>VXBN01000742.1:172672-201127 GCA_013397395.1 Sinosuthora webbiana
GTTTTTATTGTGTTTTTTTTTAAAAAATAAAAAAAAAAAAAAAAAAAAAAAAAAAAAAAAAAAAAAAAAAAAAAAAAGAGAGAGAGAGAGAGAAAAGTTATCCAATGCTGCTGTGTCTCTAGGGTTGGATGCTTGATTTCATCTTAACTTGAATATGTTCCATTGAACATTGGTATCATAAGTGTAATTTTCATGGCACTTTGAATAGGTTACTTTTGCCAGTTGGCCTAAACCAACCAGAATGGGAAATATTTCAGGTGTTGCCATAATTTTGCCCTCCAGTTCGTGAATTTTCATCCTACAGAGGGAAAAAAAGCACGAGCATGGGGTGAGTACTGAGTATTTCCCTCAGAGATATTCCTGCAAAGCCATTGAGCAAACTTGAATAACTTTGGATAACCTCAGTTCTTCCTGACAATGCCAAGGGCTGAACCCAGTGCAATGCAAGAAATTGTCTTCTGGGTGCACGTTGCTGCAGGAATAATGGGAATGGCTTTGTTGGAGTGTTTGAACTGATGTGCAATAAATACTCAGGGATGTGGCAACCTCGGTGACTTCCACATAGGTTGGAACAGGACAGCATTGGCAGTGGAACTGGAGACTTGGGAATTGTGAATTGAAATCATATGAAGTCATTGAATGGCTTGGGATGGAAAATACATCATAGCAGGGAGCAGCATCCAGAGAAGGAGATGTCTCCCCCTTGTACCCAGAAGTTCAAGTATATGAAAACTGACTGCAAAATATGAGAAAATACTTAGTTTTCCATGGAAAATTTCTAGCTCAAGTGGTTAAAGCTCAGAGTATAGTGAATGTGGAGTTGAGATTAAATTCCAATTTACTTTTTACCTGACACATAACACTGCTGTGGAGCAGTTTCCCTATCCTTCAGGGCATGTATCCTCTGTATCTGAGGAAGGGGAGTGGCCTTGAGGGAGCAAAACTGAATTCTTAACGAATTGTTTAGTCGACGTTGATGGGCAAGTACATATCAAAAACATTGGTACCTTACAATCTGGACATGATTTAAGCAATAAAAGCAGATCCTTCCCTACAGCTCTGGTTCAGCTAGGGATTCAGCTTTCAGTTAAAGCCTGGGGGCCACTCACTAGACACGCTTTTAAACTGAGTTTGCAACTGGTCTGGTTTTATTTCATTTGTCTCTTTCTAAACAGAAGCTCCACATACTTTGTGGAAGAATTTGTCTTTGATGTGATGGGCAGGGGCAGCAGGATCTTGCTGCGAGGTGATGAACTCTTGTCTGGGTTTGCTGTGGCACTGTGATATAACTGTGTCTTCCTCAGTAGTCTGAAAAACAAATCCCAGAACCTGCCTTGGTAATGGAAATTACCTCATCACTGCCCTAGGTTAAAATAACGTGATGTAGTAACAGAATGCTTTCAAAAGAATTCTTCCTTTTTTTAAAAAGAAGGAAAAAAGCAGCCCCTCACCACCTTGGTATTCAGACTTTCCTGAGGGTTTTCATTTACTGTTTACCTCAGAGAGATGACCCAAATTTCCTGACTGTACCAATTTCCAGTAGTGTGTGTGTCAACGTCTGGAGCAGAGTTACTCAGCCCGTGAGGCAGGGATAGGAGGTGGGCTCTAGGACAGGGGAAAGTGGTCCCCAAAGCAGGACCAAACTAAACACAAACTAAGTGAGAATTCATGGACTTCTTTTAGAAATATCGATTAGTTCTCCAGCTTGAACACATTGTGGAGGTGTCCAGGGCCAGGCTGGATGGGGCTTGGAGCAACCCGGGATAGTGGAAGTCCCTGCCTGTAGCAGGGGTGGAACTGGATGGGATTTAAGGTCCCTTCCAACCCAAATCTCTCTGGGCTTCTGTGGTATTATATAGAATGACACAATTCCTGTAAAAAAATAAGCCCACAGTGTTGGTGAGGGGAAAATACCAGCCACGGATTGATAGATGTACAGATTTGATTCATTTTCTCACGGGTTCATTATGGGCTGTCAGCAGTGGTGCTTCTTCAGCCTGTGCTGGTCCTGTCTCAGCTGGCAGCTGTGCCAGGGGACACAGACACTGTAGCTTTTCTCCCAGAGTGTTTTCCTTTCCCAGAGAGTGGGTTGTGGGGATAACACTTCCATCTCAGCTCATGCTCTTGCTGCGTAATTCCAAGACTCTCAGCATGTGTAGGGAAGGATGTTTTTGGCATCTGGACTGACAGGCAGAGTAGGAGTTAGTGTGGGAGTGTCCCACACTCTTTAAGTGATCCCTGGAGGAATAACAGGTGCTTCAATGATAAAGTCCGTGTTGTCCCAAACAGACATCCCTCAGAGCACACAGATGATGCCCTGGGGTGCCCTTTGCTCTGTGCAAGGGGCAGAGTCTCTGGGGTTGGTGTCAGAGCTGGAGTGAGTGGTGCTTGTGGTGTCTCTGAGCACTGGGCTGCTGTCCAGGCTGCACAGCTCTGCTGGCAAGCTCTCTTTAATTGTGAAGTTTAATCTCCTTCCAGATGAATGGTAGTACTGGTGACTTCAAGAGAAGGATACAGAGCTGCTTTTTCTACTGATAACATCATTACTTTAGCTTAGGATGCTGAAAGTATATTTTTAAAAATACGGCTAAGCCTGCAAACAAAAATCTTTGTCTTTCCATCTTTCCAGCTTCCCTAAATATGCAAGTTCAGGAAGGAGACACAAAATACAGGGTCAGAAGCTTCCACATACACAAGTCCTGAACTATTTGAGATATATCAGTCACATCTGTGTTTTTTTTGTGGTTACCCGATAGTAAAGGTGTTGAACTGACTCATCTTTGATATTCATCTGATATTTTCCTTAGAATGATTTCAGCATAAACCAGTAAGACTCTTAATTTCTTTTCCTACTAGTATTATCAGTGCTCGTATCCTTTGCCAAGGAATGTGCACTTCTGTAATAAATTATCCTTTCATATTTACTGGGATTATAAAGGTCCTTATTTATGCACACTTCTCTTATAATAAGATCTGTACAAATGTGTATTTCTTGCAGTAAGTGGCAGTCCCAGCCCCCAAGGGATTGCATTTTATTCAACATGCATGAAGGGCAGGACTGATAAGTGGCATGTTGGGGTAGATGGAGCTGATGGAGTAAGGATTGGATGCACGTGTCCAGGCTGTCTCATCCCATCTGTTCCATGGCCTTGGCCAGACCAGTAAATGGAAAAGTTTGGCCTGACAGGTTTGGTGTGAAGTTACTTTGGATTTTGTGGTGCTTCCTCCCCCCCACCATTACCATGTCTATTTCTCAAGGCTGGAGGTTATAAATAGGGTTTAATTACTAAAACTGTGTTTCTCATGCATTTAACTTACTGCATTGTCAAGTGGATGCTAAAAACAAATGCCCCCATGCAGAGGTTTCATTCTGTCCCATCTCAGGGAAAGGAATCAGCACCTGTGGGTGATTGCACTGAACAGGGAGCAGCCCTGGCTGTGGTGTGTGCCATCACTTTGCATGCTCCATCCCAGAAACTGTGCCTTTGGACCTCACATGCAAAACTGGAGCTCTATGCAAAGCTGCTGCCTGATCTGGCAGTCCTGGAAGAAACAACATAAAACTGCGTTTTGGGGAGAAGCTGGTTGTAGACCTGTGGAATGTGATAAATAGAAACTTTCTGGTTGATACCCCTGTGTTCTGTTTTTCAAAACTAGCCTATAATGGAGAATTTTAAAAGACTTTTGAGGCACATCTCTTCTTTAATTGTATCAATATGGGTGTGTGATTAAGTGAACGTTGCAATAGTGGCCATCTCTTGTCCTAGACAATTTCTATAAAATACAGAACTAGCTATTCACGTGCTGCTGTTCTGTTTGAATCCTTTTCCTCCTTAATCCAAGCAGAATGGATGATGAGTTCCTAGCCATAGCATTGAGTGTAACACCCCTTTATCTCCTGATAAAGGCAGGACTGTAATTTTCACAAACCTGGTGGTTTTGGACTGTTGTATTGTGAAGAAAAAAGAGTTTTCCCCGTTTAACCAAAGCCCTACAGTTGTGACTTAAGGACAGTGCTGGTGAAAAACCTGACACAAATGGGAACAGGAACTTGTACAGCATCTAAGAGGAGAGTGCTGGGAAGCAGGTCCTGGCTTTCCTTAAATCCAGAGTATTTTTATGGGTGTGTGTGTTTGTTTCACTGACGACTCTCAGACTCCCTGCTTTTCCCAGGCACTGTAAAGTTCCCGTAGGGAGCTGCTGTGAAACCTGTGCTGATGGTAATGAGAACCACCTCTCTGCTAAAGGCAAAGCCTGCCAACATCTTGCATTTCTCTGGCATTTTCCACTTGGATCAGCACATGTCCACACAGGCTTTGTTAGTGAGTGATTACATTCAGCTTCCAAGTGTTATTTTGCTTTTTATACTTAAATCCCTTTTTCCGAGAATCCCAAATTCATTAACTCAGTGTGCTATTCAGTGAGCTCTTCAACTCCCCTGTGGCCTGTAGAATGCAGGTTACATTTTTATAAGGGTGTTTTTGATATAGAGAAAATTAATATAGAGAAAATTATATTGGATATTAGGAAGAAATCCACGGCACAGGGTGTCCAGGGAATATGTGGCTGCCCCATTCCTGGAAGTGTCCAAGGCCAGGCTGGACAGGGCTTGGAGCCACCTGGGCTAGTGGAAGGTGTCCCTGCCCATGGCACAGGAGGGCACTGGATGGGCTTTAAGGTCACTTCAAAACTTCTATGATTCTGTGAAATTAAATAGCTTCTTCTAGGCATGAAGTCAGATCTGAGTCAAAATCACCATCCGAAAGGAATGGTGGGGCAGGGCAAAGTTGTTCTTCCCCAGCTGAGAGTGACCTTTCCTGGCCACTTAGTGGCTGTTTTCATTTAAGTGGCTGTTTTTATTTGGAAAGTTTTGAGTATAAGTGGGGTTAAACTGTCCCTCAAAGAGTTTTATTTAAACTGATCTGCTTATCTTCTGACAACTTCGTGCTTTGACAAATTGACATTTTCTTTATAAAAAGTCTTCTTGAAAAGTGCTGGAACACCTGCACTGTGTAATCTCTGCCCTGTAACGTGTCAGTCATTTCCCTTTCACCACCGAGCCAACTCATCCATGCTGAGAGAGAGTTTGAGTTGGCAGGGGAGGTAGTAAGCCCTTGGTGTCTTAAGAAATAGTTAAATTAGAAGCTTAGGTAGTTTGGTAAGAGACTAGTCATAGTTCATTTAAGTTTCCTGAACTAATCCTCTGTGCCTCAGAGAGGAGCATGAAAGTCCCCCTTGTGTCCCAGATTTTGCAAAGCTCTTTTAACAAGGGGATATGTAAATTTGGGGTTTCTCCCTCTCTTTGACTGCTGTCCATTTACTTTTGAAGTCATTGTTTGTGGCTCCTTAGTGACTGAGAGTTATTGTATCCCACTCCCAAAGGCCATGTTTAAGTTGCTGTGTTTTTATGGGTTTTGTTACTTGTGTGGGTTTTTTCTGCTTTGTGTAACCACTGATGGAATAAAACCTCCTCATACTGGTGGAATCACATTACAGTAAAGAGAAATTTGATTTTTTTTTCTTATGATGGAGAAAACTTTCCAAGAATTTTATAAAGATGTTACTTTCAGTTTTAATCCATCTCCAAAGCCTTAGTTGGGAGTTGGGTGTTTGTAGTGGCTTCAGTCCTCCCCTTCATCTTCTCAGGGCTTGTCTGTGTGGATAACAATTATCTAAAAATGAAATGGCACCTGATTCAAAGCTTTCTTCCTAAATCAGCAGGGGTGGCCCTGTAGCTCATGCCACAGCTTGGCGTTTTCACTGTGCTCTGAATCCGTCTGACATGGTGGGGCAGAAGACTGAAGCCCTTGGGAAAAAGCAGGAGCAGGGCCTTGTTGGGTAGGGCAGGGCAGGGCTGGCAGAGCTGTGCAGGGAACAGAGAACTTGGGGAAGTAGTGAGAGCCACGGCACAGGAAGAGGAAGGTGCTCAGGCAGGGGCAGTGAGGTGCCTGTCCCAGTGTGGGCTTTGAGCAGGAAGGTGCCACCGCTCACCCTCTCCAATAGGACAGGAGGGTGGAGGAGAGCCCAGACAAGTCTTGTGGAGAAAATCAACCCCCCTGTGCAAACGCTTTGCCAAGGTGAGGTTGCCTTCAAACACAAGCAGGCAGCTCAGGAGCTGCTTGCTCCTGAGAGGTTGTGGCTGCTGCATCCCTGGAAACGTCCCAGACCAGCGTGGGATGGGGCTTGGAGCAACCTGGGATAGTGAGTGGCATCCCTGTGGATGGAATGAGATGGTCTTTAAGGCCCATTCCAACCCAGAGCAGTCTGGGATTCTGTGTAGCAGCTCTGATCCAGGGCTGAAGGTCTGCTTGGCCAGGCTTGGCTGTGTGGAGGCAGGTGGGGTTTGCTCCAGGTCTGGCTTTGTTCAGCAGCCAAGGGTTGGATACAAGACAAAGATCACGGCTATGAAAGTACTTAATCTCTCCTCTCAAAAATATATGTGTTGGGCATGTCTGTGTTTGTGTCTGTGTGTAAAACATATATTTATGTAACTTACTCAGACTCCAGCTTGTCAATAGCCATGAAATATTTCCATATAAATTTTACTCTCAGCATTTAAAGCGGCTGAAAAATGTTAGCGTCAGAAGTTTGTCCATGACTACTTTTACTAGAAAGTCCAGACAGATTTCCTTGAGTCACTCCAACTTTGTCATGCTTTAAGTGCTGTGACCAGAGACCAAAGGAAGTGCTGCACAATTGTCCCCTTGGCTGCAGACAGTGACCAGAGCTCGTGTTTGGAGTGAGAAGCCCCAAACCAGAAAGTTGAGTCACATTGTGCAGACATGACGAGTGGGAGATGACAAAACACACCTTGTGTGTGCAGCCCTTCCTCCAGCCTGGCAGTGCCAGCAGCCTGGCTGAGGCTACAGCCTGTGCCAAAATGCCAGAAAAATCCCCCAAACTGATACCAACTGAACTGAAAAAGCATGAAGGATATATTGAAAAGAAATATTGACCTTATGTTCAGCTAAATTTGTTTTACGTGCATTACCTGGCCAGAAGCGAGCTGTTAAATTTTACCAGCTCGTTCCATTTTTAGCTGTTTTTGTTGGGTTTTTGTGTGAAACCACTGTATAACTGCAGTGCAGAAGGACTGCCAGCAGCAGTTGGAGCCTGAATGCATCAGGCACCTTTGCATGTTGGATTCTTGCCCCAAAACCCCATAAATACTTAAATGCAAGCTTATTCTAATGTTTTCCCCAGAGTTTTTGTTTTTAAACCATTCCTACTTTACAGCAGGGAAACAAAAGAAGAGCAATGAAGGCGTGGATAAGTTAAAAATATGTAAGAAACAAACCCTCACAGTTTTAATAGAATCTTTAAAAGGCGTTGGCCCAGAAATACTTAGAGCTGGCTGAGCTCGGTGCTGTCCCCAGGGGACAGGGATGGATTGGGAATGAGATTTTTGGAGGCTGATTCTAGAGCTCTGAATCATGCAGCAACAGTTCTTTCCACGGTACCAGTGAGGCTTCTGGAAGGGGGATCCTGAGGTTTTGGCAGGCAGCAGCTCTTGACCACAGTGCAGCAGAGCAAGTGGAAAGTTTTGCCAAAGTTCCAGGTAAGAAGGAAACGCAGGGGAGGTTTTTTCCTTCCTTTCCCCGCTTCACATGAGCTTTAAAGGAATACAGTCAACAAAAAGCTCTGCTCAGTCAGGTGTTGCAGTTGAGATGTCTATCATTTAATTTTAGGAGTTCTTGCATAAGTGTTTGCATTCCTGGCAAGACTTTCGAAGCTCTCACTGGCACTGAGTTTTTCCATTTCAGAGAGCCTGGCTCTGGGTACTTGGGGCCCCCAGTATCTCAAAATTCAAAACTGAGCCTTAAGCTGGGCTTCCAGTAGTGAAAATGCCCTGAAACAAGTAACTGTCAAACATCCCTGGAAGTGTCCAAGGCCAGGTTGGACGGGGCTTGGAGCAACCTGGGATAGTGGGAGGTGTCCCTGCCCATGGCAAGGGGTAGCACTGGATGAGCTTCAAGGTCTCTTCCAACCCACATCATTCCAAGATTGTATGATGGAAAGTTTATTTGTGGAATAACTAGGTTCCAAATTCCTACTGTATAGAAATGCTGGGCATTTTTCCATCTGCTTTTCCTAATTTTACTATGCTCATAGTAAACTATCTGTGGAAATGATCATGAAATGACACAAAAAATAGGTGGACTTGAGTAATGCATTCTGATTGTTTTAGGTCTAAATCCTAATTCTTTTTCATGGAACTTCCATCAGATTTTTCACATTCCTCTTTGTTTCTTGGCTTTCTTGCTGGAAAACAAGTGAGCTGCTTCCCACATAAGCCTGACCCACACAGTGGGGATTACTGGTCAGCTGCCTGAGGTTTTCTGACCGGTTTTGAGGCTCTGCCATCTAAACTCACTGCCTTGTGGCTTTGATTTCTGTAGCAAAGGATAGTGATTGTTGCCGTTTTTAAAGTGTATTCTTGGCATCTCTCAGCTGAGTTTGTTGTTCCCTTTCAAGGCTGTTTTTTATTTCCAGTGCAATTTCAGTTGAAGTAAAATATGATGTTGAAGAACAGTTATTTAAAGGTATTAACTCAAGGAGCTCTTTTGTTCCTTGAATAAATGAACTCCTTACTTTGAATTTACTTAGTTCCACTCTGAAATCCTTTGTGAATTCGCCATACAGTGAGTTCACATACGGTGACATGGGGTTTTCTCACAACCTCACGGGCGGTTGCAGCGAGTGGTTCTTGTTAAGCCTCCTTTGCGTAAGCAGGATAATTGTAACATAAACCATTGTGCCCTGAATCAGTTGCCTCTTCCTCAGACCTGCAGATGCTGTCTGTGGGGAAACTACAGCACTTGGCTGAGTTTTCAGTCCAGGGAACTTCCATGGCCAACGTGACACAGGTGTGGGTATTTGGGCAGAGATGCTTCCAGCATGAATATTGAATATTCCTTCTTCAATATTGCTGTTGGGGAAGCCATTCCTTGCAGAATGTAAGATAGGGAGGATGTTTTGAATCCAGCCTAGTTCAAGTTTATTAAAGGATCGTGTCTGATGCCTCTGACTCACCAAGCTTTGCCTTCTGTAACATGGAGCGCATCTGTGGCCTGATAATTTTGCTATTTCTGTCTTTCTCCCTTTTGGTCTCTAAAGTAGCCTCCAGCACTAGAAAAGGTGAAACTTTACACTGGTGGTGACTGTTGAGACTTTTCTAGAGTTTCAGCCCTGCTAGAGTGTTTACAGCCCTCCTTCCACTGTTGCTGTGTCACCTATACTTTCAGTAATTGCTTACAGGCCGACAGGTCATCTTTAAAAAAAGATTCATTATCTTTTCGTCTATTACCCCCCCTAAAGCAGGAAGTCAACTCTTAAAATCTCCCGTCTAGATATGCTGTGTCAACTTCCTTGACAAGCTTCACCCCACAGTGTCCTCCAAAAATGTGGCACAAAGGTTGAACTTTTTGCCCTTCTGCTCAGAATTCTTCCTCCCACCCGTGCTTCCTTAGCAAGGCATGGGGAGAGCAGTCATAGAACTGCAGAATTATTGGGGCTGGAAAAGGCCTGTGACCGATCCCCACCTTGTCTCTTCCTTGGACACCTCCAGGGATGGGGACTCCACTATGTTCCAATGTCTGACAACCTTTTCCATGAAGAACTTCCTCCTGATGTCCAACCTCACAGCCTGAGGCCGTTTCCTCTCCTCCTGTCCCTGTTCCCTGGGAGCAGAGCTCGACCCCCCTGGCTGTCCCCTCCTGTCAGGGAGTTGTGCAGAGCCACAAGGTCCCCCCTGAGCCTCCTTTTCTCCAGGCTGAGCCCCTTTCCCAGCTCCCTCAGCCTCTCCTGGTGCTCCAGCCCCTTCCCCAGCTCCGTTCCCTTCCCTGGACCTGCTCCAGCCCCTCCATGTCTGTCTGGCCACGAGGGCCCAGAACTGGACACTGGACACTCAAAGTCCCTCAGCAGTGCCAGCACAGGGCACAGCCACTGCCCTGAGCTGTGGCCACACCAGGGCTGGCACAGCCCAGGGGCCACTGTCCCCTGGTCCACCTGGGCACACCTGGGCTCTTTTTTAAGTTCTGTTCCCAACACCCCCAGGGCCTCTTCCAGCTTTCCAGCCACTCTTCCCCACAGCTGGAGCTTCAGGGGTTTGGGGTGACCCAAGGCCAGGACCCAGCACTTGTCCTTGTTGACACTCATCCCTTTGGCCTTGGCCCATGGGTCTACTTGGCACATCAGCAGAGCATCTACTTTTCCATTTGTGGTGGAAGTGGAATGATGGGTGCTCTACATGGAGTCAGAGGTAATCTTTCCTCCTTGTGTGGGAAGCCCTAAATGAAGAAATAACATTACAGTGATTTTCCAGGATGCTAGGCAAAGTCATGTAGAAACAGAATATTTGTTATTTCTGTTATACAATCACAGGATCAATCTAACCAAATAAAATGCTGTAATCTGATTTGATAGAAATGGAGGGTGACATTCATACAAAAAGCCTGAGTCATTACTTAGCTTATTCTCTGCCCCTTACTCTTGTCCTGATAGATTGGAAGTTAATGACTGTGCTGGTGAGTCACACTTATTATTTTAAAAATTGTTTGTGTCTTTGATTTTTTAAGAATTGGACAGCTTGATATAAACAACCTCCCTCTAATGATTTTTCTTACACTTGTGAGGATGTGTTCTGGTGATGATATTTATATTGTGCTGTGTTTACTCATTTTCAGAGCTTTTCCATGTGGTGAGACTAACTCCAGAGTAAGCTTGTGCTCAGCATGGGAAAAATCTCATTATTCTTCTTATCTTTTGACACATCCTGTACAACTGAATTATCTGTAGGAATGTACCGAGAATGAAAATGTTCCAGTAATAATCTCTGTTCATATGTGTGTGTGTGTGTAGCTTCTTTTTGTGAGTTACTCTGTTATAGCTGGTCTTACAAGACAATAATCCATTCTCCACTTCAGTCTGTCACCTCAAGTATGAGCTGAGATCACAGAAAACTCTTGACTCAAGGAGTGATCTAGCTGTCCACTGATAGCTTGGTACTGATGGTGTCTGAAACTCTGCCTAGCAATGAAACACCCTTGTCCTGACAGAAGTAGAGTTCACTTTTGGGTGAAAGTGAGATTTAGGCACATAGGAAAAGGCTGGCTCTCCATGACAAGGCTGAGATTTATGGCACTTGGAGAAAGGGAAAGGCTGGCTCTCTGTGACACAGTTGGGCTAAACTGTGGCCTGTTTGCTGTGTAATTTGTAAACTTGGACATTGAGCAATAACACAATGAGAATCAGAGGATCAGAGGGTCATGGAATGATTTGGGTTGGAAGGGACCTTAATGCCCATCCATGCCACCTCCTGCCCTGGGAAGGGATACTTTCCCAGGTTGCTTCAAGCCCTGTCCAGCCTGGCCTTGGACACTTCCAGGGATCCAGGGGCAGCCACAGCTTCTCTGGGCACCCTGTGCCAGGGCCCCACCACCCTCAGAGGAAACAATATCTCCTGTATGTCAAACCAAAATTTCCCCTCAGTCAGTTTGAAGCCATTCCCCTTTGTTGTGTCACTACAATTCCTGATGCAGAGTCCCCCTCTGGCTTCTTTGTAGGCCCCTTCACATCCTCAAAGGCTGCTGGAAGGTCTCCACACAACCCTCTTTTCTTCAGTTAACTTAATCTTTTCTTTGATTACCTATAATAGACAGTTAAACAGTCTTTGCCAGCTTAGTTAATGTTGGTGGTGCTGCCTGTGAGGTGCTTTTCCTTTAGGAAGGAATGCTGTCAGCCCCAGCAACAGCACAGCCACAGATACCAGTCTGTGTGATACCAGCAGATATCAGGGAAACAAAACAATCTGTGTTGGTAATATCAGAGTGTCCTTGAAGATGTGTTTAGAGGCATTGCTTCCCCTGTATCTGCCAGGGGCAGGGCTCACCAACTCCAGCTCAAGTGCAGGACTTTGTGCTTGTGATACAGCCCTGAAGGATCAGCCTGGAGAAGAGGAGGCTGAGGGCAGAGCTCACCAGAAACTGCAGCTCCTCCTGAGGGGCAGCTCCAATCTCTGCTCCCTGTCACCAGGGACAGTACCCAGGGAATGGCTGGAGCTGGGCAGAGGAGGGTTTTCCTGGATACCAGGGAAAGATTCTTCCCCAGAGAGTGCTTGGCACTTGTCCAGGCTCCCCAGGGAATGGGCACGGCCCCAAGGCTGCCAGAGCTCCAGGGGTGTTTGGACAATGCTCCCAGGGATGTACAGGGTGGGATTTTTGGGGTGTCAGTGCAGGGCCAGGGGTCGGACTGGATGATCCTTGGGGGTTCCTTCCCACTCACGATATTCTGTGATTCCATGAAAACTTTTCCATTAGGCCATGTGGGATGGCCAGTGTGTAGGGGAAGTGTTAAGCAAGATAATTTTGGGATCACAACTCTATTTGCTGCAGATGTTTTCAGTAAACATTCTTCAGGACTTTCTTCATGGCTCTTGATGAGCGTAATCAGGATTTCCTGCTAGTGCTGTATTTGGCTCCTCTGCCACATGATGATTTTTAGATCTAGAAATCTCTTTGTGTGCTTTACCCAAACTCCATGGGTAATGTAGTGCGAGCTTCCAGAGGGTATGGTGTAATTAACTGATTTGAATTAAATCCACTGTGAGGGATTAAGTATTCAAGTCACTTAAACATCTGCTTTCTCTTGAGATGTCCTGCTGGCTCTGGGAAGAGCAGGGATAGCTGTCCCTCTGCCAGCCCTGGGCCCCTGAAATGGCACCGGGGCCTGTGCTCGTGTACCTGCCTGTGTTTATCACATCCCGAAAGACTCTGACTAACACAGCAAGCCAGGAGCTCCCATTTGGAGTAACACGGCACGGGCAGGGCTGAGCTGGGCAGTGCTGGTGATTGGAGCCGTGTGGGAACCCGGGATCCCAGGGTTTGTGTATGAGGTCTCCTTGCTCCTGCCCTGCTGTCCCCGCGGAGAGCCCTGCCCGTCGCCTGCGCTCCGCGCGGCTGTTGGGATGCAGTTGTTGATGACGTGGTTGCATTTTTGTCCATCTGCATGATCCTTGCCTCATCCAGCATGGAGGGCAGATGGCGCTTGGGGACTCGTCCTGGCCCTGCAGCCAAAGAGACTGTTGTCTGCAGCACCACGGAGGCGCTTCCTGCAGATGTCGAAACAAATGAGGCGGGGGGTTGTAGGGGGAGAGAGCATGACCTCATGTCTGAACCAGTTAAGGGATCATCTGGGGAACTGGAACTCTGCCTTCAGGATGCAGGACATTAACTCGAACCAGGCTTTTCGTCCTGCGTCTTACCTGTTCTCTTATTTCCCCGGACAGAGCAGTATCCTTGGCTTGGCTTTGTGTATCCTCTCAAAGTGAGCATGGTAGTTGGCTGTGCACTTAGGGGAAATGAGTATTTTCTGGTTTTACAAACTTCCTCTCCATTATGGTGATTGAACAGCTCCTGCTGTTCCTTTTCCTGGATTGCCTTCCAAGATGGCAGCAGTTCCTCCGGAAATGATATAGCTGGGCACGTTTACCATGATTCTCCAATGCTGAAGTCTTTTTTATTCACACTTCCGCAGATAAAAATGAATAAATAAACCCAGGGTGATTCCCAGCTTCAAACTATTGTTAGGGCTGACAGGAAAGGGTGGTCAGGCATGACCAGGGAAGTGATGGAATCGCTGTCTCTGGAAGCGTTCAGAAAATGTGTGGGATATTGGGACATGGTTTAGTGATGGGCCTGGCAGTGCTGGACTAATGGTTGGACTTGATGATCTTGGAGGGCTTATCCAATCTTAATGATTCAGTGATTAAAGAAAGGACTTGTAATGTTCTAGTGATTGTAATGAAACTAAATTTTTTATTTCCATGCCTTCATGCAGTTGCTCAGGAGCAAAGGTTTGGGAGTGACATAAATCATCGTTTAGGGCTTATCCTGCCATTTCAGGATTGAACATTAGGAATCATTCCCTTGAGACCAAACCCCACATGGTACTTCATTTCTTTTCACTTTGAAATTTCTGCTGATGGTTCAGGTCTGACCATGGTCCAGCTGGATGTGAGAACTGATCCTGTCTAGCAGTTCCCAGAGTTTTTTAGAGATGCAGAAAGGAAAAACCTCTGTTACTCTGATGGTTGAAAACAGTTCTGACTTTGAAGGCCTCTGGTGGCCCCTGATCTTCCAGAGTGCTCAGAAAGCAGTGACCTATGGAGAGCCTGTTGAAAAGCCATGAAGTCCTGGTTTGCAATTTGCCTCTCCAAACCTCTGGAACATCTCCAGGCAGCTGGGGTTGGCTGGGAAGTTACATACAGCTCCAGCTGGAATTCCCTTCCTGGATTTACAGAGGGCAGTATTGCTGCTCCTGCAGAGCTCACAGTCCTAACTAGGAGTGTAATGCGTGGAAGCATAAATACTGCAATATATTTCTGGGACAAATGTAATTCCTCTCTTGTTTATCTACAGAGCTGCTAGAAACACTGGGATGACTGGAATTTAGGATACTTGATTCCTGCTCTTACCCTGAGGTAGAGGACATAAGCACGAGACATTTCTTCAGCTCAGGCAGGTAAATACCTGAATCTCCATAGCTTATGTGAAATTAAGTTCCTGGTAAACAAATGAATTGTGTAAACCTTCGTAAAGAGTAGGAACTGACTTGCTCTGTAAAATATAGTTTAAAGGTAAGAGATAGATTTTAATTATATCTTCTTTTTATTTATTAGTTAAAGGACCTTTCATACTGAACTCTGCTCTGAAAAAAGGGGAAGCCTCTCCTGTGTGGGATTGAAATAGATACTTGGCAGTTGCCTTGAATAAACTAAGGCAAAAATGTCTATCATAGATCCTTATCAACACATTGTGGTAAGTAGCACTGAATCTTATATATATATACCATCTTCTCTGATATACACTGTCTTGTATAATGACTTCCCTGCTGGAAGTTACTCTAAATAAGCACATAACATTGGAGTTGTTACTATTTCCTTCAAGAAATGGTAGGTGTGTCTAGCTTTCTTACTTACAGTGCAGTTTGGGGTCACGGGTGGGGTTTGCACTCTTCTCCTTTTCATTAGTATCAATGGAGGGATAAGTTGACAATTTGGTATATTTAGATCTTAAACTGGTGTATATCACTAATGTTGGTTCAAAGAGAATCCTCAAAATACATCATGCAAACTCTGAGTGAGATGATCTGTGCCACTCAACAGCACACTGTGCCCCTGCTCCCTTCCTCCTGCTTTATTCCAGTGTTCCTGCTGCATCCTTGTCCCAGCTGTCACTCCCTTGGGATGGCAGTGAGCCAGTGGATCCTGCTGAATGAGCAAAAAAATGGTTTAATACAAAAAAAGACAAAAATTTCTAAGGGAGAAATTCACCTGTGAGGGAGGTGGGGCCCTGGCACAGGGTGCCCAGAGAAGCTGTGACTGCCCCTGGATCCCTGGAAGTGTCCAAGGCCAGGCTGGGCAGGGCTTGGAGCACCCTGGGCTAGTGGAAAGTGTCCCAGCCCATGGCAGGGGGTAGCACTGGATGGGCTTTAAGGCCCCTCCCAACACAAACTACTCTGGGATTCCATGGAAGGATTAGCAAATCTGTTCTGTGCTGTTGGAGCTGGCCCAAGAGGAAGAGGAGGGTGAGCTCAGCCTGTGGAAGTATAGAAGTAGGAACAAGGGAAGGAGGAGGGAAATGGGAGCAGAACTGCCCTTTGTGGGGTGAGCCTGTGGCTCAGCAGCCTCTGAATGCAGCTGTGCTGGAAGTGAGTTTCCACAGCAAACACTGGAATGGCAATTCCTGCCCAAGCCAAAATCTGGAGCCACACTGGGCGTGTTCTTATCAGGGGTTCTTGTAACAGCTCCAGGCTGGCAGCAGCAACAGTGAGGTGTCTCCAGCAATAGCTGCCACACACTTGTCACAGTGTTGTACTTTGACATGGCTAAAAATACTCCCTGTCCTTCCTAGAAGTGATCTCTTATCAACCCTGTGGTTTGTGCCCCATGCACTCACATCCTCCACGCCAGTGTGCAGCCAGCAGATGTCAAACTGGCTTTTACTCCTCCCCAGTCCTGCCAACTGCTGGAAGGGAGGACAAGCCTCAGGGTGATGGCTGTGTTAAAACAATACTGACTTAAATCCTTTCAGCATCAGTGCCCTCTCCTGGATGGATTGCTTGGAATGATCTGTACCTTAATGGGAGAGGTCTCTGAGGCACTCGGTTGTATGTCATTAAATCAGTTACATAAAAGGACTTTTTGATACCAATAGTCAACAAAATGGAGCTGTCCTACATATATAATATAATGAATAAAAAGTGTGTATAGTAAGTGGAGTTACAGCTCCCTGGGAATGCTGAACTGTTGCTGTGGGAACGTTGCTAATTCCAGAATCAACACTGTTCGTACAAGAGCTGATCCTTTAATTGCTTGGAAAGTGAATGGAAATCTTTGAAGTTTCTTAATTTGAAAACTGGAATCCCATTGAAATTTCGAACAGTCATGGCCAGCAGAGTCACATCAATGCAAAAATCTTGGATTTAAATGATATTTGGCATTAAATTACTCAAAAGGATTCTTCATTTTCCAGAAGTCCTTGTGCTGACTGTTGTGTGTTTTCTGATCTTTTTTTTTTCTTTTTTTTCTCATTTTATGAAAGACTCTGAGGTATAAATTAAGGTGTTCGAAAAGCTGCTGCAGGTGCAGACAGAACCAACTATTCAAAAAATGCAAAGAATTAAAGCGTGTAATACATCTTCATTTACTTTGATACGGCGCATAAATATTATAACAATGAAAAAAAAGCACTTCCAGATAAAATTTATGTGTAGGCACAGAAGCTTCTCTTAATTGTAATACCCCTGTGAAAGAAGAGCATGAGCTCCATGAAAATCAATTACTTAAGCAGGCGGGCAAATATTGTCATTTGTCCAGCCCCATTGTTAGCTCAAGTGTCCTTAACATGAAGGAAGCAAACCCATTTTAATACTTGTGCAGTTTGCCTGTGCCAGAGCTTCCTGCTTGCCTGGCGCACGGAATGCCCATGTCCTGGTGGAGCTGCGCTCCGTGACTCAGCATTCTGGAATATGACAAATGTGATGTTGAGCACATGCAAATCCGCACTTTTCTGGGCACGTCCGGAAGGGCGGCAGGCAAAACCCTTACGGGAGATGGTGGGGCTGTGGCCCAGCCCCTGGTGGGAAGGGGGTGGTGATCGTGTGCTCACAAGTGCAGGGACATCCAAGAGAGAGCAAAGCAGATAATTAGGGAAATTTTACTGAGGGGGAGGAAAGAACTCAAAGGTGAGAGAGGAACAAAGGAGGCAGGGAGAGCTGAGGTGTGAAAACAGGAGATGCTACAGTCATGGAAAACCTTGTGGATTGAACAGTGAACATAACTCAGAAAACCCACATTCAGACAGGGCATGGTGAAAACCTTTTGTTTTTTCTCCTTTCCTCTCTAAATTTATGGAGAAATAGGAAGTGAAATGAAACACGCGTGTAAAGTGAGGTCACTTTGGACGGTGTATTTTAGTTTTTTAAGTCCATAGAATCCCAGCATGGATTGAGTTGGATGGGACCTTAAAGCCCCTCCCACCTCACTGCCATGGGCAGTGACATCTTGCACTGGATGTAATTGTGAGCTTTTGAAATTTGTAACCTGTCCTCGATTTTTAAAGGAATGTAGATGTCGCTCCTCTCAGTGTTGCAACATTTAAGTGATTTATTTACGATCATCTGTTTTTCAGAAGTACTTGAGGGATTTGTACAGATTTTTATCAAGACTTAAGGTGAACATAAGTCACTTGAGAAAATGCAGCTTAGTCATCTAAACTAGCAAGGGCTGGATTTGTAAAGACATTCAGAGTCAATACATTTCTCATGGTGTTTTCAGGGGCCTTCCTCAGAGCTCCTTCTGAAAAAATAATAAAAAATTGCTTCTGAAATATGGACATTTAGGCCTTTTGATCTCCCTAAAAACTGGATCCTAAGTGGAAAATTGCCCTAATTTCCGCTTGCACTTAATTTGCATGAAAAAAACATTTATTTTGGTGTAAGAAGAGATCTAGACCTCTGAGCTTCCTGTGTGTATCTGTGTATTTATTTTTTTTTTACTAAGAGGGAGAATGTTTATTTCAGTAGTGGCAAATTTCCTCCAAGTGTATGACTTTGGCCAAATATTAATAACTGTGTATAATTGTAATCCTCAGTGTGTTGTTTTGGGTGAGGCACAGGGAAAGAAGATACTGCTCTTCTGTTTTGCCAGGCCTCTGTGTTCTCAAATGCCTTTCAGAGGATCCCAGTCTTAAACCAGACTTAATTTTCTTGGCAGTACAACAGCTGGAGTGCTGGGGGTTGCTGCTTAAGTCAATAAAAAGCAATTTTTGTGATGGCATTAGTAAAACAGTTATCAACTTGTAAGAGAAATAGTGGTGATCTCTGTGCTGCTGGGAAGAGAACAAACTGGTAAGTGCTGGCTTGGCCTTGCTTTGATGGTAGGCATATGAATTTAGGCATATGAGTTTAGGCATATGGTTTTTTTTTTTTTAATACTTTACAGCGTGCTCGTTGTCAGGGAGTATCATGTGGTATCCCCCTTTTCCAGCCAGAGCTGTGGGACATCAGAACTGCACATGAACTTCACCCATCAGCTGAGAACTAAACCCAACACGCCCATGTGCCATCCTTGTCGCTTAATGATAACTCCTCTGCACTGCTAAATGCTCAGGGATCTCTGATTTGTGGCCTCCAGCGAGGACAAGCTCTTTCTTGACACTGAGAAAAAGGAGGAGGGTGGTGTGTTTGTACTTTGGGCTGTTTCTTTTAATTACAAGGTTGGATATGACAAAGGAAATGCTTCAGTCTGTATGAAGAAACAGGCCCGTTGTGAAACCAACTTCATCAATCTGACATACTTGGGAGATATTACAATAGGGAGATAATAAAACAGACATTTGAGCATTTTCAGACAGCAAACTGAAAATAGGGGGCAGTGAGAGCTGGTGGTTTCTGGAGAGTCACAGCTTGTGAAAGTTCTTGGGGCAGGGTAAATGACAGAGCTGGAGTGACTTCACACAGTTGTGTTCCCAGCCCTTCCCAGATACCCACGAAAATCCCCATTTACCCCACTGTGGAGGAAAACTCTGGACTTCTTTTTGCCCTGTGGCAGAGGCAGATTTTTTTTCATGGAGAAGTCACATCCTCCTTCCTGTTCATCCATCTTGGGAGCTGCAGTGCAGAAGGTGATAGATGTCAGTCAGTCATTGGGATGTCTTCATGTCAGCCCATGGAAGGCTGTTAAATAGGTGTTGCTTCTTAGGAACTCTGGGTTCCCACAGCTGAACTCTCTCTGCTGGGTTTTGAGGTGAGCAACATCCCACTGGGAGTATTGGGAAGAGTCTGAATTCCCCGTTTCCTGTGGTTGCTGAACCACTTGCTGTGCCGTGATGGTTTCAGTGCACCACAGTTGGCATTTCCACAGTTTTCCCCTGCCTGCCCACTTGGTCTTGGATCCAGATGACTCCTGTGGCTGCCAGGGGAAAATTCCAGAGCCAGGCAGACAGTCCTGGCCGGAGCCTCCAGCAGCTGGCACAGCATGGGGGTGGTTACAGCCAGATAAAGCTGATAAACTCAGTGTCTGGGTCAGGCAGTGGCTGCAGTGAAGTCACCCCTTGTACTGCTGTGGGCTTTTTCTCCTGGAGCCTTTGCCATGGGGAGGTGGCTGTGCCTTCCTCAGGCTTCTGCAGGAGTTGTGTTGATACCACTGGAGGTGCTTTTTAATGAGTCCTAACTCAAATGTCACTTAGGCACTCACAAGTCACTTTTGCTGTCTTTAGAAGAGTAGTTTTGGCTTTCCTTTTTTTTTTTTTTTTTTTTTTTTTTTGAGAAAATGGTATGCAACCTTTAAGATATTAACTTTTTTTCTTTATCTGTATGAGAGGGGTCCAGTTTGGCTCAGGTCTCTCTCAGGTGTGAGCTGTAGACACAAAATAGGGAGGCTTGGCTGAAACAACCAGTTAAAAAAAAAAAAAAAAGGGAAAAAAACAGGAAGTATCCAGAAAAAAAAAAAAAAAAAAAAATAGCAGGAAAGTACCAGCATAGCAAAGGTATTGTCTGTGGTTTTAAATTAATTTCAGTGAATTTCCCGACAGTGGCCTTCTCTGGTTGTTTTGGTCCCAGTGACTGATAGGCTGTGTTTATTTTAATGTATTTCACAAGGTTGGTGGGTGGTTAGGAAAAGATAGAAAATATACAATTGTGAGACCTGATCCTGGCTTTAATACCTCACATTTCCTCCCAATCTCTGTAAAGCCAGTATTGGCTGCCCTGCAGTCTGCACTGGTGGTTCTCAGTGGTATCCAGCAGGTTGGTCAAACTCAGGGCTGTGCAGATAAAGCAACAGTACAGCTGACTTGGTGACCTCTTTTTATTATGGCTTTTACTTTTTGTTTCTTAAATTCACATTTTTTCCTACTTCCCTGGTTGGTTGAGGACACACCTGCTCCTAGGAAAGCAGCTCCTGCTGTGTGTTTGGGCTTTGCAGGAAACGGGAACCTCCAGAAAGTGCATGAAATGTGCTGCTGATTGTTTTAACAGCTTGCTTTGCACCTTCCTTACATTGTCCTGAGGCTGCGTTCTCACTGAATATTGATGTGTACTAGAAGGTACACCACTAAATCCACCCCTTCTGTGTGCAGTGTGCATTCATCTGCTCCAGAACACGGACTTTGAAGTAATTCCTGCCATTCTTTTTAGCAGGGGAAGGCAATTACTAAGACAAGCTGTAAAATAGCCCGTTTTTATTTTTCCCTTGCCATACTCAGTGGTTCCTGCCTGACTAAATGCCTCGGAGCAGGTTCTGTGGTGAGGGGGAGTGTTGTTGGTTGAGATTAGTAGGTGTGGCTGCAGGAAAATCCAGCAGCCCCAGTGCAGGTACCTCTTGGTAAAGCTCCAGGGTGCAGTTCAGCTTTAGGATGCTCTACCCAGTATGAGTTTCCCTTACGTTTTGACTTGGTGATTTCTCTCTCTCTGCTTTTGGACAAAATGAAACCTTATTTCGATAGATGGGGGTTTTTTGGTTCTGGAGATTAATCACCTCTCACTCTCTGACTTCCAGGTGGAACACCAGTACTCACACATATTCACTGTGACAGTAAGGAAAGCCACAAATGTCACCAAAGGAGCCATTGGTGACATGCGTGAGTACTTCTCTTTCTATTTTGCCTTTCTTCTGTGAGCCTGTTGCCGTGGGCAGGGGGAGATGGTGACTCTTTGTGCATTAAATGGGTGTTAGTGGGCTGGTGGTGGGTTTGTGTCTGTCTTGTAAAGCCAGGGCAGTGTCCCCATGTCACTGCTCACTCTCAGTCAGACAGCAGCTCTGCTGCTTGCTCTTTCCATTGATCCAGAAGGGCTGAGTGAGTTGTAAACGATTTGCCTACAAGCCAGCAACACCTACAATTAGCTTTTTGGCTCAGTCAGAAGTGCTGTGTGAGTGCAGTGAAACTGGAAATTGCTGCCACCTCACAGGGCTGTGGTTTGGTGGGGGAAAGAAAGAAAGAGCCCAGAGCTCTGCTGAGTCAGTGCAGAAAGCAGAAAAAATGTAAGACCATTAAAAAAACCTACCCAAATGGGTCAGCAGATCTTGTGGTGGGGAGATGGATGACACCAGCACTTCTTCCTCTTTCTGGGAGGCTGCTAAGCCTCTGGACTTCACAGCTGAATAGGAAACCACTAGGAAGAACAACTCTGCTCTGCTCTTAAGGAGGGAAGAGGGAGTACTAGCTGAATCTGCAAAGAGTATTCTTGCCTCCTTGGGTCTGTCTGCTTTGCTGCCAGACCATCTCTCCCTTTTCCCAGTGCTCCCCAAGGCCTGCAGGCTGGGGCAAGGGAGGATGAGTGTAACCCTTGGCTCCTGTTCTCCCATCAAGCTGATTGGACATACAAGTGTTTCCCAACTCCTGGAAACTATTTTTGGGTCAAACTACAGCAGCAGCTGTGACCCACAGCTTTGCTTCAGGGGGTTCTCATGATTGAAGTCTACTGTTGATGCTAGAATTGCAGGAAGGTTACTTGAGAGGGGGATATTCAACAGACACAAGTATAGGGGAAGAGAGGGGAGGCCTGGCAGAGGGAAAAGGGGAAACTGGGAGTCTGTCATCCCCTGTGGGGTAAGGGGAAGGAGCACACAGAGAAGATGCAGTGGTGGGTGTGTGCATGTATACAGATATATATAATTTCATATATATGGTGGTCTTTAGATAAGAAGACCTCAGGAAAAGTGCTAGAAGAGTGGAACAAGAAGCCCATGAGTTAGTGTGCGAAAGAAGATGAGTTAAATGGAAAGATACAGGCTCTTGGATACAGGTGTCTGTTATGAGACAGTGTGGGCAACATGGGCAGGGAAAAAAGGAAGGTTGAAGTGGGCACCCCATGATGTGATATTAAAGGGAGTGTGGAAAGGGCGACGAAAGCCAGAAGATCATGGCAACTTTGTGCACCAGAGCAATTATGGCCCTACAGTATACATCAATCTAATTATCTTTTTTTCTAGAAAAAAGTCCTTTTATCTTAGCAAGTCATCAGAATCAAGCAGCTGCTCAGGAAGAAAGTTTTATTTTGATAAAACCTGCCAGAGTGATGCTGTAGGGCCACTGAAACCTGCTTGGCTTCTTGTCTGAGGTGACTGCCAGAACCCAGTAGCCTGAGGCACTCTCAGTCTGGGGCATCTCTGGGTGAGCTTCTAAGGACCCAGGGCTGGTTCTTGGGGTCCTGGCAAATCCCCCAAAGTGAGAAAAAACAGATGGTTGCTTCTTTTTTTTTTAATGTTGGGAAAATTAAGTGTTTTTATTCCTTGTCCTGGGAGCCTGGCAGCTATTTGATCAAATAAATGATTGTGTTAATTACTGTGAGAAACGATGCTCACTTTTAAAATTTTTAAAGGTTTATTAAACCTTAACAAAATACAACAAAGGACCGGGTAAGGAAAAAGGGCAACGCTGGGAGCGTGGAACTAAACAGCCATGAGCTCACCTACAAAATGGCTGCTCCGCCTTTTGTACCCTGGTGTTGCATCAGGCAACCCTGGCCCCTCCCACAGTCTGTCAGTCAACCCTTCTTGGCCGTCCATTGGTGGAGGCTGCTTTCTTTGCAACTTGATTGGAGGTCAGGGGTTGCCATGCCACGCCCCCTGGCACCAAGCCTTCCCCATTGCCAGCTGCCCCATGCCCCAGGCTCCCTCCTCCTGTCCCCACTGCCAAGGCCGTCCCTGCGCAAACATACCAAACATACGGGGGAAAGGGGCTATGGGGAGAGCAGGGGACGTCCAAATCACAATAACATGGCTATACATCAATAAAACTTCACGTAATATTAATCCCTTAATTGTGAGGGCCAACCATCACGTTACCTATCTGTAACATTACTGTGGGGAGGTGCTTGAAGCTGTGAGTGGGGAAGGGCCTTTACAGTTGATTATGCCAATCTGTATATATATATATATATATATATATTCTATTTGATTTGCCAAAAATGAAACTTGTTGTTGGGATTGCTGAACTTTCCCATTGGGTTATTTGTCTCAAGGACAGGAAAATGGCTGCGACAGACCGTGTGTGAGCCCTTTTTGGGGTGGGTGCCTGAATTTCACTTCCCTCATAGACGCTCCCAAGCTGTTGACTTTTCTGGGGGATTGCCCTTAATTTTTTCTGTTGATGTTGCTCCAGGTTATGAACCAGGGGTGCTCTGGGAACAAGAGAGTTAATGTTACATTGTGGGGTGATGGAGACCTGGGGTGACATGAGGGATTTTGTTTGTTTTGCCTTTCCAAGACTTTCTGGAACACCTCTGAGAGATCTGAGCAAATCTAAGTTTATGA
The DNA here is from genome assembly GCA_013397395.1 of Sinosuthora webbiana. Taxonomy (NCBI): domain Eukaryota; kingdom Metazoa; phylum Chordata; class Aves; order Passeriformes; family Sylviidae; genus Sinosuthora; species Sinosuthora webbiana. The sequence continues at coordinate 196,488 of VXBN01000742.1, forward strand.
AATATGTTGAAGTGCTTTGTGTGATATTTTTAATCTGGAGGCTCTGAACCCTTCCTGTGCTCAAGCAGTTTTAGCTGGCAGGTCTGGTTTGTGTGGTGCCCCACACAATGGGTGGCATGGAGGCATGACTCCTCTGGCATGGCCATTCACATCTCTGTCTCCTCAAGCCCAGGCTGGGCAGATAACCAGTATTTCTAGAAACTTTTCCAAGATTTCTTGAGCTCTTCATGAATGGGCAGTGTAAATGGTTGTGTCATCCTCAGGCCATTTCGTCATTCTGTGAATCCGTGTGTGGGGGTGATAAATGAGACTTCCTGTAAGAACTCACTACCCAGGATGGTGGGGAGGGGGCAAAAGAAGTTTGAGGACAGACCCTTTCTTTCTCAGCAGTTCATTCAAGTCCCTTCTTATTTCAGGTGTTTGTCTCTGTAGAAGGCCTTCCTTTACTGGCGTCACTTGTTTCAGTTTTAGTATCCCTGTCTGGGTGACTCCCACGCCCTGGATACCGTCCTGTAAACATCCAGGTGATGCAGCTGTAGCTTTACAAAGGTTTAAATCCTGGTTTAGAGGCTGCTACTCTGGTAGGTGTGCTCAGCTCCTTTCCAGGCTGGAAGGTTTGTGAGCTGAGTAAGTGCAGCAGATGTGTGCTGGGTGACCTTGGCTGGCTGCTCTGTCACTCCCTCTGTCAACAAGATGGGGAGAGAACATGATGAAAGGGTCAGCATAAGGACAGGGACAGCTCTCACCTCTTACCCACACAGGCAAACGGACTCAGTTTGAGGAAATGACTGTAATTTATTGCCAGTTAATTGCAGCAGAGTAGGATAGTCAGAAATAAGGCTAAACCCACCTCCTGCTGTACATGTTTCCTTCTTTCTTGCTGCATCCCTCTACCAGCTACCAGTGGGGTTGGAGTCAGCCAGTGGACCCTGCTGAATTGGCAGAAACACAGTTCAATGAAAAAGAAGACCAAAAAACTTATTAGGAAGAAATTGTTCCCTGTGAGGGAGGTGAGGCCCTGGCACAGGGTGCTCAGAAAAGCTGTGGCTGCCCCTGGATCCCTGGAAGTGTCCAAGGCCAGACTGGTCGGGCCTTGAAGTGACCTGGGCTAGTGGAAAGTGTCCCTGTCCATGGCAAGGAGAGCTTTACAATCCCTTTCAACCCAAACCATTCTAGCATTTTATGCCCCAGCTGCCCAAAACCTGTTACATAAAGATATTATAAGGTGAAAAATCACAAAAACTGCATGGCTTTGGTAAGGATTTCATTATCTTAATTGCTTAGCTTGCTGCTGATTGCAGACCTTGTAAAGTCACTTCTCTGACTGAACCTCTTGAAAAAGACCTTGCCTCTGGCCCAGAGAGTTCTTACATAGTAGATGTGTAGTTTTGAGTCTACTCAGATGTCACCCAAACTGTAGAGCCTTTCCTTACTTTCATGACAGTACAAGAACTTGTAGGAAAATAGACCAGAGTCCCAAACTGCAGCATCATGGAAGAGAAATACTTGCAAACTGGGTCTCTTTCCCATAGCATCTCTCCCCTTCTGGACTTTCAGGGATCTTGGTGGAGAACTGGGTCAGAGGAAGCATTGTAAAATTTGTCTTCTATCTTTAAACGCGTATTTGAGTGTTCTGGCTTTCACAACAAATTGTGGCATCTACAGAGGAAACCAGTTGTGTGACTCTGCTCTTAACGATCACTCATCTTGCTTAATCCTGTTTGGGATTTGCAGCTTTTCCTTGCTTCATCTTCTTTTAATGCTGTGGTAATGAGCAGTGTCATTCCGGGTATTTTTAGGAAAAAATTCCCTTCTTAAAAATGTTTAACGTTTGATAGCTCGCAGCACTGGTACTCAGCTTCTGTCCCAGCTGGAATCAAGGATGCATTTCCACTGCAGTTAAGCTGCTCAGATAAATGAGTGCTGGGAGCAGTGCAGTCACCAGAGCTCAACTCTGGTTGCAAAACTTGCCCAAACAGAGCTGGGAAGCAGCTCCTGGGTGGCTCTTGGCATGGACAGCCCATGTCACTGCAGCCAGCTGTGGACATCCCCCAAGTTCAGGAGATGCCCTTCCTCTTTGCTTCCTGCATCTCCAAAGGAAACTGAGATGGGAGCACACACACCTTTACCTGTCTGGCCCTGGCTCTGGGGCCTGGGAATGAGGAAGGGATGTCCAGCATGCACTGTCTGTCCCTCACACCCCTGTGCCCTGGGGCTGTTCCTCATAAGCCAGAGCTCCTGGGGTTGAAGCTGGCTTGGTTAAACCCAAGTCTCGGCAGTCCAGGCAGGTGTGAGCAGGGTTTTAAACCTGGCCTAGCTGAAAGGAAGGACCTGGAGATTTGCCTGCTTGTATTATGGTTTATGTTACAGCAGCTCATTCAGGACTCATCCAGCTGTTCTCTGGACTACAGCTGGCCAGTCCTGCACCCTGAATTAGCTACAGTGCACTTACCTGTTGGAGTGCCATCAGATAAGGCTCTTCCTGTAAGGCCCTGGAGCAGGTCCTGATTTTTGCAAGGTGAAAACAAGCTAAACTGCTCCTCTTTTCCAGCCTAACAGCCTGGGAAAAGTAGGTCAGAGTTTGCCAATCCTCCACATCCTACAAGCTGCATGTGCAAGTCTTCATGGTGCTGAAATATGGATCCATAAAAGATGGATAAAAGAAAAATTCTTAAATGAGCTGTGCTGCTAACAACTGCTCAAGATGTCTACTGCAGATCTCAGTCTGACTCTGAGGCAACCAAATGCTAGATTTCAGTTTCCTTGGCACACCCAGTATCCTTTCCCTTTTGTAGGGATATCCAGTGCTGGGAGGTGGAAATCATGTTGGAAACAGGCTCCCTCTCCCTCTCCTCTCCTCTCCTCCCCGAGCTGGATGTGCCTTTGGGGTAATCAGCTGTCAATGAGTTTCTCTTGCAGAAAATTCTGTGGTTTTCCTTCAATCCACATAGGTCTTCTCATCCACAGCTCCTTGGGTAAGGACTTCTGCAGGTTGCTGCTTGAAGGAGATTTTTAATTAGTTTTGAAAATGTTATTTTAAAAGCATGAGCTGAAGAATCTGAACTGGGGTCAGTTTGGGGCCCTTCACGACAAGAAAGATACTGAGAGGCTGGAGCCAAGGAAGGGAATGGAGCTGGGGATGGGTCTGGAGTTCCAGGAGAGGCTGAGGGAGCTGGGAAAGGGGCTCAGCCTGGAGAAAAGGAGGCTCAGGGGGGACCTTGTGGCTCTGCACAACTCCCTGACAGGAGGGGACAGCCAGGGGGGTCGGGCTCTGCTCCCAGGGAACAGGGACAGGAGGAGAGGGAACGGCCTCAGGCTGGGCCAGGGGAGGCTCAGGTTGGACATCAGGAGGAATTTCTCCTGGAAAGGCTGGTCAGGCATTGTCAGGGAGTGCCCAGGGAGGTGTTGAGTTCCCTTCATGGAGGTGTTCAAAAACCACGTGCATGTGGCACCTCGGGACAAGGTTTAGTGGTGAACACCGTGGTGATGCTGGGCTGATTGTTGAGCTCAGTGGTCTTGGGAGATCTTTTCCAACCTCACCCATTCTGTGATTCATCATTTGGGTACTGCCTTGTATTTTGTAGGATTCCAGCTGTCCCACAGATCCGTCTGTACCAGAGAAAAGCTCTTACAGCTCAAGAATGTTCATTTATGTATTTTTGACTGCACATGTTCTGAAAGGGAGGGAGAAAATGATCAGCCTTCCTCACGTTTGCCCCCACAGGAAGGAACACTTTTGTAAAGGATGGTTTTTAGTGACAGGCTTTATCAAAGCATCCAGCCAAGAGCGTTACAGGGCAGTTGAAATCCAGGGAATGTGTGCTCAGTGCTGGGTGTTTGAAGCATTCCTGACAGTTGTCTGAATTAAAAAGTCAAGGGAAGAGACTCTTCTCCCTCACAGGCCCTGAGGCTGCGCTTCAGCAATTTGGGAAATCAAGCTCTAGGGCTGCTGGGAGAGTCCCAAAACCTCTAAAGCCTCCTGATACCAAACACAGACCCAGTGCAAACTTGTTCTGCTGATTCAGAACACTGCATTAGCAGAGTTCATGCCAGACTGGGAATAATCTGTACTCCGTCAGATAGCATAAATGTGGACTAAAGATCGTACTGTGGGTTTGGAGTAATTCAGCAGGAATGTGATGATATACCTGTACTTACTGAAGACCCAATTACCCAGTCCAGGTCTGGCATTTCCATGGACCCACAGTCAGAGCTGAGCCAGGCCTCCTTCTGTCCTGCTCGTGTCTTTGGTGGTGGAGTGTCATGGTTTGACACTAGCCAAACACCAGGCACCCACCATAGTTGCTCACTCACCCTCACCTGCCACAGGTGGGCAGAGAAAAGAAAAATGTAATGAAGGGTTCATGAGTTGAGATAAAGACCAGGGGAAAACACTCCAAGGCCAAAACAGACTCGGCTTAGAAGTACAAAGTGGATTTATTACTAACAGAGTTAGAGTTGGATAATGAGAAGTGACATAAACCCTTGAAACACTTTGTTCCCCCCATCCCCTCTCTCCTTCCCACTGACAGCACAGGGAGACAGGACATGGGGGTTTGGGTCAGTTCATCACCTGAGGTTTTCTTCTGCTGCTCAGGGAGAGGAGTCCTTCCCCTGTGAGCCCGTGGGGTCCCTCCCAC
>VXBN01000742.1:201381-289129 GCA_013397395.1 Sinosuthora webbiana
GGCTGTGGGTGGATCTCTGCATCCCCATGGATCCCCATGGGCTGTGGGTGGATCTCTGCATCCCAGTGGATCCCCATGGGCTGTGGGTGGATCTCTGCATCCCTCTGGATCCCCATGGGCTGTGGGTGTATCTCTGCATCCCTGTGGATCCCCAGGGGCTTTGGGTGGATCTCTGCATCCCTGTGGATCCCCATGGGCTGCAGGGGCACATCTGCTCCACCATGGTCTCACCACATCCTGCAGAGGAATCTTGGCTCCAGCACCTGGAGCACTTTCTGCTCCTCCTTCCCCATTGACCTTGGTGTCTCCATGTTGTTTCCCTCACATGTTCTCACCTCCTCCTCTTCTCTGACTAGGAAAAAAGCTGTGCCCCACTTTATTTTTTTCTGAAACCTGTTATCTCACAGAGGCATTACCATCATCTCTAATGGGCCCAGCCTTGGCCAGCAGCAGGTCCATCTTCAAGAGCCATCAAGGATTGCCTCTGCCAGACATGGTGGAAGCTTCCAGCAGCTTCTCACAGCAACCACCTCTGTGGACCCCTCACTACCAAAAACCAGGCCGTGCAAAACCAACACATGGAGTGAGATCCCTCACTGGTTTAACAGTGAGAACTAGGCATTTAAACTAACTGAAAAACCCTAAACCCCTTAGACTCTGACACACTACTAGAAAAATGTTATTTTGCTTAATGCCTCAGTCACTTTTCAGTGTGCGTCTGCAAAGGGGCCTGTACAGGTAACCTAGAGAAGGCAGTGTTCCTTTGCTCTTGGCACTTCTACAAGTGTGGTTTGACCAAAAGCTGACTTGTTTAGGGGTTTTTTGCCCTTTCAGGGCTGGATCAGTGGAAGCCATGGTGTCCTGCACCAGTGAACTGGGTGATAGTGCAGTACCTGTGCTGGGAGCTGGTTCTTCCCTCCACTGAAGTAACGCCAGAGATGAAAAACACTGTCATAAAAGGCACAAATAATTTTTAATGAAGGTGTTACCTAATCCCAGGATTTCTCAAAGCATAGCTGCTGCTTCAGAGCTGCCTTACTTCCCTTGGAGTCACCTTCCGCTCACGAAATCTGGCACTGCATCACCCCTTTGCAAAATCCCCAAAGCCAGCAGCCCTGGCATTCCCTGTGGTGCCTTAAACACAAGCAGCAGTGAGTACTCCTGGGGTTTTTAGGTTGCTGTGACCTTCTGGCAGGTCCCCTGGCATCTGCATTACTGCTAGACTGTGGATTTGTCTGGAGCAGCCCAAGTATCTGTTCCATGGTTGGAGGGACAGTTACTGATAAGTACAGTTTTTAAGAACTCCCTCTTTAAAAACTGAAAAAAATCACACAAAAGTGGGAAACCCCATGAATTTAAAATTCATTACTTTTTCTCCATGGCAGAGACACCAACCACTATTTCTGTGCCACTGTGAGGCCCCATAAAATTCACAATTTGTCTAGAAATTCTGTTGTCATTTAGCTTCCCCTTCAGGGAAAGAGAGGTCATCCAGCAATTCCCATTATTGCCTTGACCTCAGCCAGGCTGCTCAGCTGCATGTGCTAAACAAGTTGTATTGTGTTGCAGCAAGCCAAAAAAATGGTGGGAAATACTCAAAGATGGTCGTTTGGGACCTAGTAAGTTTTTATCAATGGGATTGCACTTCATGGTGGATAAATTAAGTGTTATGACCACTTTTTATTTTGAGATAGATATGCATGTATCTCAGTATTATATTTGAGCAGGCTTTCTATAGTTTCTTTATGGTAAATATGCTGTTGAAGTAATTGAAATTGGAATGACTGAAACATAAATCATATATCTGAAATATTAATCATATTAATATAGAGGCCTGATGACAGCCATCTCACGAGACTAATAGCATAAGATCAAATGGTTTCCAGTCATTGCAGAAATTTTTACGCATTTCCCTGACAGCCAGGTTGCTTAAAGCGTTACTCATTTTTCACTGTGAAAAGGTTTGACCCTAATTACTGTCCACTGTGTGTTTCACTTGGTGATTCATAACGTAATTTAAAGGGAGAATCCTATAGCCATGACTTAAGCAGGAGATAAATCACACGAGGAAAAGTCAGTGAATCCTTACTTTCTACCTCTCAGCCATTCCTAAGGCAGCAGTTTAAAAACAGCAATGGGGATGCTGACTCTGCTCTTGTTTTTGGATGTGTGTCTTCAACCCCTGGAGCTTTGGGTGGGGGGGGTTGTAAATCTGAATTATCACCAACATTTTGTTAATTACCCGAGACTTCATCTGCCTCCAAGCTGCTAATTGCAGGACCCTCGTTTGCATCAGTGCTGAAAGCCTTACCTGTGTTTTTTAGTGTGCAGGTGGGGTTTGAGATACCTGTTCTTGATTGTTGGTTCAGCCTGCCTTGTTTCTGAGAAATGGTGATGGAGCGGCAGCGCTTGCGTAAGGAACAGCCCGAGGAGGGCTGAGCTGCGCAGAAACTCTGCTTTCCTCAGAAATGTCCTGGGAACAAGGGCAAATTCCCCCAGGGGGCTGCTGCTGAGGACACTGTCTTGGTACCTCAGACAGCTGCTGCAACAGAAGACTGGTTCCCCAACAGTGCTGCCTCTACACAAAATCCTTAAGGCTGGAAAAAACCTTTAGGGTCATCAGGTCCAGACAGAGATAGTTCTCAGACGTAGATAATTCTCTTGTCATGACTGAACATCAGCTTTTCACCCAAACACCATAATGATTCTTCCTTTTAAAATCAAAATATAGATGGCAGCCTTCCAGGGCCTAAAGGAGCTCCAGGAGAGCTGGAGAGGGACTTGTGACAAGGGCCTGGAGGGACAGGACATGGGAATGGCTTCCCACTGCCAGAGGGCAGGGATAGATGGGATATTGGGAAGAAATCCTTCCCTGTGAGGGTGGTGAGACCCTGGCACAGGGTGCCCAGAGAAGCTGTGGCTGCTCCTTGATCCCTGGAAGTGTCCAAGGCCAGGCTGGATGGGGCTTGGAGCAACCTGGGCTAGTGGAAGCTGTCCCTGCCTATGGCGTGGGGTGGCACTGGATGGGCTTTAATGAATCTCCCAACCCAAACCACTCTGGGGTTTTGTGATAACAGTGGTGATCAAGCTATTTTTAGTTATGTTTTCAGCTTAGTTTTTTTAACATCACCTGGCAAATCAATTAGCAGAAGCCCAGGCAGGAATAAAAACACCCGTGCTGAGAGTGCACGCTGACTGTTTAATGTACATTTGATAACTTCAGTGTTTTGGAATACATTAAATGAATACTTCTGTGTTATTTGCCAGGTTGCTGGTAGTTTTTGGTCCCCATCCAAGGAGTGAGATTTTGATTAATATAATATATCTTAAAGAAGTATTTAGTATCGCTTTCAGCAATATCTTAATCAGAGCAAGCAGTCTTCCCGTGCATTTTCTCTTCATCTACAGAAGGAAGTTAATAATAGATTTCCATTTTCTTAACTGAAAATAGCTCCAAAGAAACTTTCAAACCTGAAAGAGCAGGTGATTAAATCTTTGCCTTGGGTTAAAAAGCTAGTAAAGAGATGGAGTGAGGTGACTTGGCAATACTGATCTACCAAGACTGATTTTTCCAAGTTTAGTTGATCCACGCCTTGGGTTTAGTTTCTGTTTCAACACTTACCAGGGTTTGCCTGATAGGAAGTTAGTGATGGATCTGCATGTCAGAAGTCTGGGGTTTCTACATGCTTTGGGTGGGAAACCATTTGCTGTTTGTGTTGATAAGAAAAATTGGATTTTTGTAACAGAGTTAGGACTGATCACAGTGTGATCTGAATGGAGAGGGAGGCATTGATGTTTTGCCCAGAGCTCCTCAGCCATCAGGATTTTGTCTAAAATCCAGGTTTTTGTAGGCAACTTCAGGCTCTTGGCAGAGCAAGCCTGGGTGTTTATTGCCAAAGTCGTGCTGGATATCAAGACTTGAGCAAATGAGACCTTGTTACTTCATGGATTTTTGCATTCAAAGGGCCTTGTTTCTCTTGATTCTTTTCTTTGTGGCAGAGCTTTGTGTAGTAGTTGAAAGGAACTAATGGAAAAGTTGGCAAGTTGGAACATCTGCCGGTGAGGAAAGACTTGGGGCTTGATCCCCCAATTCCCCTGCCCATAACCAAGAGACAAGATCAGACATAATTCATCAAGAGCTAATAAAGGTTGCTATTTAAAGGCTTTCCACACTCATCCCCAGCTTTAAATAGCTGCTTGTTCATTACTCAGGGAGCAATGAGACCACCTCAATGTGGCAATTGGCTGAGCCCCACAGGTATGGAGCACGGTGGAAAACTCCTTGAGAAGTTGGATTAGGATAACACTGAATAGGATTTGCCTGGGGACACATTCAGAACCTCCTGAGTGGTTTCCAAGAGCCCCTTTTTCGGTTGTTTAGTCAGGGTTTTTTCCCCAAAAGACATTTGATTTGATTTGAAATTATCCAACTTCTTTGTTTTCCTCTTTTCATTCTTCTCCTAGCAGGAGGGAGAAGTGGTTCTGGGCCTCAGGAATCTCATGGATAAGGTCTTGTTGAACTCCCAGAGTTTCCAAAATTGGCCTTTATTGAAAAAAGGTATTTTGAGACTTAAAATGTGTATAGGGAGGAATGTTTGGACTTGTTTTTCCTCGTGATAGGATTTAATCTCTTTCCAAAGTAGGCCTTTAAGGAGTTGTTTGTAGTGGGTATTGGTTTGCTTGATAATGTTTCACTAAAGCAGAGGACAAACTTGGAGGAGAGGGTTCAGCTTCCTCCTGAGGCACAGCTGTGGTCTCTGCTGCCTCTGGCCAGGGCCAGGACCCAGGGAATGCCTGGAGCTGTTCCAGGGCAGGATGAAGCTGGAGATCAGGGAAAGGTTCTTCCCCAGAGGGTGCTGGGCACTGCCCAGGCTCCCCAGGGAATGGGCACGGCCCCAAGGCTGCCAGAGCTCCAGGAGTGTTTGGACAACGCTGCCAGGGATGCACAGGGTGGGATTGTTGGGGTACTGGGCAGGGCCTGGAGTTGGACTGATGATCCTTGTGTGTCCCTTCCAGCTCAGGATATTCTGATTCCATGTTTCAGTGTTGGAAAGATGTGAGTGTTTTATCACAGCAGAGCAGGAGGCTTGTCATGATCCATCACCACCACAGACATAACTTCCCCTGCTCTCCTGGGGACCATCTGAACCCTGGCCCCATTTGACACAAAAACCCCCTCTTCATTGTACAGAAAATCCCTGCATGCTTTAACTTGTTAGAAAGTGCATTTTTAGGGCTGCATTCTGTCCTCTCAGGAGTGGCTATTTTTAGACACATCCGATGGGATTTGCCAGTGTTTCCTTTTCTCCCCCTGGTAATTCCTCTCAGCTGCAGTTGCCATATCTCTGTTTCCAGTCAGGGTTCTGCTGTGTAAGTAAGGCCCTGATCCTGTGGTGACTCCCCAGAGCTGTGGTGGTGGCAGTGTTTCAGAGCTGAGTGCCCCTTATGCTATATGCAGCACTGCAGTGCTGTGACTGATTTCATCCATCGCTCCCAAACCAGCAAAGGTGAAAGAGGATCCAAAACCCACAGCAGACTGCTTCTTTCCATTGTTTTGTGGGATTCTTGCTGCTGTGACAGGAGCCAAAGCCATTAAAGGCTAGAAAGAGAGAAAGAAATAAAAGCTTTTAAAAACACTACTGCCTGGCAGGCGTTTGCATATTCTCAATAATCTTGACTCAGTCCCTGTGCCATTCTGTTTGCTCAAGGCTTTTCCCCTCCCCGCTAAAAGCCTAATTTTTCTTTGGGGAGATTGTTGGTATCATTGTATCATTCCTCTCTTTACATTTATGTAACTTACAGAGTTGCACATCTTTCTGTCCTTGACCATGAGGGGGTCTGTGGTTTCACACAATTGTATCAATTGTTCCAGCCCAAGCTGGAGTTTTCCCTTGCCTGACCTGTGTTCCGCTCCACAGTTGACACTCCAGATCCCTACGTGGAGCTGTTCATCCCCACCGCCCCCGACTGCAGGAAGAGAACCAAGCATTTCAACAACGACATCAACCCCGTGTGGAACGAGACCTTCGAGTTCATTCTGGACCCCAACCTGGAGAATGTTCTGGAGGTAAATCCCAGGGCTGGGCTGGGGACACGGAGGGTAAAATAACAGTGGCTTACACGTGTGTGGCATATGATGTCTCAAGACCACCCCTTTGTTTAAAATGTTAAACCTGGGTTTAGCTGTGGTGCTAAGCAAGAGGTTCTGGATAAATTGAATTATTCAAGGAGTAGCCTGAAGAGTTATTACAGGATATGCCTGTGAGTCATCTCTTGGACAGCTCCTGAGGGATAGTAGCTTGTTATTCCTCACATCAGCTGTGGAGTACTCTCTGCTTCCTACCCTGATTCAGCTCTTACTGACAGGGAATAGATGGGGCTCAAGTCAAGTGTCTGCCCATGGAGACAAAGCAAAAGGCTGATTCTGCTGTGTCCTCCTTGCCTGGAGCCCACCCAGGGCTCTCCTGGGGGACCACTCCAAGTGCAGCCTTGTTGGCCAAGCCTCTGTTCAGTCTCAGTGCGTTAAACTTCTCCAGGCTGCACACAAGACCTGAATGTTGGGTGTAAGCGTTTTCTGAGTGGGCACAGCAAGGATTTAAGGTTAGCTCTGGTCCTTTGTGAGCTCTGTTCTTCATAGAGGATGGTCCTGCCACCTGCCCTCTTCTGACCCAAGCTTACAGAGTTCAGTCTAAATTGGCCAACTGGGACAGAGGCTGCAGCCTGTAAAGGTTTTCCTTGAGCTTGTGACCATCAAACCTTGGGTCTGAAAAGGAATTGTGCTTCCTACAAGTTCCCTTCATTCCTGGGGAAGGCTCTACAGTTTGAACATTACACCCATGCATCATGAAGAACTATCCCATGCATCCTGCACTAGTGACAAAAGAAGGGAATTCACAATGATTTCCTGGGCATCAGTTCCTGCCTGTTCCTCTGGTGCCACTGCTGGGCCTTCTGGAGCAGAGCCTGGGCCCTGCTCTGAGCTCCCTTACACTTAGGCAGCTTCCCTAGGAATGTCTGAATTTGCTGAGGACAAAATATGGTTCAAGGGTTTGAAGAGGAAAAAATTACTGCAGTCGCAAACACAGCAAGATGGATTATGGGTAGAAATGTGTCTGCACAATAACTAAAGGCTGTTTCTGGTTCTGAGATAGTGCAATAAAATTCCCTGAAAATCGCCTGCAAAGAGTAGATGATAACATTTAATAATGGTTAATTGTGGACTTGGTAGTGTAGGCAAGAGCCTTTGGATTCTGCAATGGAGTGCAGTGTCAGAAGTAGTAGTCACCTCCTCACCCAAACCCTCTGTGAATTCTGAAGCTCAGACTCCACAATCCTTGTGACTCCTTGAGTTGTTTTAATCTGCATCTTTAACTCTGTCCCAAGTGTAGTTTTCCCTCTGAAGCATAAGCAGCTCTTCAAAATCCCACTAAGAAGTTTTTGCTTTTGGTTTTAAGAGACGGCGTTCAGAGATTGCAGGAATGGGCATAAAGTCCTGCAAGGAAACAGAGCAATGTAAATACCATTAAAATAATGAGCTCTGTCCTAAAATAAAGAGAATTCATAATTTCAAAGCGTTGCTTGTGGCACAGGATGAAGAAGATTCTTTATAGCTGAGAAGAGGCTGATCCCAGATGTAGCAACTAATTATTCCAGTGATTGTATCTTGATTGCTTTTGTTTTCTGCAAAAGATACAGTCCAAGCCATGAACATGTGATATTTTAGAAGATATAATACCACAAAGTGGAAAAAAAACCCGTAAGTCAAATGAGTTTGGAGATCTCAGTTAATAAAAACTGTAAATGATAATTTGAAATTCTTTCTGAACATCTTACTTGAGGACTTGGAAAGCAGCCATTGGGGAAAAAGGTCTGCTAAACGTAGATCCACATGGATTAGAGCAAAAGCGTGGAATGGTGTTGTGCCATATCCACATCCATCTTTGGTATTATCGCATTTGGAATAGTCTCTGCTCTGACATGGAGGGTATGAGAAGAGACTTGAAGGTCTGGCTGGATACAGAGAGCAGCTTTGTGTAAATTGGAATGTTGCACATTTTGCCAAATCACTGCTGTAACAATCTTGATCTGTGGAGTCAAGGCTGGGGTATGTGGATTCCATCTTCTCTGGAAAGTTGCTGGATTTTTTTTTTGGCCTATCACAGTTAGAGCTATACAGGTTTCTCCATAGGGAAGTTTTACTGACTGGAAATTTGAAGGCACTGTGCCTTATATGTAGAATTTGAAGGTATTAGAAAGATGGTGAGGTTTGCTGCCAGAGAGGTGCTGGGATGGAAATCCCATCGTGAATAATTCTGGTGTATTCCTGCAGTTCAGTTCCTTGAAGTGCCACCTCCACTGTCCATGTGCTTATCCTGGTTTAAAAGAAATGTCAGTTTGCACTGGGCATTGACTGGGTTGGTTCAGGCCTATTCTTTTTCCTTTTTTTTTTTTTTTTTTTTTTAATTTAGGCATAGGCTCAGTGGAATTAAAGAGGGATTTATTGCAGTAGAATTGAATATCCAGATGTCTCTTCCAGGTTACTCTCATGGATGCCAACTACGTTATGGACGAGACTCTTGGCACATCCACGTTTCCCATCTCTTCTCTGAAACTGGGAGAGAAGAAGGAGGTCCAGTTAACTTTCAATGATGTAAGTTGGGCACTCATGACTCTGCCCTGGTCAGAAGTTTTCTGAGCATTCACTCTTGCCCATGGATAAATACAGAGCCTAAAGACAATTTTAAGCCTTAATTATTTATCTTCTTACATCCCTGCTGAGAGGAGAATTAAGCAAAACAGTGCCACTGAATGCCTTGGTGTCCCTGCTGGAAGAATCCTCTTTAAGAGTCTAGTTTGCAACTTTCTCTGCCTAAGGCAGTTTCTTCCACACTTGATGTAGTTTAGTTTCAGGGCCTGAGTTAGTGTGAGGTTACTCAGAGTTTACTGGTCAGTGCAGTGCCCCTCCTGCTGCTGCCTGTGGCTTCCAGAGAGCTGAAGGAATTCTTTTATTATTACATGTTTCACTTTCTGTAAGTGGCTTGTTGTAACACGGCCCTGGTTAACATGCAATGATGCTGTAATTGGATTATTCCCTTTAAACAGATCTGCAAATCAGATGGAATCACTTGAACAGGACTTGTCTTCCTGCACTGTAACTCCTGAAAACTTTTTAAATCCGGATGGAATTGAGCTTGTTCTGCACATATTAAAATCTATAAATACCATCTGCATTTCTGGTTTGGGCTGTAGTTTATTGTATAATCAGAGATCTTGATTTGTCACCACTCCACTGTTTTCCATGTGATACAGCTTTAAAAGTGTCATTACAGCAAGTAACTGGTTAAAGGCCTATTTATTGGAAACCAGAGTTTCAGATGTGAGATTTAGAATTTAATTTGGCATAGCCTTAGGGCACTTGGAATTTTGATACCCTCCATTGTTTTTCCTTTTTAAAATAACAGCATTCTTTTGAAGTTTCTGCATATTTATTTCACTAAGTGTTTCAGTAACTCTTGGTCTTCCAGAGCATGGGTTGAGAGTGGGTCCTGGGGTTCTGCCAGGCATGAGCTGGGGCAGTGAGAAAGAACTGATGAATACAGTTTTCAAACACAGTTCTCAAAGCTCATTCCATTAATACAGGGCCTTGCCTTGCTTGAACTTCTCATCAGTGTTCAGCAAAGCTTGGTAGAGAGTCAGTGGAAAAAAAAACAATGCAAAAAAGGCAAATACACTCTGAAATTTATAAGCAAATAGTTAAGGGGAGATGAAGTCAGGTTGAGCCCAATGTAGACATAGCATGTATTCCTGAAATGTCTGTGGCAGTCTGTATAAGGTATAGAAAATGCCATGATGTCTCCCTGTTGGAATGCCTCCCTCCAAGGGTTTATTTAATGTGCATACATTTTTATAAGCATTGGATCACTGCATGGTTTCAGGATCTCTTTCTAAATTAGTAATACCAGGTGGGGAATAATGTAATTGCTTCCCTGCCTTTGAAGTGCTTCCTCAGTGACTCTTCACTGTTTGTTCATGTCCTCCCTTTGTTGTTTCTCTGTCTGTTCTTCCCCCCGGCCCCAACCTTGCTCATGCCCTGCCTCATTTACAATTCCTGTTCCAGGAATTGGGTCTGCATGTGGGAGGCAGAGGCAGCTTTACATCCCAGATCCTTCACTGCTGTCTGAGGGTCAAGCAGATGTTCACTCTGGGGTGTTCTGTCTCCATCCCTGGTGCTCACATGCCCCAAGTGAAGAGCAGAATCTGGTTTTATGTGGAGGACAATCTGAGTCTGTCAGTCCTCCAGGGCTGCACCAACAAGGCCATTGCACAGAGAGAGAGTGAAAATAGCTCTCCATTCTGTCTTAGTTCCACAGCCAGTACTCCTGGATTGTGCCTGACAGGGAACTGATGCTTTAATCATAATTTTTTTAAACTTCTTGCCTGCAGGCAACCCTTTCAGTGCTCTGTGCAAGGCAGAGGAGGCCAACCCATAGCTCTTGGCCAGGGAGTTCAGTGTGGTTGGCAGGTGAAGCCATTGTGCAGTGACATTTATTGCATTTCTCAGCAAGCTGTAAGCAGTCACCCTTCCTGGTTGCCAGTTAAGGCACGTTTAGCTGTGCAGAGACACTTGGTGGCTCCTGTGGAACACAGAGCAGTGATTCCCTCACACAGGTGGCACTTAGATGTGATCCCCTGGTTCTCCTGCCAGCCATGGGTGGGTGAGGAGAATCAGATCCCCTCAGGACAGAGATGAGTTGCACTGTCAGAAAGGGATTAGCAGTGCAAGAAAGGCAAGACAGTAGGATCTGAGGAATGAAAGTCAGCACTTACCAACATTTTCCACTGTATTCAGTGCTAATCGTGTATTTTGGAATCACACCGTGTGCTTTAAAAAAAATCCACAGAAAATAATCTCATTCATATGTGCCAAAAATATCCTCCTTAAAAAAAAAAAAAAAGTGAAGAGGAAAGAAAGAAAGAAAGAAAGAAAGAAAGAAAGAAAGAAAGAAAGAAAGAAAGAAAGAAAGAAAAGTTCTGACAATAGTTGATGTTTCAGGTGTGTTTGTGGGTTTTCCCTCTCTAAGTTCTGTAACCATATTTAAATATTTCTTGTTTAGGTCACAGAAATGACTTTGGAATTGTCTCTGGAAGTATGGTGAGTATGTCATTTTTTTTTTTTTAAAGGGTGAAAATATACCAGCAGCAAAGGATTTTTTTTTTTTTTTAATTTTAAACTGTTCATTAAAATTTTCATGAAATCACAGAATATCCTGAATTGGAAGGGGCCAACAAGGATCATCAAAGTCAAACTCCTAGCCCTCCACAGGACACCCCCAAGAGTCCCACCCTGTTGGGATTTTCTTAAAAACATGTGAGGTAGAGTGCAAAAATTCCTTGTTGTGGCATAGAAATACCAGGTACTGTAAAAGTGAAGAAATTCTACAATTTTGGTTTATTTTCATGTTGTAATTCTGTTATTGACTAAACACCCTTGCTGGGACTAAGAGGTATGACCCCTCCAAATGTTTGCAGGAACAAGGCCATCCCATGTAGGTCTTTCAGCCTGGTTAATGTGAAGGCCTTTCCTTCTCAAGGGCTTTGTTTGTAAAAACCCACAGACCTCACTCAGGGGCAGCTTCATCCTCACTGTTTTACCTTCTCTGGGAACTTGGCCCCTCACGTGAACTTTCAGCTGCCCCTAAAATGTATTTAGATGTGAATACCACACAGTGAAGATTTAAGGCCAGGAGTTCTCCATGTAAAAGCTAAGTAGATGCCTACCTTTATCTGTCCCTTTTATCCCCTCTCTCTAGCTGTCTTTCTCCCTCATTCTTCACCTATCCTGGCAAAACACCAAAAATCACACTGAGGCATAATCAGAACAATACATTTCACGTCTAAAAATGATTTTCTGAGGGCAAGTCATTTAAGGAGTCATTTTTTGTCTGTAACTATAAATAGGAGCACTATGAAAGTCTAATTATTTCCTGATTACCCCGGAGACTGACAAACATCCCCCAGGGATAATTTCTGCTCATCATGTTGTACTAGGAAAATGCATTTGTGGGTGGTCCTTGAGACCACCCTGAACCAGCCAGGCTTTGTACATTACAAGTATTTCATATCTCTGACATTAAATAAACAGAAGATGCTTGTCTGTGTCGTCTTCTTAGGCTTTGAAATGTAAAGGATCTTATCAAGTTCTGCTGCTATTCCCTGATATCCATGCAGTTTGTGGATATCTTCATGGAACATTGCTTCTAGGGAGTCTTTTCCCCTCTTTTCTTAATCCTGTTATTTTATTACATGATAGATTGTTTTAAAAATCTGGGGAATTATTATCTGAGCCTAAATGGATCCATTTCATCATTGTGTGCTTTTCACCCTGGGTACCAGGGTGGATTTGTCCACTCCTCCTCTCTGCTATCCATGGGCAGTGGCAGCTGAAGTTGTACCTTTATTTAGGTACACTGATATCCTTACACAGCCTTGTGTACACTTTTTTTATCCCACAGTGTGGGGAAAAATACAGAGAAAAGGGCTTAGTTTTTCCTGTGGTGTGCCAGTATCATCTGTGCTGTAGATTTATAATTGTATGTGAGCAGAAAACTTGCTTGCTGTACTTAATTATTTGGTTTTGATGGCTTCTATATAAAATGCATGTCTTAAAGACATGTTGTACTTTGTTGTATATGTTGTACATCGCCCTAGAGCTGGTGGATGGTGTCACATGAAAAATACAATTCCATGTATTTTGGTGAGCGGGTGAGGATTTTCTGGGTGGGTGGGATTTTTCCCAGGGGGATGTTTGTGCTCCTGTTGGGAACTGAACCTGCTGTGACAGCCTGTCCCTTTTCCAAGCAGCTCCTCCACCGACCTGCGGTTCAGCATGGCCCTGTGCGACGAGGAGAAGAGGTTCCGGCAGCAGCGCAGGGACAACATCATGCACAGCATCAAATCATTCCTAGGAGAGAACAGCCACAACCTGACCACTTCCCGTGATGTAAGTCTGCAGAGTTCCCATCAGGATTAGTGTCACCTTTGGAATCCTTCATTTGCCCATGAGAGGAAAGAATGAGGCGTGCGAGGTGGAAGGGTTTGATGTAGAAAGATTATAGAATATAAAAATCCTTTTCCTCTATGAACGTACAATATTTAGCCCAGAGAGTAATTTTTCTTGGCTCTAAATTTATGAATTAAAGTTTGTGACCGGGGGAAGCTATAAAAGGAGAGATTTAGATTAGATATTAGGAAGGAATTGTTCCCTGTGAGGCTGGGGAGGCCCTGGCACAGGGTGCCCAGGGAAGCTGTGGCTGCCCCACCCCTGGAAGTGTCCAAGGCCAGGCTGGATGAGGCTTGGAGCAGCCTGGGCTAGTGGAAGGTATCCCTGGGGTGGCAGTGGATGAGCTTTAATGTCCCTTCCAACCAAATCATTCTGGGGTTCTGTGGTTCGTTGGCCCCTTAAACAAAATGCTCCAGTTTTTTCCCGTTTTAATCCCAGGTTTTGTTAAGGTGTTGGCTCTGAGGGGAGATTGCCATCTGAAAAGTGCCTCAGGGTGTGTGAAATACCTGCTGAATCCTGCAGTGGCTCTGGGCACTCACCCAGCACAGAATGTGCCCCTGCATGCCCAGTACCCATCCCGTGCTCTGTGACCTTCATTTCTGAAAGACTAGGCAGGAAATGAGCTGGTTTAAATTTAGAGTCAGCTTGGAAATTAGTTTATTTCTTTCCTTCCTTCTTTTCCTTGAGCCAGTTTTACTGGATTAGGGTTACGAAGTTTTATTTCTTTGAAACATGAGGAACTGCAGCTTTCCTTGACTTGCTGGTGCTTTGAACCAAGCCAAGAGGAAGGGAAGCCAGCACATCTCAGTTTGGCTGGTGGTGGCTTGGGTGATATCACAGAATCAGGGAATGATTTGGAAAGGACTGTAAGGATCATCCAGTGCCACTCCCTGCCATGGGCAGGGACACCTTCCGCTAGCCCACGTTGCTCCAAGCCCTGTCCAGCCTGGCCTGGGACACTTCCAGGGATCCAGGGGCAGCCACAGCTTCTCTGGGCACCCTGTGCCAGGGCCTCACACCACAGTGAGGAAGGGGCCCAGATCCTACAGAGCTCTATAGTGATTTCATAGAACACTGCATTTTATGGAGTTAATTCAGAATCCACTTGGTACTGATCTACTTATTTTGTTGTAACTTTTCCATTCTCTTCCTTCCTTGCCCATTCCCTCTTCCATGCTGCTTCCAAAATTGTGACAGGAAATCTTTGTGCCTCTGGGGGTGTCAAGCAATGAATAGAGTCCATGAATTAATCTGGGTTGATTCCTTCATTGGCACTGAATTCCTTTTGTGCATTTGTAATATAAGGAGAATATGACAGTCTTTTGCAACCCGCACTGAAGAATATCTTTTACGTTTCCATGAAGTTTTGAGCAGGTGGTAAATGTTTTATTGTTGTGTACTTTTGAACTCTGTCTCACTTCGTGAGTGTTCTTCTGTGTACTTTCTGAGGAACATGAAAGAATTTAACAAGTGTTGTACATATATTGATTGGACTGAGATGAATTGTGTGTATTGCGAAGGAACGTTTTCAAGGGTTCTTAATCTTCAGTTCAGTTATTTTAATCTTAACACACGAAGATCTTATCAGAGTAGCAATCTGTCAGTGTGGCATTGGTGTGACCTAGAGCAGAGTAGGATCTTCCTCAGAAAGGATGTGGATGTTCTGCCAAGCTCCTGCCAAGTTGGGACTGGAGTGATACTCAGTGCCTGAGGTCTCAGTTCTGTGCAGGTGGTATGTGTGCATGAATTTTTACAAAGGATAGCTAAGGTCTCTTATTCTTTGTGTCATCATCTTCCCTTGGTATCCCTCCCTGACTCCAATACTGAAATTTTATCAGTTAAATTGCCTCTTCCCAGACAGTAACTGTAGGTATCCTCCCCTTTTTCATTTGCCAAATGTGTATTTCTAAGCTGACTTGTCAGAATTTTTTATCTGTTTCTAGCAATGAAAAAAAAACAAACCCTTTTTGTTCAAATTGTTCTATAGTTTTATTGCTACAGATGGAAGATAGCAGGAGGATTTATGGAATGTTTGAAGTCTTAACATGAAGCTGGGAGACTTTGAGTAGTCTTAGCTGTCTGTGGGCCTTGTTTAATCTTGGGCAAATCACATACTCAAAGTTCACCCAAGTTGCTTCATCTGTGAGTAGCTTGTGCTTTGCAGGAGGCTAAGAGACTTTAATACCTGAATTCATTATACATGTCTGGATGGGGAAGTGAGTAGTTCCAAATTTCCTAACTTAATCCTGAGGCACATTCTGGAAACACAGTGGTAGAGATTTCTCGTACTTCTGTCTTTGTTCTGTTTATATTTTTAATTTTTGCTGCTTCAGGCAATTTTCTAAAAATACCATAATCTTCTAAAGAAATCATACAGTTCTCTATGACTGGATTAGCAGAACAATTTTTTAATAATCATTTGTGTGCCCTATGGCATTCTGTTTCCACCACAGGTATTCGGATTTTGTGCACTGTGTTTCCAGGGCATTTGGATGAAGACATCTGCACTACTCATTCCCAAAACAAGATTTAGTATGGTTTAGCTTTTCTTGCCTGATTACTGGAAGATATGATTAGGAGCCTTTTAGTTTGAATGAACTCATGTGCTGGTGGTTCTGTACAAAGGATTTGGGGTTGAATAGAAGAGTGTGCAGCCCTTGGTATCCTCTGTTCTTCATCAGGACATGGTTTCTTGGTTCTTGTCTCTGGATGCTCTGGCTGCAGCTCCTTCCCTCCCTCCCTGCCTCTGCCCCATTTATCCCATAGGGCAGCTTGCAGGATGGGTGTATTTCATTTCAAAGTTTACTGTTTCATGCCCTTATACATGTCAGAAACTGAACTGGAGCTAAAAAGCTGTTTTAACAAACCTGCCTGCTTCCTCTGCAGAGCAGGAGAGGACTCTGAACATGCCTCACTTGATTTATGCTGCAGCTCATCTTCTGTTGAAATAAATGAGCAGGAATGTGCAGTAGGTGCTTCTCTTCAGTTTATTTTTTGTCATCATTTTAAAGCTTTATTTATTTACTGTGCAATGTCCATGGGTGCTGGGGAGGCTCAGGGGGGACCTTGTTGCTCTGCACAACTCCCTGACAGGAGGGGACAGCCAGGGGGGTCAGGCTCTGCTCCCAGGGAACAGGGACAGGAGGAGAGGGAATGGACTCAGGCTGTGCCAGGAAAGCATCAGGTTGGATATTAGGGAAAATTTCTTCATGGAACGGGCTGTAAAGCATTGTCAGGAGCTGCCCAGGGCAGTGATGGAATCCTCATCCCTGGAGATGTTAAAAAAATGTGTGGATGTGGCACCTGGGGACAAGGTTTAGTGGTCAGCACAGTGGTGGTGCTGGGCTGATGGTTGGACTTAATGATCTTGGAGGTCTTTTCCAACCTGAACAATTTTGTGATTCCATAATCAGCCCAAAGTGCCTGTGGATCCAGGAAGCATTTGCAGTCAGGATGTTGATGACTCTCCTAGACATTGCCATAGCGGATTCCTCTGCCTCCTGAGGGACATTCCCATTTTCCCTGGTGCCAGTGCACTGATGAGTGGAGCAGTGGTGCTCTGGAAGTGTTCTCACATACCTTCTGCAGGCTTGCATCTGCAGGTGACATCTCCATCCTGTTGGGATGTGTCTGCTCAGGCTGAGTGGGCAGTGCTCCTGAGGAGCTTTCCAAGCCTCCCCATGTTATTAAAGGAGTGATTACTGACATGGCTCTTCCTTCAAAGCAGCTGCACCGTTATTGGGGTGTTGGCTTAACAAAACATATCCCAAATCCTTCCCTGGGCTGTGTCATTTTTGGGATAGATCCCTATCTCTGGAGCTGATGTGGGGCCAGGGAATACCTGTGGTTTCTATTACTAAAGCTGAACACTTATGAAGGAGGGAACAAAATAATCTTACTGCCTCAAGAATAAGCAGTTTTGGGGAGTGGAAGCCTCAAGAAACATCTCGAGTGCCTTGGTCATTGTTCACGGGCATTTCCTTGTGACAGTCAGTCCTCAGGGGAGTTTCATGGCTTGGAGCATGGAGTCTGCAGAAAGAACAGGACTCTGTCGTCACATGGATCCTTTTCTTGTCACTAATCCCATCTATTGGCACCTGAAATTGCCTTTCAGGGAGATTTTTGACAGATTAGCAGTTTGATCAGATAGGGGCTTTCTGCACAGCTGTGCAATTCTTTTTATGCTCAGTAACAACCACGAGGTGATTCCTTTGTCACCACTGAACAGTGGAAAATCCTCCTGGGTTTTGGAAACTGGGAACCAGATGAGCCCTCTACTTAGGCTAAAACATACGATGGTGGGAGCGGATGAATTTTTATTTTGTCTTCTTTTCAGATACCTGGGGAAGCTGTGCAGTTGAGGGCAATAGCCTGGATGTCAGGGCTGGGCAGTGAGAAGGATAAAAGTGTAAAATAAAACCCCTGTGGACACAATTTTAAACAATAAACCTGTCTGGTTCTGCTCACTCCTCTCTTGGTGGCTGAGTAGTTGTCCAGATCCCCATGAATTCCCATTACCTCTCTGGTATTTTTTGCAAAGTAGTGGTAAAATTGAGACTATGCTAATGTAGTAGTTCATTCATGCTATGTAGTAATACTGGATGTTTTTGTTATAAAACTTGTTTTCAAACTCCCAGGCAAAATATTATTTGTCTCTGTTCTGTTTCTCATTAGTAAATTTTACTGCCTTTGGCTCTGTCACAATGATATGAATCGGATTAAAGCTGGTGTTTAGGTTGCTTTAAAAATCTGTGGTCTTGCAGCTGAACAGTTCATTTAATAACTGAATTTATTATCTCCTCTCATTTGGATTGTGGATAAGAAGGACAGACATTCTAAAGAAATTCTGAGCATATCTTTGTTTAGAATTCTTGCTACAAGTGGTGACTTCTTCAAATGAATTCTGATTCTTCTTGGGGTGCTCCCAGGGTGTGTCCCTTGTCACTGATGTGGTGTTTGTGTTGCTGTCACCCCTGCAGGTGCCGGTGATCGCCGTGCTGGGCTCGGGAGGGGGTTTCCGGGCCATGGTGGGCTTTGCTGGAGTCATGAAAGCACTTTATGAGTCAGGAGTCCTGGACTGTGCCACCTACATCGCTGGGCTCTCGGGATCCACCTGGTAAGGCCTTCCTCTTGGTCATCCTCAGCTTCCCTGCAGCAAGTTCTGAAGGAGTTGTCGTGGGAGCTGACTTATTTCTATGGTTATAATTCACAGCACATTCAACACGTCCAGGTCTGCTGGGGGAGGTGTTCTGGATGCCCTGAAGGGCAAGGACAGCTCAGGCTCCAGGTGCTCTTCCAGGAGCTTTGAGTGCAGGAATGGATGGAAAGAGGTGCCAACATATGCACCCGTATTTCTGTATCAACACCTAATGTGTGTTGTTTTATTTTCCTGATGAAATGTGAAAAACCAAAAAAAAAATCCCTTGTAATTTGAAGCTGATGACTCAATCAACCCAAAATGTGTTGTATGCTTTGGGAGGGCTTTTAGAGCTCCTCAAAGTCACTGGGAGATCTTTTGCTCCATTTTACACCCAGTGTAAAATCCTGGTGGATTTACTGGGAATGTCTGGGGCCTAGCTGCCACCCTGCAGGGCATCCCACTGTGGATGGATTACCCACTGCCTCAGTCCCACTGGCACTGCTTAATTTAGACAGTACATCGGGTTTTAAAATAGTTCATTTAGCCTTGAGGAGCAGGCACAGGTATTGATGGGGGAGATCTTACTGTTGTCTTCAGTTCCTGATAAGTAGCTGTGAAGAAAACAGATTATTTTTGAAGATGCCCAGAGAAAGGACAAGGAGTAATTGGATTAACTCTTAGAGAAACTATGCTGCAGTGAGAGTGGCCAAGCGCTGGAATGTGTTGAGCCATCCTCGCCTGAGTAGTCCAGGGAAGGTGTCATCCTCTCAGTCTGACTCAGGCAGTGCTCATGTGAAAGCTGAACTTGACTGAGCACAGCCCTGAGCAGCCTCATCCGACTTAGGCTGGATCTGCATTGAGCAGGAGGCTGGAGCAGAGACCTTGAGGGTCCTCTCAGACTCAGGGAGGAGATTATACAAATGTCTCAGTTCTTTGAGAGAAAGAGACTTGTAATATAAATGAGTGGGGAATCTGCCTGGGATGAGTTTTGTCACCTGGTTTAGCTCTAAGGAAGCACATGAATTTTAATTCCACACTCTAACCCCAAAGTTGACTCTTAAAGGACATAATGATCAGTTCTATTACTTGTATGGGTTTTTTTGTCAATTATTATGCATTGTGTGAAACTTGCTTCCCCAATCCAGACTGGGGGGAAGCTTTCAGAATGCCAGGACGTTTTGAAATGCCAGAAGTGTCTGTGAACTAGAGGAAATTGCTCCTTTAGATTGGTCTGTAGAAGGTTGGAACACGTGTTTCCTGTCACTGGTGGTGGGGGCAGATTCATCACTGTGCATTGAGAGGGATGGATGGACTTCTGTCACAGCTGTGAAAAGCAGAAGGTGGATGATGAGCAGTGGAGTAGTGCAATGTGCTGTTAATACATTCCCTGTGTTTCTAGGGAAGGGTTTGCAATCCCTGCTCAGGACAGACGTCACTCTGCTGGCTGTGAGGTCTATTTTGGGGAAAACCCAGGGGTGAATACATAGTTGATCTAATGTAAACCTATAAAATATGAGTTAAAATAGCAAGATTATCTGAACTGCTCCAGTCAGAAACAGATTGGAGACAGTTGTGTTTGAACAAATTTACTTTTGCTCTCTGATGTCACCCTTCAGTCTTTCCTTGCTTGATGAATAAATAAATTGACACTTTGGCACTCCCTTTCTTTTCTTCCTTTTCCATGCAGTCTGTCACTTGGGAATAATTCTCTTTTCTTTTTTTCCTAAAGGGTGGAGAATTCCTTTCCTGGCGGGAGAGGCAGGTTTTTGCTTGTCCCCTAAGCTGCATGCCTAACCTTGGAGCAATGCTTTTCTGCCATCTTGCTTCAACTTAGTGCTGACTTCTCCAGCTGCATTCCCCTTTCCCTGCACCCAGGAGCTGATGTGGAGCCTGTGGATGGAGTCCTGGCAGCCCACGTGGGACAGGGTTGGTTGTGCTATCCCAGAAATGTCTGGGCATGACCTCAGGGCCAGGCTGACCCCGTGTGTGTCTCAGAGCTGTGCCTGGAGTAAGGGATGTGTACCTGAGCCAGGTCACTGGGTAAATAATAGTAAATGAGCCTCTCATAGATTAGAAGGGCCTGTCTTGAGTCTTGGTGTGGCCTAACCCAACCAGGTGGAAGCCAGGGCTTCATGCACGTGTGTCTGAGCTTTGTTTGCAGTAAAACTAGTTTCTCAGTAACAAACTCGTGATTTGCCTCTTCCACATCCTCACAGTCAACTAACTCTCTGCACAGGTTGTAGTTACTGTGCTTCAGTTTATTATGGAAGCATCATATCCTGGAAAGTGGGGCTATATCCAGGCCAGGACCCCCAGTACCCAGGGCTGAGCCCCAGTGTGGGCAGCAGGAAAGGGATTGGGATTCTGCCCCTGTGCCCCTGTGCTCAGGTGAGAGCCCACCTGCAGAGCTGCCCCAGCCCTGGGCCCAGCACAGGGGGGACCTGGAGCTGCTGGAGAGAGGCCAGGGGAGGCCCCAGGATGGTCAGAGGGATGGAGCAGCTCTGCTGGGAGGAAAGGCTGGGAGAGCTGGGATTGTTCAGCCTGGAGAGAAGAAGCTTTGGGATCACCTCACTGTGGCCTTGCAGTGCCTGAAGGAGCCGACAGAAAACATGAAGAGAGACAATTTCCAAGGGATGGAGTGACAGGACAAGGCTGAATGGCTTCTCACTGGCAGAGAGTAGGGTTAGATGGGATATTAGGAAGAAATCCTTTCCTGTGAGGGTGGGGAGGCCCTGGCACAGGGTGCCCAGGGAAGCTGTGGCTGCCCCTGGATCTCTGGAAGTGTCCAAGGCCAGGCTGGGTGGGGCTTGGAGCATCCTGGGCTAGTGGAAGGTGTCCCTGCCCGTGGCAGGGGGTGGCTCTAGAGAGGCTTTAAGGTCTCTCCCAACCCAAACCACTCTGGGATTCTGTGATACACTGAGATATTTTAGGAAATTTTCAGTACTGGAGGGCAGAGAGGTGTCTTTTACAGGGGGAGAACTGCATGTGTCCTTCTAGGACCTCCAGTCTGCCAAACAGCTGTGCTAACTGGAGGAGCTCCTTTCAGCTTAGGATGTTCTGTCTGATATCCCTTAAACAGAAAAATGAGGCCTCTTTAATCATTCACTTCATCCACATTCATTATGGAAAATGCTGTATTCAGTGCTTATATTTAAAACAAATTGCTCAGCTTTCCGTGCTTCGAGAAAAAAGAAATGACAATTTGCTGTATAAATGGAGAGTTAATTAACCTGATTTAATCAGCAACTGTATCAGCTCATTTATGAGCTTTTTGTAGCTTTCAGGCAGCTGCAGGTTTGATGCTCACAGAGCCTGTTTGCCGATTGCAGGTACATGTCAACCCTGTACTCCCACCCGGATTTCCCAGCCAAGGGCCCAAAGGAGATCAATGAGGAGCTGATGCACTCCGTGAGCCACAACCCCCTGCTGCTGCTCACCCCCCAGAAGGTCAAGCGCTACATTGATGCTCTGTGGAACAAGAAGAGCTCCGGGCAGCCCGTCACCTTCACTGACATCTTTGGGATGCTCATAGGGGAAACCCTGATCCATGACGTGAGTGCTCGCTTCTGATGCTGTTAAAGCTGTCAAGCTCTTTGAGATAATTCCCACTGTTACTATTTTTTTGAAATTACCTTAGTGACATTTAATAAAGGGTGCGCGTTTTGCTGTAAGAAACAGCATTTGCTTAAAAAAGTACTAATTTCAATGTGAAAGATCCCCCTAGTTTTTTTGAAAAAAAAACAGGACAGGAGAGTTTCATACTTTCAATTCTATAATTGAAAATTCCTAATTGGCTGAATCAGGCACGAAGACTTCCAGTTCAAATGAGTCAGGTGAGCAGCAGCTGGATTTGATCTTGTGGCAAGATTGAAATGTGTCAGTAGATTTGCAGATGTGTTTTATACACTTCTATCCCTCATGAGTGTACACTGACAGTGGTTTTTAAACAATCTAAAACACTGAAAAATAGTCAACACAGCTTTTAGTGGCAGATGTACAGAATCCTGATGCTGAAAGGCTGTTAATGTTTGTGTGAGGTTGGTTAGAAGTCCCCGTTGACCAAGGCATGAAAAAAATGCACAGGTGTTTAATTCAAATCAGAACCTGCCACATCAGAAAAACTTTTCTTTTCAAATTTCATTGACAGGAGGAGTCTCCCAGATCTTTTATACAAAGTAAAAATATGTGATATTTAAATATATGTATATATGTGTGTGTGTATATATATATATCAGCAGGCCTTTAGAGGATGTCTTTCTTTCCCTGCAGAGGATGGACACCACCCTGAGCAATATGAAGGAGAAGGTCAATAATGCCCAGTGTGCTCTGCCACTCTTCACCTGTCTACACGTCAAACCAGATGTCTCAGAGCTGATGTTTGCAGGTGTGTTCCTAATCTATGTTGAGTCACTTTTGGCAAGGAGAGAGGTGTGTGACTGGTTAAAAAACCCTTTACTTATTTTTTTTTTTTAAATGCATCTGAGACTACTTGCATCTAACTTCTGGGAATCTGAACAGAGTGTTTAGAAGTTACTCAGGGATAGGTGATCACATATTCAGGTAGGAATGCCAAGCCAAAGAGAAACCTGGTGACTCCAACGGGGAAAAGATGTTTCAATTAGTGTATCAAACAGGGAAAGCAAAATATCTTCAGTCACCTTCTCTTTCAGAGAAGGGTGAAATCATCAGTTAGACTCAATGATCTTAGAGGTCTTTACCAACTTTAATGATTCCATGATTAAAACTGGACAAAAAAAAAAAAATAGATATAATGCCTCTTCTACACTTCTTGCCCAGTGTGAAGTGCTGTTGGTAGCACAAAAAAAACCCTTTTACTTGTATTTATTCCATAGGTTTTAATCCCCTCTGGTAACTTCAGTTGAGAGTGGGTCCAGTTGTGGTAGATGCTGCACAAAGATAAGGATGTCTGCATATATGTATATATATATATCTCACTATACACAAGACTGGAAAGGGAAGTCACAGGTGGTTTGCCTCAGGTTTCTACGTCATAGTATTTCCTCAAATAGTTATTTGGGGAAAGTGCTGTCAAAGCTTTGCTAGGAAATGAAAAGGAGAAATTGTAAATTTGGCTAAATATTTCATGGAAAAATGTGTCTTTTTACTTAGGAAACTGATACCTTTTTGTTTGAAAATAGGAACATTTGGGGTTTTAGATGAACTTCTGTTTTTCAATAAATTTTATTTGGGTTACCGTTTTAAACCCCAAATGATCTTCTGTTAATAATGTCTTTCTCTAAGCAAGATCAGAAGAATCTGAAGGCTTTACTTTGTTCTAAAAAAAGCTATTCCCTGTGCCAGTGTATCTGTAGAGGGTGCTAGATCTTGACTGCTTCTTATTTTAAGCTCTATTCCTCCTTTTAGCTGTTCGTGATGTGAGAGCTATAGTAAATTCTGAACAGAAATATTTACATTTCCTAATTTACATTGATTTTAAGGAAGAAATTTTATTTCCCTGGGCAGGCTTTGTGATTTGAGAAATCTCTTTCAGTGCAAATGCAAACTGGAGGTGGACTAACACAAAATAAATCTAATTATATATTAGATATAATTCTAATTCTCAGTTCAGCCTTGCTGTCACTCTGGTTCTGAACATGTCTGCCAATTCATGTTTATACAGCTAAAAGGAAATATGGACTGGGTCTTCAAAGGAATTTCCTTCTGTTCCTGTGAACGTGAAGATTTGTGGGTGATTTATTTGGAAAATAGGATGCTGTATTTGACTTAGCTCAGATAAGCATTACCCTGTGCCATGAAACTCCCAGCAGTCATGATTAAACCTTTCCTTTTCAGGACAGGTGTTCACCTTCTGCTCCACACGTCAGCAGGAATATCCTGAGGCTGGATGGCATTCCATGACATGTGGGGATATTTCAAAGCTGTCTCTTTTGCCTTCCTTTTTCAGAATTACTTCTGATTTATTGCCAGTCAAATCAATCCCTGCTAAAAATAGGGAAGGTGAAATAGACGAATGGGTGAAATGCTAAAAAGAGAAAATACATTTTGTTCGTTATTTGCTCCCTTTTTGAAATGAATTCTCTGATGGAAGCAACTCCACTGGTATCAAAAAAAAGTGTTTCCAAGTAAGCTAAGGTCCATTTTCAAAGGCCTTCTATTGCATCAATAGAATGCAAATCACTTCTGATATTTTCTGCTAAGATCAGAAAATAAATTTGAACATTTTATTCCATTTTTTTTTGAGCTCTCTGCTCAATAAAATGGACTTTAAAAGATATCTTTGGCAATGGTTGAATTGATGTTTATCAGCTGCCTCTCAGCTTTGCCTTTTGATATTGGATTTCCTGCAAAACTTTAGGTTTGGGTAGAATCCAAATGCCTCTGCTAGAATGTTTCACAACCCTTGGGATATTCGATGATCTCTGTCACTGCTTTCCATATTTTTGGTGGAATTGCAGTGAGGGAAAAACAGCTTGGAGCTGAGACCCATGTGTTGCAGGGAAAGAAAACCAGATGTGACTGTGTGTTCCTCATTTGTGATCTCTCCTTTTATAACTCTGGTTTTCCAACCTCATTCTTTTCACTGATGTTTATTGTGATAAGAGAGAATGAGGATTCTTTCCCTGCTGAGACATCACTGACCTTGATTTGATATTCCTAATGGTTATCTGGCTTCCCATTTCACTAGAATTTCTTTGCTTGGTTCATTTCTGTGTTTTCCTCCTCTGTCTCTATTCAGGCTGACATTTCTGACTGAGCACTTTTGTTTCTGACTTTGCAGACTGGGTGGAATTCAGTCCATATGAAATTGGAATGGCCAAGTATGGCACTTTCATGTCTCCTGATTTGTTTGGAAGCAAGTTTTTTATGGGCACAGTGGTGAAGAAATATGCCGAAAATCCCTTGCATTTCCTGATGGGTGAGTATGTGACAGAAAGAGGTTTGAAAATAAAAGCAATTTCACTAGTTCATGGACTTTTAAATGCAGTCACACAAAGTGTGAGACAGGAAGTAGAGCTCTCAGTTTGTTGGAAGACACTAATTTGAAAGATTTCACAGATATGGATTGGCATTGTTTATTTGTTTCTTGTTTCCATCGGTTGGTTTTAATTTGGACATCTGAGCTTATGACTTGGCCTGCTCCAAACTCAGGTGTGTTCAGAGAGCAACCAAGTGCTTATTAAGATACATGGAGTTTATTTTCCTTCTGCCAAGCACCATTCATTGTTTATTTTTTTCTCTTTCAGGTGTCTGGGGCAGTGCATTTTCAATATTATTTAACAGAGTCCTTGGTGTCTCCAACTCTCAGAATGAAGGGCCCACCATGGAAGAAGAATTAGGTACTATGAGTAAATAATTCCACTATGCAGAGCAATTACTAGCAAGAGTCTCCCTCTGGAAGGATGGCACTGCTGGTAGCCATTTAAGAATGTGGAATTAATTACCTTTAGTTGCTGGCACTGCTGGATGCTGCTGAGGTGGGGAAGGAGCACTGGGAATGTTTTTTCCTTTCTTTCGCTTCTGTTTCTGGTCAGTCAGAGCTGCTGAAAGTCACATGCATCTATCCAGCTCTCTTCTGGTAGTCAGTAGAGTCCTCTCTTTGTGTTGTTGTGTGAGTTTTGGAGAGCAGAAGCTGACAAGTATTTGATAGTTACTTGTGTAGTCTCTTGACACTGGGCTGTATTACTAAAGGGATTAGAAAAATACACCTAAACTTTCTTATCTCTGGGTTGTTAAATTGCTCCATTCTAACCACAGCCTGTTGGTATCTAGTCCTTTGCTTGCTGGTTGAGTGGTTTTGGTTTCACTCCTGGCACACAAATGGCAGGATGACTGCAAACAAAGAGTTGTGGCTTGGTTGGTTTGGATGGACTTTATCAAGTTTCATCTGAGGATGTAGTTAACGATGAAAGGTTTTTTACACTTTCGTTTCCTATTGAGAAGGCAGAATTACAGGGGAAGATCTGACCAATAAATAAATTGTCCTAGACAGCCAGATCTTTCCTGAGAGCAAGAAGAGAAAATGTAGATTGAGATAGTTTTTAAATCATAATCTCTGTCTGCCTCCTAATGGATGGAATTCAGCTGTTTGATAATCTCTTCTTTACGGATGAGAATGAGACCTCCAGGTTCCTATTTCTGATATAACTCATGAGTGTGTTAAAACCTCCTCATGGAGGATCCCTGTCAATAAATGTGATCATGGAAAAGTCTTCTTTTGAAAGGTAGTGAGACATAGAATGTTATCTGTCATCTGTGACTCATTTCACATATCATTTAAAAAATATTCTTTGAAGTGAGATCAGATGTAAAAATACACATGTGACTTGAACCACAGTCTGGACCAGAGCTGGAGATGTCCCAGATCCACCTTGGCACCACAGTAACATTTTCCTAGTTGAGTAGGAGCTACTGAGAGGACAGGAGCTAAACATCTACATTTTAATGAAGGTGAATAAAGTATGTCAGGTATGTGGTGCAGAGGGGAGTGGGAGGTACTGCTTGAGGGTTACATTTTCTTTTCCAGCCCAAAAATTGCAGGCTAAATCCAATACCTGCTGCTCACGTTCTAATGTCCACAGCAGATCCAGTCTCTTCAGCTGTATTTTCTATTACAATGAGTATGAGAATTTTATGACTCAGATTGTTTTGAAATTCTTAACTTTTCTGCCAGTTAAACCCCAGCAGTTTAAAGGAATTTCTGTTTCTTTCACCAGAAAATATTAGGCTAAAGCACCTTGTGAGCAACGACAGCTCAGACAGTGAAGATGAATCACAGCGTCCAAAAGGTAAGGAAATGCTCAGATTCCATTTCATCATTTCCTTTTTCCATCAGCTTTTGTGTGGCTCAGCAAAACAGAGAACAGGAGATCCCAGGAGGTTCTGGCCTTCACTTCATGTCTCCTGCTCAAGCTGATCATCTGGTGATTCTCTCACACACGTCTGGAATTCCACATACACCCAAAAATGCGGTTTGCTGAGCCAGAGCTCTCCAGAAGTCTGTTTCCAGCAAGCTGTTGAGCCCAGAGGCACCTTGGAATTGCTGCCAGCCCCCCAAACCAACACTCTCCATTGTTTTCAAGGGTTTCTTGATCAAATATTTACCAGAGAATGGTTTAATGAGTGTTTCCAGCATTCACAGGTGTCTTCTAGCACCTTTACAAATGACATCTGATAAAAGAAATTCCTCCTGCATGGCACAGTGTTTGTAACAGTGCCCAAATCCAGGTGCCCAGAAGGGGCACAACCACAAAGGGAATGCTGGGCAGTGGGAAGAAACGATTCTGTTGACAATTATCTCTTAAGTACCTAAAGCACCTGGAGATTGCTGGTATCTTAGTCAGCTTTCTGTATTTCATGGCATTTTTGGGGTGATTTTCAGCTGCAGAAATCTGGTTTTATTTTTAACAAGTGGAGCAAAGATGGGAATGCAGCTCTTTGTGATTTCAGGATCTACAGAAAAAAAAAAAAGAAAATCCTATACGGTGAGACAGGGAATTATGTCATTAGCTGAGCTCAGTGATTGCTTCTTCAATTCCCCTTATGTGTAAAACTGTAGGTGGTACCAGATTTTGTGTTTATTTGTGGATTTCCTGTTTAAACACTACAGCCAGCAGCAAACACATTTCTCTCCTAGTTTGTATCCATAGTGAATAACCAACAAATCTGGGATTGTAAACACTTGGAAATCCTTCTCACTTCCATAGAATGTTATTGGATAACATTGGACTTCTCCTGATGCTTGTTTTCTCTCTACTTACATAAAACTCAGCTCCTTTAAAACCTGGGTTGAAGAGGCAAATTTAAAAGCTGGATTTAAAGTATCAAGCTTGAGCCTGAATTATCCTCTTATCCAGAACACCCCAAAAAGTCAAGTTTTGACAGGTGAATGAATGCAGGGTGGTGCCAGTCCAGGTTATTTTTAGTGTGAGCTCCACCTGCAGACATCTAAGTCTGGATCTTTCATTGTACTCTTTAGTTAATTAAAGCCAGATATTAATTGTAGTTTACAGTTTACTGTAATGATAATTTCAGGTATTTTAGGATTCCCATGCTATAGCATTATCCTTTATGCGGACTAACTCTGCTTTCCTGAGGAAAGCTGGATTTCTAACAGGGAGGAAAGATAAAGAAGGTTGTCAATGCACATCCAGATGAATTTATGTCTACATCAGATATGTGTCTTATCAGCTCAGGTCTATCCCTGGGCCCAGCAGAGAAAGCCCTCAGACTAATTAAGTCTTGCTCAGGTCATCTCACATTCCCAGCCTGTTTTCCTGATGGACACACCCACACTCCTGTGGTGCAGATGAAAGGTTTCACTGGGCTGTGAAGCTGCAAGGATGAATTCTCTGCACTCCCCTGACATCACTGTGGCCAAGCTCCATCATCCAGCCCCCGGCTTGTTGAAAGCATTTTTTTTATTTTCGTAGGTCCTTTATTTTATAGCCCTGAAATGCTGGCGCTACACTTGCTGTGTTTAAATGCCACTGCTGGGTGTCTCCTTTGCTGTGTGCAGGCACGGAGGGCGCCGAGGCCAAGCGGGAGAGGCTGCAGGAGAGCAGCCAGGAGAGCTGGGTGCAGCGCATGCTGATGGCCCTGGTGGGGGACAGCGCCCTGTTCAACACGCGCGAGGGCCGCGCCGGCAAGGTGCACAACTTCATGCTGGGGCTGAACCTCAACAGCTGCTACCCCCTGTCCCCTCTGGCTGAGCTGCTCACGCAGGAGTCCCTGGAGGAGGAGGAGCCGGCAGCAGTCGCAGGTCAGTTCCCAGAGCGCCGGTGCTGGGTGTGGTTGTGGGTGAAGCCAGAGGCAGCGGGTTCCCGGCGCGGTAAGGTCACAACAGCACGGTGGGGATTGACCAGCAGTAGAGCTCGTGAGGGGACTGGGAGGCTCAAAGGGCACCACACAGTGACCTGTGTCTGCTCCCTGCCCTGTCCCTTGGCACAGCATGGGGAACAGCCACTGGAGGGACAGTGGCTCTTCGTTTGGCAGAAGGGGGCCAAACTGCTTTTGTGTACGCTGCCCTTTGTTACATCCACTTTCTCACTGTCTTGGCTTCTCCAGAGGGTATTCAGGTTGTTCCGTGGCTCTTATTGATGCTAAGCCTGCTGGTGGAAATGAAACCTTTCCTTGTTCTGCAAGGCTTCCATGTTGCAAAACCTTTGTAGCTCACCTGCTGTCTTTGTCTTTTGAAAAACCCCTGGAGGCAACACACTTCTTCACTTGTAGGAACACAGAATCAGTGGATTTTGGAAAGGACCTACGAGGATCATGGAGTCCAACCCCTGGCCCTGCACTGACACCCCAACAATCCCACCCTGTGCATCCCTGGCAGCGTTGTCCAAACACTCCTGGAGCTCTGGCAGCCTTGGGGCCGTGCCCATTCCCTGGGGAGCCTGGGCAGTGCCCAGCACCCTCTGGGGACAAACCTTTCCCTGATCTCCAACCTGACCCTGCCCTGACACAGTTGATAGATTCCTACATTGCTGATGTTCTTCCCAGTGTGAATCCACCTGACAGAACATTCCAGAGTCCCTGATGTGCAGGTGCATCCACATTTCATGTTAGCTTAAGCAAGAATGCAGGTAGAGGATAAGAATTTCAGAAAAATACGAATTTGTAGAAGAAGTTCAAAGTCTTCCCCTACTCCATGAGGGATGTGGTGTGTGGGACAGTAGCTGTGAAGAATTATTGTGTTTGGTTAGGAATTTGGAGCCTTCGCCTTAGTGTTCACTGCAATCTGCTCAGTGAAAGGCAGGTAATTTCTTGGTGTTCTTCTGGCACTGGAAGTGTCCAAGGCCAGGCTGGACAGGTCTTGGAGCAACCTGGGCTAGTGGAAGGTGTCCCTGCCCATGGCAAGGGGTGGCACTGAGCAGTCTTAAAGGTCCTTTCCAACCCAACCTGTTGGGGTTCATATCCTCTTGGGTCCAGCTGACCCTCGGCTGGACCCCCCGGCAGCTCCTCAACAGAACTGATATGTGGGTTTTTGGCTCTGCAGCACCTCGACCTTCATTGCCATGGCAGTGGTGTAAATGAAAGAGAGTACTCTCAGAGGCACAGAAAGGGACAAAGGTTTATTTGGGGGACACAGGGGAACCCCTCACCTCAGCCAATGCCCCAGGAGAGACCCCGCACCCCAGGCGGTGAGGGGTTTTATCCAGAATAAACAAAGAGGGGTGGATACAAAGATCTTAAACCAATAGAACAGTGTAACATACTAAATACCAACTAGATTACAACACTAAAAACAAATCCAGAGGAAATTGGGAAGGGGTCTATGCACCTCTGCCAACCACTGGACAGATTCCCTCGAGGTTTCTGGACCGTAGAGATAACCAATTCAGTGATGGACAGAGAGAAAGGGGGGTACCTTCAAAAAGATGGGCATGAATCATCCCGGGGAAGGAGCCAATGAGAAACAGTCTCTGGGCAAAACCAGGGACGGCACAGCAACTGTTACCAACTTAAGATAAGAAAAAATTCCAATGCAAGGGGGCCCATCTAGGAAAACTCAAACTTTCACTACATTTCTAATATATTCTAAAACTAAATCTTGCAACCCCACACCAACCCATCCCATGATTATTTGATCCATCAAGCAAAGAATAGCTACACCTCTCTGAAGGGGGTGTTCCTTCCAGGCTGTCCCTCCCAGCACAGCCCTACCAACCATCCTTGGTGACAGCAACATTCTCCTCAGCCCTCATTTCCTATTCAGAGGAAGGAGATTGTCCCAACCACTCATTAAGCAACAGTAAATACCAGATGTCATTTAAAAGCTTAAGTAGCAGCCGTGCTCTAATGTGTATTGTTGATGTAACAAATCCCTTGCAGGGATTGGAGAGTAATTTCCATCTGGACTCCACTTTCTAAATATTTCTGTCATCTCAAAGGTGTTTACAACTGGTAGTCTTAATATTTATAGTACTTGGAAAAGAGGCAGGAAAGTGGGTAGGAAATTTATGGTTGGAAAAAATGACAGTTGATGAGAATTTGGCATAATTAAGACACGTGGTTATTCTTCAGAAACAACTATCAACTTCCTGGGATTTGATTTCAATGGAAATAAAATGCTGGTTTGACAGAACTCTGCACCTCTGACACAATTACTTTGGCGTGCCTGAAACTTCTGTGGGTTAAAATGGGAAAAGTTTGACGTGACTGCAGTTTTTTGCTGTTAGCCAAAGCCCACATTCATAACCTGCAGTAACAACTCAGGTCTGACAGCTGTGAGTGGTTACAATATTATAGTCAAGAATAGTTAAAAACCCCTTGAAATGTCAGTAGTTAATATAAAATGTAATCATTCAGGAGTGTGACGAGTGTTTCCACATTTTAATGCTGTGAATTTTCTTAATATATGGAATAGCTGAGGAGCCCAGGGGCGCAGATGGAAAGGAGACTGTGGTGTAAAATTTAAATCCTTAGATTACCATGGCACTAGATGTACTTAAGCTGTGCATATTTATTCCTAGCACTGGCAGTTTACCTGTCAGCTCGAGTGCAGAGAGAAGTCTGTATTGCTTTAAGACTTACTCTCCTTTATTGCCAGACACTCCAAAGGAGAAGTAAGTGAATAAAAAAGGATATCAATAATACTTTCCATCTCCAGTTGTCGCAAACCCTCTGCAGAGGATGAGCTGTGGCTGACCTAAGGCAATCTTACAGTCACTACTGAGGATTGAATTTAGGGTCTGCAGTGCCTGCAGCAGAGATCCCAGCTGCTTGGTCTGGAAGTAAAACCCTTGGCTTTGCTTTTCCACGGATTCTATTTGTGGAGATGATGCTAAGCATTTTCTTACTGCATCAGGAATGATTTCATTGTGAACTCAAGGGTTGTTCTGTTTCTTTGCTTGATGTTACAACACACCAGAACAATTTGAGAAAATGCCAAGTGCATAACAATGGGGGAAAATAACCCCTAATCTCTGCTTCCTTATTTCAGTATTTATGGAAACAACTGTAGTAGATGGACGTCAGTAGCAAATGCCCTTCTCATCTCCCCTCCTTCCACTGGAGCTGCCATCTGTGGCAGATTTGGTCTCTAGGATGTGCCCTCTTTGTCATTTCCTAACAAATATCTGTCTGCGTATCCCATTGCTGGGAAATTGACAGGACTGGACTGGCTAAACATGGAGCTGGGCTGGTAAACACAGAGCCACAGAGTTGTTAAAGCTGAAAAGACCTTTAATCATCAAGTCCAGCCATCAACCCAGCACCTGTCCCTAAGTGCTACATCCTCCCATTTTCTCCCAGTTTGCTGTCTGATGGACTGGAAGGTCCTGGTAATAGGAATGCATCTTTCCTAAAAGGCTGAAATTTCATGTTCCAGGGTCTGGGATTCTATGAAAACTGTGATTACTGAAACCCATTTATATGGCTGTTATAAATTTATTGACAACATTAAGCTGTTTTCTCCTTCAAAATATAGTAAGGTTATTTTGGTAAATTTGATTTCAGGGTCATGAGGGCTGTAAGCAACTCGTTCTTCATTGTTGGAGAAAGTTTGTGTGGCAGTAAAAACATTCCCATCACAAACACTCTTATAGCTGATGCTATTCTTGATTAAAGGACCCTTCAAATTCAATTTTGGTAGCATAAGAAAAGACAAAACTTGAACAAAAATAGTTTTGCAATTCCTTAGAAGTTCTAGTGAGAACAAGGGTTAAATTATATTTGACTTGTTGTCTTTAAACAAGAAGAGGTTAACAAAATTTGTCTATTTGTGCTAAAGGGAACTGTAGTCAGTGTGGGTTTTTTACAGGTTTTTTTTTAATTGTGATGAATTTGTTAAATACTGATATATTTTCATTCATTCATGCTCATTCATGATGATGAAATATATCTGCTTCTAAAATAGGTTTATAAACACACATAGCCCTTTAGCAATAGGCAATGATTTAAGTGTGTTCTCTCCTTTAGAAATCAAGGCAAATAGTGGGAAAATTGTGCCTCATTACTTAAAAAAGGCTGCTCTTATACATAACAACAGAAATAAGAAAAATAAATCATCTGTTTTAAGATTTTGTTTGGTGCTCACAACGTGCTGCTCCTGAAATGAGAAGGACAAGAGTTAGAATTATTTTTGATGGATTTTGTTTGCTTCAAAAATATCCTTTTTTTTTTTTTTCTTTCCAGATTACTATCATTATCAATAAGTAGGTGCCAGGAAATTCATTTGCCAGGTGATGCCAGGTGTTTTGCCAGGTGCCAGGAAAAATAATTATATTCTTCTATCCAGCATTCCTTACATTACACTGCCCTCTACAGATATGAGCATTAGATTTTTATTAAAAAGCAAAACCATGCACTGGAAATACTTGTAAGGTCTGGAGCAAGAAAAGACTCTCAGGGGAAAAGTTTTAAGTACAGCAGGGATAGGACAGTCCAGAGTGTTCAGAAAGTTTCATTTTCTGGTATCCAGAGACCTGGATGAGTGTGAAGACACCCAGGGAAAATGGATTGGTTTTTCCTGAGCTGCACCTGAGGGAATGTTGGGGCCAGAGGGAAACATCATCAGGTTGGGCTTAGAGAGAAGAGTGGTGGATACCACACTGGGACAGCACCAGCAGCACGTGGCTGCCAGGGAATTCTGTCCAGTGCCTAAATTATGGATAGGGGTATGGATATGGGTCACTATTCCTTTTTGTCCCTGGTGGAATGGTGAGTGTGAGGTCATTAGGTCTGGTGCAGGTTTGAAAACAAGACCTGATAGTCCCAATTTAATGAGCAGAAGCAGACGCAGACACGTGTCACAGGAGGGCAGAGCCACTTTGAGGTTTTTTGGGCAAATTTGGGAGAGCTGGGAAGGACGTGGGATTGGGAGGGAACTTGGGGGAATAGGTTTGGGCAGGGGTTGTAGGACACTGAGAGGATCACAGAATATCAGGGCTGGAAGATCTCTGGAGATCACCCAGTGCAGCCCCTGCCCAGGCAGGGTCACCCAGAGCAGGTGGCACAGGGGCACGTCCGGGGGGGTTTGGGATGTCTCCAGAGAAGGAGACTCCACACCCTCCCTGGGCTGCTGTTCCAGGGCTCTGCACCCTCCAAGGAAAGAAGTTCTTCCTCATGGTGAGGTGGAACTTGTTGTGTTTTCCTTCATGGCCATTGCTCCTCATCCTGTCACTGGCACCACTGAACAGAGTCTGTGACCATCCTGTGACAGCCCTAGATGTCCCTTCACATCCCATAAACTTTTTCCTTTGTGTATGGATTGTTTGGGATGGAAGTGAAGGTGGGAGGGCTGGGATCAGGCCTGGATGTTTGTCCCTTCTGGTTCACCTCAAGCCACCTCTAGGTCTGCCTCTTGCATTTGGCCTCCTGAGGGCCCTTCCAGTTCTGGCTTTTCACCTCACTGTCCAGTTTTTAAGAATTTTAGTTGCAATTGATTTCATGCTGTGTTTACCTGGGATCCACTGTGCAGTTCAAATTCCATACTCTCTCCAGAACCAAGGGAGACACTGGAAAGCTCATCAGAACCTCAGTCCTTAACTCACATGTCCCTGCTTGGTTTGGTTTTCCCATGTTCCACACAGATCCTGATGAGTTTGAGAGGATCTATGAGCCCCTGGATGTGAAGAGCAAGAAGATCCACATCGTGGACAGTGGGCTGACCTTTAACCTGCCCTACCCGCTCATCCTAAGGCCCCAAAGAGGTGTGGATCTCATCATCTCCTTTGATTTCTCAGCCAGGCCAAGTGATTCCAGCCCTCCTTTCAAAGTAAGTGACACAGGACCTTCCTTTCCTGGGTTCAGGAGTTGAAGGTGACTCAGTTCTGTTCCATATGGTCCCAGAAAAGCCTTGGTGCTGTTGCATCTACAGCTTTGGGATATTTCTTTCCACGTCAAGGCAGAATGTTGCCCTGTGCCTCAGTTCCTGTTTATATGCCTTCCATGAGGCAACTGGCACAAAGAGGGATAATGAAATTCCTTTGAAGCAGAAGCTCAGTTATTTTTATGGAAGTTTTGCTTTGGCACTGATTTCAGAGTTTTATTTTCTGTCAGAATTAAACAATTAAGTAATTTTCCCTGCCATACTCTCCCTCAGCCCAGCTGCTCTCCTCTGTGTGCTGTGATGTAAATGGATGGTTTCATGTCATCATCTTGCAGAAATGCATCATCTCAGGATTGCTAAATAAATAACCTTTTGGAATCAGGGCTAACTGTTCATTTACATCTCACCGGAATAATCCCAGCACTGCTTTAAGTGAGACTCTTAAATCCATCCAGACCAGAGCAAAACAGCAACAGGAAAACAGGGAGTAAGTGCCATGGCTGTTTTCTGCAGCAGGTGTGGAAAGCACAGCTGTCAGTGTGTACAACCTGCACATCCACACAGCTCCAGCTGATCCCAAAGCCTTTTCATGGATCATTTTGGTAACTGCTACGGAAAAGCCAGCGCTTCAGAGACTGCTGTGAGGTTCTCACTTTGTGCTGTGGTTTAGTGGGCATGGCAGGATTTGGTTCATCTGTGTCATCTTGGAGGTCTTTTCCAACATATTCTGCCCTCAAAAAAGAGGCATTAGTTATTTCAAAGCCAAGTGGATTTTTAAAATAATTTTTGGGGGAACTCAGAAAACATTCCTGTTTGAGAAACAGCTGGCATTCCTTGTTGCTTTACAGACAAATTTCAGTTAGAACAACAGAGAATTATTTTCCTTCAGCTGCCATGGAGTGACAAAACCCCTGAAACAACATTAGAAAATAACAGCAGTAGCAAAATGAGCTCGAGATCAGTGCTGCCAACTGCAAAGCCAAATTACAGGAGAATGAAAAGGAGAAATTCCTGTAATCTTTAGGTCTCTTGGGGCTACTGGGGAGAATAGAGCACTGAGCACTGAGAAGACTTCCTAGTGCTTTCTTTTTTCTTAAATGACTGAATCCCAGAGTTTGTTTTTTCTCTTTAATATTCTATTTGCATTAGAATGTATCTCCATTTTTTGTCAGGAGTGTTTGCTCCAGCAGCTAAATTTGCTGACACAGCACTGCCATTGCCTCGGAAAGATCTTTTTCCTCCCTTTTTTAACATTCCAGGGGTGGAGTCCGTGCAAAAGGCTGTATATGGTCACCCCTGCTACCCTTAGCATTCTCTCTTTGTCAGCTGCAATTTTCTGGGTTGTTCTGGGGAGCATGGAGAGATTAATTAGCACTCAAGTGGCACCCTGAAGGTTTTTTTCTCTAAAATGTCATTTTCAAAAGGGAAAAAAATTCCTTAACACGATAAAAAATGCTGGGAAAATTAGGTGGTGCCTCAGGTTTTGCAGGAGCCTCTGTTGAAGGGACTGGTCCGTTGTTTCTGAAGCACAAGTAGGTGTGTGCTGAGGCAGACACAGGTGTACTCCTGAGGAGAGGACAGGAACAGGAGCCACTTCTGTCCCATTGGTGCGTTGCAAAGAGCAAATGCCGCTTCAGAAGTGGGCCTGTACCTATGGCAACACTCTAATATTTTACTCCAGTGGGGAAATCAGCCAGCTGAACTCAATGACTCGAGCCTTGGTTTACCATTTTACACCCACTATCTCCTCATCTCGTGCGTATCCAAAACAGTCGTCCAAAGAAGGGTCCTATTTCATTGAAAACCAAGATTAAAGATGTTTGACCTTCCCTCTCCTCCCTCTCACACACCCTCATTACATGCTTTTGAGTCATTATTTACAAATTATCTTGTTTACTGAGTTGTCATGAGGAAAAAGAAGCCTGTTTTCCAGGGCTCTTCACTCGGTGTGCTTTGGGAGGCCGCTGTGTGCGGGGATTGGCTCTGAGCACAACAATGCGTGGCCCCGTGTTTAGGAGCTCTCAGTGGTTGCCACAGCACTGGTACTGCTTTGCAAAATAAAATTATGGATGGCTTTTCCCTCGCTGTCAGCTCTGTAAATTCACTCCCCCAGGTTTCTGGGGCAGACCACATTCCTTCCTGTGACTCATTACGGCAGGTGGTGGAGCCTGGGCAGGGTGAGTGAGGTGCTCAGTTGGTCCTGCTGGGTCATCTGTGCTGAGATGGACCTG
Organism: Sinosuthora webbiana; assembly: GCA_013397395.1. Taxonomy (NCBI): domain Eukaryota; kingdom Metazoa; phylum Chordata; class Aves; order Passeriformes; family Sylviidae; genus Sinosuthora; species Sinosuthora webbiana. The sequence goes on from VXBN01000742.1 coordinate 238,569, forward strand.
ATTAGTCCTGAGAACCACAGGGTGGTTTGGGCTGGAAGGGACATTAACCTCATCCCACCCCTGCCATGGGCAGGGACACCTTCCACTGGCCCAGGGTGCTCCCAGCCCCATCCGACCTGGCCTTGGACACTTCCAGGGGTCCAGGGGCAGCCACAGCTTCCCTGGGCACCCTTTTCTAGGGCCTCCCCACCCTCACAGGGGAGAATTTCTTCCCAATATCCCATCTAAACCTACTCTCTTCCAGTGGGAAGCCATTCCCCCTTGTCCTGTCCCTCCCTCTCTTGTAAACTGTCTCTCTCCATATTTCCTGTCAGCTCCTTCAGGCCCTGCAAGGCCACAGTGAGGTGATCCCAAAGCTTCTCCTCTCCAGGCTGAACATTCCCAACTCTCCCAGCCTTTCCTCCCAGCAGAGCCACTCCATCCCTCTGACCATCCTGGTGCCTCCTCTGGACTCCCTGTCCCTCCTGTGTTGGAAACTTAATAATTTATGGATTACATTAACCACCCCACACGATCCCTGTCTCCGCAAACCTCCTGACTTTGCAGTGGAAGCTTTTATGCACCTGAGTCTTTCTCCTCTTTCCAGGAAATCCTGCTGGCTGAAAAATGGGCCAAAATGAACAAGCTTCCTTTCCCCAAGATAGACCCCAACGTGTTTGACCGGGAGGGATTGAAAGAGTGCTATGTTTTCAAACCAAAGGACACCTCCTCGGAGAAGGACTGTCCAACCATCATCCACTTTGTGCTGGCCAACATCGACTTCAGGAAGTACAAAGCTCCAGGTGAGCTCACAATTCCTGATGCTGAATCCACCTGTTGCTCTGGAATCACTTCGGGGTTATGTGCTAGGAATGTTTTGCCTCTGTAACAACTCAAACTTTGTCTGCAGTCCTTAGGGAATTAATTCAAAGGTGTCGTTACAAATAAGGTAATAAATCCTCAGTCCTGACATTTGGATGGAATTTTTGTATTTGTCCTGTCAGGCGTTCCCAGAGAAACACAAGAGGAGAAGGATTTTGCAGACTTTGATATTTTTGATGATCCAGATACACCTTTCTCTACCTTCAACTTCCAGTATCCCAACGAGGCTTTCAAGAGGCTCCATGACCTCATGGAGTTCAACACCCTCAATAATATGAATGTAAGTATGGGGGGTTAAAGGGGCTGGATTGTTACAGGGGGAAGTGGGTGATGTGAGTAAAGCTGTCCTACAGAAGGTACAGGGTTTTGCCTCAGTGTTTGCATGATTTTCTCATTTAGTTCTCGCCTTGGTTTTGCCATTTTACCATCCCAAGCCATTCAGGATAACTGAGCAAAGGGGACTCCTAAAGACGTAAACATGATGTGCAGGATTTTATTCTCAGGTTTTTTTTGTCTATTTGGACAAAGAGGACACTGGAAGTTTTCTCTGAAGGAAATTTCTTTTTTGGCTAACTCAGTAATAATTATTTGTAATTGATAGTTGGTGAAACACGATCCCAACGTCTGTAGAGTGAGAAGTGTAATGACCATCCCAGATAAAGATATGGGGTTTTAATCAGTATAGTGAAGAAAACTTTTTACATCAGCACAAAAGAAACAAAAGTGAAGATCTAATCTTTCTCAATAATTACTTTCTACATCCTTGAAATACAGATTTTCTCAATGGTTGGATTTACTCTTCTGAGTTTCACTGGGGGTTTTTAAATTCTGTGTATCTTTGTGTGACTTCTTTGGTGTTAGTGGCCTCCCTCATATTTTTACTAACCACATTAAAATCAGTGTTTTTCACAGCCAGGAAATACTTTTTGCACTGAAACTCATCGATCCCTTTGCTCAGTGATGGAGCAGAGCTAAAAGTGGGAGCAGCAGCTGCCAACGGGAGCAGGGGCTGTTTCTGTCCACCTCAGCGTGGCTCAGGTGTGAGTTTTCCTGTTCCCTGCAGGTGATCAAGGAGGCAATGATGGAGAGCATTGAGTACAGGAAGCAGAACCCCTCGCGCTGCTCCGTGTCCCTCAGCAGTGTGGAGGCCAGGAGGTTCTTCAACAAGAGCAGCCTCAACAACAACCACACGTAGAGCCTGTGCCTGGCCCTGCCCCGCCCCAGAAGCTGCTCCTGCCTTTGGAACTGGAGTCAAAAGGACTTGAGTGGAGCGTCCCTGCTCCTCCCAGGGCTGTGCAACACTCCTGGGCACGTCTTCTTGTGAATGTTCACGTTCCAATAGCATTTTGTACTGCTTTTAAAAATGAAAACATTTCAGTAGGCTGAGATCCTCGTTTTTAAAACTGTGGACTTAGCTGGAGATCATTGGGTTCAGTGTCTTTTTTGTTTTCTTATAAAATTGTAAACACTGGTTTCTTTTGGGGGTGTAATTGATTTTTAATTGATGTAAACTGGGCATAGCTTGAAGAGTAAGATGGAATTAGAAAAAAAAATTGACATCCACTTTACTGCTATATGAGAATGTCTGTACCACTCAGCAAAAAAATAAACCTCTGATATTTTCTTATTTAATCCTCAAAATTACATTGCTTGAACTCTTGAGCTGCTGGCAACCATGTGTTAAATTATTGTCAGTTTGTGTACTTCCGACCTGAATGTTTCTTCATTAATTGACAGTGATTTTGCATTTGATTAAAACAACACATTTCTGCAAAGGGACAGTGGCAATGTTTACTGGGGGATTGGTAAAACGTGCCCAGGTAAGAATGTGAAGCCTTACTGGCTATTTTGAAAATAAATTCTTAGTGCTTTGAATAATGAAAGACTGTGCATAGCCAGAGATTGTTTTAGTACCATCTCAACCAGTATTGCTGTAACTCTGCAAAGGCACAGAAAATGCAGCTGCACCTCTGAAAACTTTTAATTGCTAAAATCAGTAAATCCCTGGGAAGGGAAATAATCACAATGCATTTCTTTTATCAGCCACTGCACCAAAAATCATGGAATGGTTGGAGGTGGAAGGGACCTTAAAGTTGATTTCATTCCACCCCCTGCCATGGGCAGGGACGCCTCCCACTAGCCTAGGTTGGTCTACATGCAAAGTTCTGTGGTTAAATAACATTTCCTGTATTGATCAATAGATTTTATTTCTGTTTGAGTTAGTGCATGTTTAAAATCAAGAGGGAAAATAAAAGTAACTTATCTTAGTGCTGCATAATTTAAACTTTTTCCATAAATTCTGGAATACAGAAAGGAACTGGTACCATTATATTATTGTAATATTTTCTTTTAAATGTCGTCTTTCCTTTTGGTAATGTCATATTTGTATTTTATAATACGTACCTACTCTGTTTCATGGAAGAGTCTTTATACAGTTTATATTATCACAGTGTTACCAGATGATAAAAAATAAAACTATATTTGTCACCTGCTGTTTCCAGACAGTTTTATTTTGGTAATTTGTGGGCTATTTTCAGTTCTTTTGTGAAGAGGTGTGGAGCAGCTCAATGGTGTAGGGCAGCTCACAAGACTGACAGTGCACAGGATGAGTCTTAATCTTGGATTCCTTATAAAGCAGGGAAGTTCCTTAGACATTATTAAAAATAATGTGGAAGGTGAATAACAATGCAGGAAAAACCCTCTTCTGACACACAGTGTGACACCAACCACACAGTTTTCCCATACCTAGAAGTGTAATCCTTTGTTTCTCATTTTCCCTCCCTTTAATCCAGGTTCTTCTGCTTTGTGTGTACAGTATTTTTTTTTTCAGCCCAGCGTGTGATCCCTAAGAGTCAGAAAAAGGTGGATTTAGATAATGAATTATTTGGGGCTCCAAACATTACTGTAGGGGCAGCACATGGAAGATCCCTCATGCCTGAAGGACATGGAAGTGCCACCCTGCACTGGTGAAGGTGGTGAAGCCTTAGGGGTGAGCTCAATTCCTGGAAAACAACCCTGGTATGGTTTGGAAAGCAGCTCTGGTGGGCCCTGGAAAATGTGGGCTCTGGAAAACAGCTCTGGTGGGCTCTGGGACACCTGGCACCGAGTGTGGCCTCGAGCTTTTCTCCCTTGGCACCTTGGGGCAGGCTGCAGTGCTGGGATGGGCACTGGAAATCTCTGCCTGCCTTTTCCTTTACCAGCAGAAGGGAATGCTCAGAATAAATCCCGCTGACCCGGGGAGCATTGGAGCTCCTAGGCGTGTTTGTGTTGGTGAGAAGAAAATCCATTTTGGCAGGAACGGGGCTGCAGCCAGTGCCCTTTTCCCGTTCCCCTGGGCATGTTTTGTCTGTGGCATGAAACCTGAGCACTGAGTGTGAGTGATCACCTGCAGAGCTGTTTCTACAGAGCACAAAGAGCTGGTTTTCCAGGAGAGCTCCTTGTGCACAGGAGTGGATGTGGGATCCAACGCCAGGAGCCTGTTGTGCAACTACTCGTGTTGACATAACAGGTTTTGCTCTGGTGTGCACTGGAAGCGAAGCCGACGGAGCAGACGTTTCCTGCAGCTGTAAATTCACCCTTCACTGGCTGCTGGCACCTGGGATGGACAGGTTTGTGTGGGGTGACTCACCCGGGAGGTTACACAGGGCCCTTCTCACGAGGGCTGGAAGGCAGGGGCTGTGAGGGTTCCCAGGAATTCCCCATGGCAACACAAACACAGCACTGCTGTGCACGCCAGGGGCAGGCACTGGGGCAAAGCCAGGACACCGCAGCTCCTTAACCTTTAGACAAACCAACCCCCGCAGGCCTGGGTCCAACAGGAACGGGAATTCTACTGTAACCCATGAGTGCCGAGCCCCACAGACCTGGAATTAGAGAACAAAGGCCAAGCTGAAAGACTCCCGGTTTTGTTAGGTTTTGTCAGGGGATGTTTGGGAACAGAACTCCCAAAGCAGGCAGCCGTGAGCTTGGAGTGACCCATCTGGATCTCAGGGCTGCCAGGAACAGGGCCAGCACTGAGAAAGACGTGGGGGAAATGGGGCACAGAAAGGGGAACCCCAGCTGTGACGGGGTCCCTGGTGCTGGGCTGGGAGCTGGTTCTGATGTCTGCAGAGGGAACTGTTCTGCAGCATCTGGGGCTTCCCTGCCACTCCACCTTCACCTGCAGCCAGCAGCCCATTCGTGAGGCCGTCCCGAGACCTGTCAGAAAAACCTCAGGGAATTTAACATCAAACCAACTTTCTACTTAAATATTTTGTCTTTAATCAGTACAATGCTCTCCCAGTGTGTCCTCCTCAAAGGCTGTGACCAAACTGGCCACGGAAACCTGGGAACGTCGAGGTGGCTTTGGCCTCTGTGTCTCTCTCAAATCCTCACCCAGATACATTGTTTTAGGCAAGTCAAAACTGAGCAGGGAAAAACAGGCAGCTCTGGGCTTATTTGGGTGTGAAACTGTAATTTGTGCCATTGAAGAATAAACTGCACTTGTAAAGCTACACCTCCCATCCTTGGAAGTGTCCCAGGCCAGGCTGGATGGGACTTGGAGCAACCTGGGCTAGTGGAAGGTGTCCCTGCCCATGGCAGGGGGTGGCACTGGATGGGCTTTAAGGTTTCTCCCAGCCCAAATGGTTCCATGATTTTATGATTCTAAAGTTATATCATTTGTTTGGAACCATTTTGTATTTTAGTTGCATTTCTGCCCCTCACCCAACTTTTTGGATGGATTGGGGGGATGGCTGGGCCAGCACTGACAGCACGGGACACGGGACTTGTGCCAGGCAGTCTGTAAATTCTGGGATGAGGAGGAGAACTTAGGAGACACCCTCCACCTCCCGCTGGTCCTTAACTCCTTCCAGACGTTTTCTCACAGCTCCTTCAGGGCGTGTGCTGGAAAACACAAACCAGAATTAACGCCACGGCTTTAAAAGAGATTGAGGGAAGTGTTTCACCAGCGTGTTTGGGAAGCAGAGACTGATGCTTTGCAGCTGTGGATTCACTGCAAATCCTTCCGGTCCGGTTTTACCGAACCCCAGGGATTTGCCTGGGGGCATTTTTGTGTGACGGGCAGCCCCTGCTTCTTCTGGCAGTAATTAATCCCTGGATGCTGCCAGGACAGGGACAGCCAGGCTGGAGGGCTGGGGTCGGGTCAGTGATGGGAAGGTCCCCCTGCTCCTCCGTGGGGCTCTGGCTGCTGGCTGTGGATTGTGGGCTGGGATGAGGGACGGGAGCAGAGGCTGAAAGGAGGGAGGTTTGCATCCAAACGTGTGCCGTGGGCGGTCCCAGAGTTTGTTTAGGATTTCCCTTTATAAGGCTGGGAGGAAGCTGTTTTGAACCGATCTTTTTTGACCTTGCAGAAGCCCAGAAGTTAGTGATGCTGTTCAACTCTCATTTGCTGTTCCTCCCCCAGCTTCAAGCCTCTTTTAACACATTGTTTAAAACCACGTTTTAAACCCATTTTTAGGTAAAGAAATCTATTCTAAGGTGACACAGAGCAGGTTTCAATACCCCAACAGACCACAGGCCTTTCTCTGGTGTTGCCTCCATGTCTTTTCTGTCTCTTTTTCCAAGGGCTGCCAGAAAATAAATGAGAGAATAATTTGACATCTGTAATCCACTATGTCTTTATTGCTCACTTCCTTTTCTTTTATTTTGGAACCTAGGGATCATGGAATCATTAAAGTTGGGAAAGACCTAATAGATCATCAAGTCCAACCATCAGTCCAGCCACCACCATCAGGTTCAGCACTAAACCTCACCCCCTAGTGCCACATCCACATGGTTTTTGAGCACCTCCAGGGGTGGGGACTCCACCATGCTCCATGACGTGGCTGTGAGCTGGGATAGCTGGAAGATCCAGCAGCAGGTGTGGGGTGGTGCGAGGGAGAAGTGTTTCAGTGTAAATTATGTGAAATACAGGGAATACAATCTTCTAGATGGAGAACACGGGTATTTATATAGTTAAATATATGTATTTAACATTTATGTTCCACTTATGAACTGTCATTGCTCAAGACCAAACCCACCCCACTTTTCTTCCCACCCCTGGCAGCCAGTGCACATCTTCAGCTAAAAGAAGTATCTAAAGTCCTAAAGATCATTGTCCTGCTGTTTGGTCCCTGTGTCAGGAAAGGGCATCAGTGCTGGGGTTGGGGTTTGGTCTTTGTGCTTGTAAAATGATTTAGTACCAGTGGCGAGGAGGGTGGGTTGTGCAAGCAGCAAAATGTGATGTGCGTGACCTGAATTTAATCAAATGACTGAAAACGGTGAGGATGTGAAAAGCAGGTGAACACTGAGGGACAATGAGCTGCCTGCTGTGGGCTGTATACACACTCCCAGAGTCAGAAACAGACTCTCTCTGTCTTGGAGGCTGCAGCCTCAGGTGTTTTGTATAGCACACACTTCAATGTAGATGTTTTAATTCCAGGCAGTGATATCACTGCCCACAATATCAGCCAAATTCCCATCAATCTGAGTGGAAATCTGAAGGCACAGTTTAGTCTAACACTGAGTTTTGCATTAAACCCAACCATCCTTCTGCTGTGAGTTCTCCCTCTGCCCAACCAAGGCAGTTCTGACCTCTTGTAACCCAGGACACAAGTGGTCTTTAATCAGTGTCTTCTCATCTTCCCTTTTCATTTAATGTTTTGTTTTAGCACTTGTTTTTTGGTGCACTGATTTAAAAGGATTTAGCAGGAGAGATCAGGACTGGACCAATGGCATGGCTGATACACAGAACAGAGAACAGATCAGCAAATGTTATAGAATCACAGATGGGTTTGGGTTGGAAGGGACCTTAAATTTCACCCAGTTCTATAGACACCTTCCACTATCCCAGGTTGCTCCAAGCCCCATCCAACCTGGCCTGGGACACTTCCAGGGATCCAGGGGCAGCCACAGCTTCTCTGGGCACCCTGTGCCAGGGCCTCCCACCCTCACAGGAAAGGATTTCTTCCCAATACATAATCTAGTGTTGGTGGCGCAGATTGAAATGAAATAAACCCACCAGACTCTGTTTGATTCCTTAAACAGATGTTAACAGGAAGGAGGGGATGCCCAAAAGGGCAAGGCCTAAACCCAGGAGCCCCTTCTGTGTGTGTGGCTGGAAGGGTGAGGCCAGAGCTCCTCCTGTAAAAATACAGCAGGGGCCAAGCTGGACAAACCTGCCCTGGGAGCTGTGCACAGGAAAGTTGCTCCCTTGAGCCTGGCATATGGATCTGAAGGGAATTTGCTGTCTGAAATTCGGATTCCTTCCAAAGCAGAGTGAGGAGCTGGAGCCCTGCAGCTGCCCCACGTCTGAACAGCTCAGTCTGGTGAAGTTTGAACGTTTCACTCCAATGTAAAATCCCAACATTTGTGTTCTGCAGTGTGACCAAAGCCAACTCGTGTGCTCTGTTGTGTAATGTAATAAATGTCAGGTTGACAAATTCAACTCCATTGAAATGTTTTTTTTTATAATTGCCTGTGGTGTTGTAAGATGCACTTAACAGATATTTGTTGGCTTGAAGGATGTCCCTGAATCACTGTTCTCTGATGGCAAATCCTTGCAGCGGAAAACAGCCCTTGCTCATATTTTCCCAGTTCCCTGTGTGGTGAGGAAAGACCTTACAAAACAGAGAACTTGGTGTTACGAATCCACAGGTAATAGCCAAGCAACGGTGCTTTGCCATTGAAACAAACACAGGCTGTTTAGGAAAAATAAAAACCATGGGAAGACCCAGCCTTGCGTCCCAGCAGGAGGAGGACACCGTGCTCGTGTGGCTCCCGGATGGTTTGGTGTCCCCAGCCCCCCTCGCTGCCGTGGGCTGGAAGCCTTTGGCAGAGCGGTGTAACCCGGAGAGGGAAGGGCAGTCCCGGGATCCAGGGGCTGCTCCCTGCAAACCCGGGCACTTCCAGCCCCCCTTGGCCCGCAGAGGTGAGAGAGCCCCGTGCCAGGCCGGCAGCAGGTGCTACATGCTGTCATGTACGAGGCAGGTAAATGGGGATTTAATGATTCTTGACATTCCTCCTGGATGCACAAACAGCTTTTTGCAGGACATTAACGCCAGGTGCCTCTGAGCTGTCCCTCAGGGAACCTCTGAGTGGCTCAGGGACATCACAGTCAGTACTTCAAGCTGCAAAAAAGGTGATTAACCTTGGAACAGAAATCATTTCAGTGGAAAACTGGACAGGTTTCACTCATCCCTTACAGGAAGGCTTGGCCGCCCACTTGTCATCAGATTTTCCTCAGCAATTTCACCCCAAAACTTGATTTTCTCTTTCTCCACTTCTCAGTGGTAATGCAGGAAAAATAACTGGAGGTCTTCTCTCTTTCTTTTTGCCTCAGAATTCTGTACACGGACACAAGACATTCATGACTGAATAGCTGAGCAGCTTTATATTTTTGGGATTCTCTAGGTAAGTGTAAGGAAAACACGGAGAGGGCACTGTCAGTGCCTCTGTGCACTGAGCCCCCGAGTTTAACCCAGCCCCCTCCACCCGTGAGTGCTGTTCTAGACTCTAAGTGTAGTTAGTTAATGCACGGTTAATTGCCAAGTTATTTACATATCAGTCCATCCACTTCGTAGGGGCTGTGGCTATTTAAACCTTTGCCGGCCCAGAGCTCACGTTATGAACAAGGACAACTGTGAAACTGTAAAAATAAAAAGAAAACGGACCTCTGCATCTAAAAGTAGGAAAAACGAGATTTCTGATGATTTTGGGGTGCTGACAAACCAAGGGAGAGCTGCTGGCCATTTCTCTTTTCCAGCAGGAATTGCAGGAGTCAGGGAGAGCCCGGGAGAGACCTTGGCACTGTGGCTGGGAATTGCAGTGTGGGATCCTCACGTGTCTCCCATATTTTGCTCTCTGCCTTATTGATTTTCTTGCCTTGAGGTATTTTCAGCTGTGAAGACCTAACAGATAAGTAGCTCATAAATTATTATGCATCACATTGAGAAGGCAAGAAAGAAATTGAGACTCTTTACTTGGGCTTAATTTTAAACTGTGAGACTTTCAGATGCAGATAAACACATACATTTATTTATAGCAGTTGTTCTTTAGAAACGACAGAGCCCACATAACATTCAAGATGTGTCAGATTTAACAGCAAATTTTGGAGGAATCCCTGGCTTTTTGAGAGCTTTGGGTTGTGTCTTGGGTCATGTTTTCTGGGTATGCTCTACTGCAGTAATTCAGCTGCTGTGGTTGACATTCCATACTTCCATCCATAAAAATCCCAGAATGGTTTGGGTGGGAAGGACATCATTTAGGCTCATCTTGTTCCAACCCTCTGCTATGGGCAGGGACACCTTCCAGTGGATAACATCTGTTGGTTTGTTGGTTTAAGAGGAGGACTCAGATGTGGTGTAGACCATTTTACCTGTGCTGATAGTATGATGGGAGGTTTGATCTCAACCTTTTTTTTTTTTTTTTTTTTTTTTTTTTTTTTTTTTTTTTTTTTTTTTTTTTTTTTTACCAGAAGCAAAAATTCCTGCCACTATTTCCTAACCTTGTTGACTCTTCTCTCCCATCTTTATTTCCTCTGTTTCAGGTCCTGTGAAGGTCCTGAGGGTCACACATCCCACCACAGAGTGGCCTCTGGCACTTCTTGTCTTTTGTAAGCAGCGAGGAGAAATCTCAGATTAAACATTTTGTGTGTCAGAATTCCATAGTGAGGGGATTCACACAGAGGCAGGGCTGGGGGAAAAGCACTGGCACAGGGTGCCCAGAGAAGCTGTGGCTGCCTCTGGATCCCTGGAAGTGTCCAAGGCCAGGTTGGATGGGGTTTGGAGCAACCTGGGACAGTGGAAGGTGTCCCTGCCCTTGGCAGGGGTGGGATGGGGTGAGTTCTAGGATCCCTTCCAACCCAAACCAGTCTGGGATTCTCTGAAGAACAGGAGGAATGGAGCACCAAAAGAAAAAAAGCAATTTCAGCCTCTCTTCCCCACATTGCCATGGACATCCCTAACAGCCTGACATCCATCGAAACAGCAGTGGAAGTCATCCAGCTTTTTTCTGTAGCCTCTGGCTACACTTCCAAGCTCCCCGACCCTTCAGCCAAACAGCAGCACTAATGAGCCATCAGGTTTTTCCCAGGTGTGCACAGCATTGTTTAAAGTCTCCAACCCTGAACTAAACAAACTTTTCATCCCTTCTCAGTTAATATTTACCTGCACAAATGAGGCTGGATTATTTCACGGGTTAGTTTGTAATCGTTACCTGCTTTATTTTGTCTTCCTGACAACAAACCACACAATCCTGAGGCTGGAAGACTCAAATATTGAATCAAACTGTGGCTCAGATCCATCTGATTCTGATTAAGGAAGTTGTGCAGGATCTGGTTTTTTTTTATTATTTTTAACCTCTATCCAGTTAGTGGCTAAATTTGTTTTGGAATTCAGCAAATAACTCCACAATAAGGATTGTTTTTAGGAACTCAAGGAACTTTTCAGAATTGTGTAAAAGCTACTACAAATATCTCTTTGGAAATCAAGGAAGCGTTCAGAATTGTGTAAAAACAACAAGAAATATCTCCAAAAGTCATGAATTTGTAACAGTGAGAAATGTTAACACTTCCTTGGTTTAGAATTAGTACAGGATGTATTTCTTTGATGTGAGAAGAAAAAGAGATCCTGGAGAATATTTAATTTCTATTGAAATGAAAAAGAATTCCATGAAATGGAAAAAAATGCAAACTTTTCAATGACATTTCCCTCCAGCACTAAGCCAACCCTGGTTAGTGGCACTGTGGAAATGGGGTGGTTTCAGTGGGCACAAAATCGATGGAGTGGCCCAGAAGTCCAACATTTTTTCCTTGTTTCCACCTTAAAAGTCCAGTTAGATCCTGTGTTTGCAGCAATGCTTCTATTTTGTCCCTTGTCTCCTAAACGAAATGTTTACTTGAAGCTCCATCCGGGACACCCTCCCAAAAGTGTTCAGCTGTCCCGTGTACATTTTCTCTAAACCAGAATGACAATATTAATTAGGCAGATCCAGCAGCACAGTGGGTGAAATATGTCATTCCAAACACTGCACAGACTTTTTGTTCAAGAAGGTGAAGTGTTAAATTCAAATGTCAATTTTTAACGAGGAATTTGAAATAATTTGTTGTTTATCTGCTTGGGACTAACAAGAAATGGTGTAAATAAATAGAGAGCAAGCACTGGGCTGGGTAAGAGGTTCATTTTCCATAAAAATCTGATGGAGAAGACAGGGAGTGGACATAGGTAGGAAATTTTGATATGCTTTAAAATGTGGAAGGCACAAAAAAGGAGCATTTCCTACTGGGAAACCCTAAACCAAACATCTAACCCTAACAAAATCCCTAAACGTAACCCTAAACCGAATGCTAACCCATTTCCTACTGGAAAACCCTAACACTGACTCAAATCCTAACCCTAAACATAACCCTAAACCTAATCCAAGACCTAACCCAAACCCTAAAACTAACCCTAACCCCAACCCTAATGCTAACCCTAACCCTAATGCTAACCCTAATGCAAGCCTTCCACTGGGCCAGGTTGCTCAGGGTACAAATCCAGACAAACACATTTTACCAAGGTGGTGAGAAGGTTGCTCAGCTTTGGCTTCTTTCCTTTGATGAAAACATGGGGTGGGTTTACAGGGTGTTTTCCTTGCTGCTAATTGTTAAGTCCTTCATCAGTCTTCAGAAAGGCTTGAATACATCAGCCATAGAAACTCAGCCCATAAGTTACATCACTCAGTCAGTGACTGGGTACTCTGAGGTACTGCCTTATCAGTTTCTCAAAGTGTAAATATTTTCCTTTTTCTTTTTTTTTTTTTTTTTGTTGTTAAAAAAAAATCTGTTTTTTAAACACTTGTAACGTCTTGCCTCAGTGAAATCCCTTTGCAGTGAATTTAAGTGACAAATTTTAACCAGATTTCCCCCTTTCTCTTTTTTTTTTCTCTTCCAATGTGTTGCTGTGTTTGTGACACCAACAAACACTGTTTCATCAGCTTGTGTTTGTAACATGAAAGATCAAAATATTATAGACTTGCACTTTGAGGTTTTTTTCCCTAGTTGGATTAATTTCTACAGTAAAAGGTTTGGTTTTCTTCATTTGGTAGTTTGTCCTCAAAATGTGTATTGCATGTACGGATATATGGATATTGAATATATCCATATATGAATAGATGGATATATTGAATATTCACTTCTCACTTCAAGCCCAAGACATTTCAGCTTAAGGAAACAGGAAAAGACAATAGGGATTTTTACTATGGAACATTGCCATTGCAATTCACTCTGTCATGCAGTTTATGTAAAGGGTGTCTAAGACTGAAGCTGAGGCCAGGAGAAGGAGCCAAGGGTCTGCCTGGAATAAATTGATGGCAAAGATGTAGAGAAAGAACCAATTGCTGCTGTGGTGTGTGCACAGCTGCAGCAACCTGAGCGTGGTGCTGGGAGCATGAGGAGCCCTGAGAGCTGGAATTGGAGGCTGGAAGGGCTGATCCTCATTTTGCACGTTTTCTGTGTCTGTCCTGATGTGTTTTCCCTCTTCATCCTCGTGCTGGGAACAGCCCCAGCACAAGCCAGTCCCACGGGCAGCATCTCCTGGGCTCTGGGCGCCACCTCTTGGTGCTGGGATGGCTCCTCCGAGGGTTGGGATTGCTGTCCTTCAGTCAGGAAAACCATGGATGAGAGGGGCAGCAGCTCATCCCAAACCTCCCTGCAGCAGCAGCTGGAGGTTTAGCAGCACCACCCAAGGGAATGAGCAGGACCTGCATCTCTGAAACCAGTTCCAAACCTGCCCTTGTGAACGACACAGGTGCGAGCTGAGGGTTTATTTTAATTTTTCTTCAATTTTTTTTTTTCTTAAATGAAAATGTGGTGATCTGTGTCTCCCCCCCCCACCATTTCTTTCCCATACAAACACAGGATTTGACTCAATGCTCTTACAGGTCCTTTCCAGCCTAAATGATTCTATGATTATAAGTGCATAATGATGACTATCAGCTCTCTCTATATATTTTTTTAATACTTTCTGCTGTCCCAGCCATAATTCAAGGGCCCAGCTTTGTTCCATGGGTGTGAAATTGTTGTGAATGGGCTTGCTTGGAGTTGAATACCGAGGTGGGAATTGCAGACTCATTTCCAGCAGCAGAAAGGAGCTCACAGGGATCGTTTCTCACCTTGTTTACCCCACAGGCCACCCTTAGGATGTGTGTCATTGCCCATTTTCCATATGGCATCCCAGGGACTGGTGCTCTCCTTGGCTGGCTGCCCCAGGCAAAGCTGGGAGGCTCAGGGACATCGATCAGGCCACCCGGATACTCGTAAGGTTTCTAACACTGCACCGTATTTCTGAGTATTTGAGTTTATCCTCCTCTGGCTCCTGTGTGCTAAGCAGTAAAACTGGAATTATTGCATCAAATCTTCAAATCTCCTTGGTTTTTCTTTTTTTTTTTTTTTTTTTGCCTAGAATATGGCACGGTTCTCCTGTGTCTGGAGCAAAAGGCAAGGGAAATAAAAGGAAAACACGTAGAAACTGAGTTTGCTTAAAATAAAATAAGTGGTTCCTATTTTCTCTCCTGTTTGGTAGGACCCTGGAAACAAGCTGGAGTAAAGTATATAGTTATAACAGTTTTATCTGGAGATGAAGGAATGAAAAATATTTCATTTGAAATAGAAATTTCAGGCCAATTTGACAATTATGGGATATGGAAGTGTCCAAGGCCAGGTTGGACGGGTCTTGGAGCAACCTGGGATAATGGAACATGTTCCTGCCCATGGCAGGGGTGGGACTGGATGAACTCTGAGGTCCCTTCCAAACCAAAATATTCTGGGATTCTGTATGATGTATGTTGACTAAATGGGAGTCAAGGCACAGACTGAGGAAATATTTTTGGTAAATTGGTATTTTGGGAAGGGTGGTTGCATGTTTGGGACTGAAAAGAGACTGAAATCTTCTTCCACTCTTTTATTCCTATGAGGGGTCAGGAAATCTGCAAATGGCTCAAGGGAAAATTGGAGTGACAGGTGCTTTCATCGGACCTTGCAAAGCTGGATTTTGGAGGGAGTACCCCAAGAGGTCAGTGTGTGTTTGTACATCCAAAAGGCTCTGAAAATGCCATTAATTCCCCTTTGTAATCTCACCCTCAGCTTTGACCTCGGGTTATTGTTCAATACAAACAGTAAATGAGAGAAGATGGATTAGCATGGAAACAGACTAAGTAGTCCAAGAGAGCAGTAAACCTTACAAACCAATTTAAGAATTAGTCTTAAATCTGTCTTTTGTTCCTCGCGTCTGGCTCTGTAACACCTTGTTCAAGTTTTTGTTTGACGGGAAGGGAGTCAGGGAGAGGGAGGTGGGAACGAAGCTGATGTGTCACTTCGGGTCCAGCAAGCCTTCCCTGGATGCTGGGACAGAGAGGCCGTTGGATAAATTCTCATTGCACATTTATGTTGCTAAATTGGTCTTGTAGCTGAAGAGAATTTAGCCCCTTCTCGAGATCAGATCTGTCTCTAAAGGCAAAGGAGTAAAATGTGACACTGCTGTCCCTCAGGGCTGCGAGCATCTCGTCTGGAGAGCCCTGGAAATGAAGCCAGAGGGCCCTGAAATGAAGTGCTGGGGAATTTTGCTTTTGAGGCTGCATTATCCCGGTCTGCATGATCCACCCGAGGTGATGATTTAAAGGTTTCCTGCTTTCCCAGGGGATGGGGTGGTGGAGGAGCTCCACAGGAATAGATTTACTTGCAATTTGCTTGCTTAGCACGCTGTAGCACACAATTTATATTTTTCCAGGGAACCAGGAGCATGAGCAGCCTCTTCCCAGGGCTTCTTTCTCTCCAGGTAGTTTTTAACCTCTGTGCTGTTACTGACCCCTTTTTTGAGGCTCCTCAGGAGCTCCCCAGGCCCACCACATTTGTACATCACACCCAGGTGACAGCTCTCTGTCCCACAGTGTCCCTGCCATCGCTGATTGCTATTTCTGAATTCCACTTCAAGCTCATTCCCTGCGGTAAAATTTTAGTGGGAAACTTAATGAGGATTTTTTTTTTTAAATTTTTTTACCTCTGGGAGTGTTTTTGTTTTTTTTTTTTGTTTTTTTTTTTAAGCAATCACTTATTCACAGCGACTCCAATGTGTTTTCAGGGATGGCAGGAGGAGAGTAGAGGCAAGGGAAAGGCACCCAATGTGTTTTGAGCTGGTGGGAAAACCAAACCACGCTGGTTTGACCTCTCCAAAAATGAGAAACTATCAAAAAGCAACAAATCCCACCATCAGTTTGACCCCTGGCAAAACCTGCTCCCAATTCCTGATGTATTTAAAAGTTAGGCTAAGACACCAGAGGTGGGATCCAGTTTTCAGGACAAGCTGCTGGAAGCTGTAAATCTTACAAAAACACATGTGGAGAAGATACCAGTCCTCCTGGCCTTGATATTCCTTTATCACAGCTGGAAACTTCCCAGCAGGAGAGGAGCTGGGGCAAACCCTGAAGGGGGCAATAACAAACATTTGGGAAGAAGAATAAATGAGCCCAAATCTGACAGCCCTGCAGAATTTGCCCCAGAGCGTGTAAGCTACTTAGTTTTTTAGCTCTTTTAACAATATTTCAAATAACCATTAATTCCAGTTGGCAGGAGTTTCAGAGGATAATTATGAGTGAGGACAAAGAATTTCTTAAAAAAAAAACAAACCCTGAAGGAAAATCAAGAGCTGCTGGTACTTTTGTCTTATTTGCACATGAATCCACGTGAATTACTCTGCCTCCTGATCTCTGCTCTGCTGGAGTGGATCATTCAGCAGCACCCTGGGGAAGGGATCTTTGTGGAAATAACTTGTGCTGGTGACTTACTGGCCCTCAAAAATAGGAGAACGCAGCAGAGAGACCCCAAAATGCTACCACGGGGAGCTACAGAGGGCCTGGGGCTTGCAAACACCTACAAGGAGTGGGCACTAAGGGTCCTTCAGGGATGCAACAAGGACACTGATAAAGCTGATGTGGGGAATAACAAAGGGAACAAAGAACAAGAATCTAGCATAGAGTGACTGCTCATAAAAAAGGAAAACTGGATGTTTTAGCCTGTGATTTATGCACTAATGAGGAAGAAGCAAGTAAGCAAACAGTTCAGAAAGCCACAGACTGGAGAAGAAGAAATTCCATTTACAGGGTCAGAACCCTCCTGGTGAGGAAGGTGGGCTGTTGAGGACAATGAAGGGACATCCAGGGACGGGTGGGTCAAGAAGTAGAAAGGGAAAGCTCTCAGGAAAAGGGGGAGATGTGAGAAATTTCTGCATGTCCAGGTTGTAACCACCCCATCATTGCAAAAGGGCTGAGACAATTGGATGCTTTGCACCCCAGATGTTTGTATCCTTGCATTTGGACTAATACTAATTCCTGGATTGGACTGTCAAGGCTTTCATTAATTAACCTGTCAATAAATTCTTGGCCCTGCATGTAAATTGTGTTCCTTTGGCTCAGGTGGGTTGGCAGGTGAAGTCATCTGCCCTTTAAAGTCTGGGTGCAACAATAATGTAGGATGGCTAAAGGGCTTTTTTGTGCCCTTTCAGAATGAACAGAAGAATCCTTGGGCAGAAGTTGTGCTAACAGCTGCAGCTTGAGGTGGACTTCCAGTAAAGGAAGAGAGAGAGATTGGTGAAATCTGCCTGGATTTTTGCTGCTGCTTTATTTGCAGCTCTGTGTGTGTGTGTGTGAAATGAGCTCTGACTTTAGTAAATGTGTAATGAAACCGGAAAGGAGGAGACTGTGCCCTTCCAAAGCTTGTGCTGGATGTCTTCTGGCACAGGGACACTCAGACAAGGTTGCAAACCCAGCCAAATCTGTTTGCTTTGAGGCAGCAGGAAATTATCTTTCCTGCTCAGAAAAGCACAGGTTGGACTGTACAGCCAAGCCCACTGGTGAGCTTTTAGTGAAAACTGCCTGTGTTGTAAAAGCTACTTCTGAAGGGGAAAAAAAAAATTCAAAAAGATTTCCTAATATCTAGCTCTTAATTTAGTGTCCTGGTTCGGATTGTAGTTTTCAGATGTTTTGTTACAAGAGCTGATGTTTTTGCATCCTTCCTCATGAGAGATGAGGCTTCAGGTGGCTGAGCCAGGTGACCTTTGCCACTGCTGGCTGTTAATTCCAACGGCATGGAGAAATAAAATTCATCCTCTAACCACAGAATTCCAGACTGGTTTGGTTTGGGATGGATCTTAAAACTCGTCTTGTTCCACCCCTGCCATTGTGGGGACACCTTCCACTGGAGGATCTCTTCCTTCCTGCAGTCTGTCATCTTTCCCCACCTGCTGTGGGATATTTGTGTGTGTGTGTGTTATTAATTTACCTCTTTTGTCAGCAGAGATGCCATAACATCCCTTTTAAATTTGGCAAAGTGGGATTTGACTGGGGCTGTTTAAGCGGCTCTAAGAACGACGGGGAGGGGGTAAGGGCACGCCCTTATTTTCTCCCTTAATCCGTTCCCATTCCCGAGGATGAGCTTTCCCTGCTCTGGAAGTTCTCTCCACATCCTCTAGATGCTACTCGTGCTCTGCAGGAGCCGGAATTCCTGAGCAAAGCCCGATCCGGGCGTGCGGAGCTCCTTCTGTGCCAAACCCAGCACCAGCAACCTCCCTCCCCTCCCCTAATTCGCTTCCTCGATTGTTCCTGTCACATCGAGAATTTACAAAATTGCCACTTAAGAGGAGAAAGTGACAATTTCCCTCGAAATCTTCTGGTTGCAGGGACCTCTCTCGCCCTTTTCCTGGGCACATTAAACGCACCGAGTGCGAGGCAGCACTTCGGAGAGCAAAACAGCAAATAGGCTGCCCATTCTAACTCTTCCCCGAGTCTGAGTTCGGTCCTGTGAGGAATTTCTGATGAGCTTTGCACTCCCTGATATTAGTTCAGGGATTAAAGGAATGTGTTGTGGAGTTTGCCATTAATTTTAATTTTGGGTTCTCACGTTTTCACCTGTTGTTGTTCTGTTGTATTAGCACTTAGGAGAATGTCTTTTTACAGAGGAATTGTGTGTCTCTTCTGTTGTGTTTTTGCCCAGCCACTCCCTGGGGGAAGAACCTTTTTCTGATATCCAGCCTAACCCTCCTCTGACACAGCCCCAGCCATTCCCATGCCCAGATTAATTGTAAAACTGAGTTTTATCTCACAGGCTTGACTTCTACACCTTTTCCTTCCACTTCACTGGGAGACCTCCAGCAAAACATCCCAGTGCAGAAAGTCAGGAGGAGGTTTTCAATCCACTATCACACTGAGGGGTCTAGGGAAGGTAAAACCATCCATGTATCCTGCTGAATGGCCCCAAAATCGCCTCAGGCTGCCTGGAGGTTCAGCAAGGTGATGCTGCATGGGTTACCCACGAATCACAAATCTGTGGCAAACTGGAACTGAAGCATGAGGGAGCAGCAACAGCTTCTGGGGCTTTACAGAGAGATCCTGGCCTTCGCAGGGTTCAGATGTTTAAATCCCAAGTTGCATTCCTGTGCCAGGGCTCTGCTGGGTGGCCTCAGCCTCTCCTTGCCTCTCCAGTCTGACTTTGACTTCCCTTCCTTGCCAGCTCCTGCAGTGACCAGGGGGAAGGGCTGGGCCCAGCTGAGTGTGGGCACTAGTGTTAATTAGCAATAGACCACTTATGCTGAGGAAGAGCTGCTTGTGTGCAGTTTTGGGTGTTCTTTTCCAAGGTCAGAAAAGGCATGAGCAGCAAACCCTCCATCCATCCTCTCCGAGGGGATGCTGTTTGGATAAAAGCCACAAAATTCTCCCTTGATAGCCACAACTACATAGGTGTGGTGTAAAACCTCTGACCACATGTAAATGTTTTCAGAGGAAAAATGCAACTTTTTCCAAAGCAAATCCCCGTGGCTTCAGCTTTGAGTTATTCCAGTTACTTCTGCATGAAGCATTTTAAAATGTTTATATACAATCTAGTTAATATGAAGCCCTTCGTAAATTTTAACTGTCTGTGGCAACAGCTCAATAAATTTTCTTGACCCAGCCAACTGTGTCTCTTGCAGAAAGTATTTAATATCTGTAGGGAGCCCCAGGCAGGTGGGATTTGGCAGATTCATGGTTGGCTTAGGACAAGCAAAGGGAGCAGCCTGGGAGTGCTTGTCCTGCCCCAGCCCAGGCTGTGCTGGATCTGCCTGAAGTTCCTGGGGCTGGCAGAGAAGGGGACAGCAGGATCATGATGAACTGGTGTTAAAATGTGGGATCTCTTTCCTTGGGGAGTCATCCAGGGCTCATGGACATCAAGGCTTGGACCTTCCTGGTCTAGTAGAAGGTGTCCCTGCCCATGGTGGAACTGGGATGAGCTTTAAGGTCCCTTCCAAGCCAAACCACTCTGGCATAGTGTGGTGACCCATGTTACAGCTGTCTCTTCTCCCTGAAAGGTTTTAACTCATCCTCCAAGGACAGGAGGCTCCCCAGCAGGTTGGTTCCTTCTTGCTGCCTGGAAGCTCAGCTTCCCTTGGGGATGACCTCAGTATGGATATTAGCTGGTGATCCCCACCCCAGCGGTGTCAAAGGCATTCCATTTCTTAAATTCCTTTCAAAAGCACAGAGAAATTCTCATGCCAAACAATTCTGCTGGGTCACCTGCCCAGATAATTAATGCTTGCTGAGGTGAGGGAGGTGCTGAGCATGACCCTGCTGTACAGAGCTGCTCCTGGTCCCACCCTGAAGTGTTCCAAGACCTTCCTGTCCTCTCACATCTCAGCAAAACAGGACAAATTTCTCTTCTTACATGTTGTGTTTGCACAACACTTGGTTGCGTGCCCTGTCCCAGCTCAAAATGTGCAAAGTGTTGAAAAGCCTTCCTTTTTCTCTCCTTGCAAGATACTAATTTCTATTTTTGCTACCTGGCTGAGAATCCAATGCTCTTCTGAATGCTCCTGGGAAAATAAAAAAAAAACAACCCTATGCAAAAGTGCTGGATCTCATCCCATCCCCAGTCATTTACTTCCTTCAGCAGATCATGAAAGGAAACAGAGCAGTTCAGAGATGGTTTTTATATCAGTAACAATTCTCTTTTCTGCTCCAAAGTGCTGATTGCACCGTGCACGTGATCCCTGCACACCCTGGGACCAGCACCTGCAGCTGCTGGGCTGCCCCAAACACCCCAATTGTTCCCAGAGGAATAAAATGAACAATTTTGGAAAGTGCCTTGGGGATGCAGGCTGTCAGCCTTTTTCAGATTGTTGTGCTTTTTGCTTTGACTGAGGCTTTTCCTGGCAGTGGCTGCTCCAAATGATCCTAGAAGGGATTTTACACAGGGTGTAAATACAATCTGATGGGTGAGGACTTTGATAGTTTGGAAGGGTGTGCTTTCGTGTAGGTGTTTTGCAGGTTTGATTTCCATTTGGTTCGGTTTGGTTTGTGTCAGGAACTGGAATTGGATGGGGATTTCATTGCTACAGATGGTGCCTTGACAGAAATCTTTGGTCGAGTACAAATGGAACAGAAATTTCAAATTATGCCCACAGGCTCAGAAGAAGAGAATCCAGATCAGTAATGCAGCAGGTGTTGGCCATTTGTAATTCCTGCTTCCCCATTTGGGTGATATCAAGCAGTCCTTCAGTTCTGGGACTTGTGCAGCTTTGGCTCCAATGCATTGATGTCAGCAATACCTTTTATTTTCCCTGAAACACAATGTCTGTACATGTGATTCAACCAGGGTTCAAGCTGAGTGCCAGCCAAGGCTTTGTTAACTTCTTTTTTGCCCATCCTTTGGGAACAGCTCAATTTGCACCTGAAATGAGCATGCTGAGCTTTCCTGGTGCCTCTGCCTAGGATAATCCTGATTTAAAAGCCCTGCCTGGAAATTTCAGCAGCCCTTGCCTCTGGTATTTAGAGACACGGAGTATTTTGATGGTCTTGGTCAGCTTGGTGTTTCCTCCTTGAGAATTAAAGGGGAAGCTTGAGGATAATGATTAGTCTTGTGTTTTTCTAGTGTTGCACAATTTACAATGGTAAAATTTGCAAAGCAAAGGAAACATCGATCTTGCTGCCTTGCTGGAGTTTATTTTAGGCGGTGCTAGTTGTACATCTGCAAACATCAGGTTTTAGCTACGCCACATTTTTGGTATGGAAGAAAGGAATTTCCTAAAGCAAGGTTCACCCCATGGCAGAAAACATTTACTCAAGGTTGGCCATAATGGGAAAATAAAGGAAAGTTTCTGAACCTTGTGGGTTTTTTTAAAAGTCTCTCTATGCCAACAATTCTTCCTAGCCTGATGTATAACATAACATGTTTCATTTAAAAATAAAAAGTGCATGAGGTAGTATTCTTACTATTTAGTTTAACTTAAAACTTTTTAAAAAAAGGGTAGAACATATCTGTCAAAAAAAAAAAAAAAAAGGAAAAGGGGTTTAGAAGCTATTTAGGTATAAAACATTCTTATAAACATATATAGGTATAAAACAAAGGATTATTTGAAAGGGCCATCTCCAAAACTGTTAAAATACATGAATCTCATCTTCTACCTTGGTTTGTTTGATGACTGTTCTTGTATCTTGGAACCTTCCTATAGGTTTATTGGCTAAAATTCAATAGTCCAGTGCCACATTCCTCATTTTGGTGCTTCTGATACAGAATCCCAGGATTCAGGACGGGGTCCTGGCATGCTCATGTGTGATGTGTGTGCTTTGGCTTTATGGCCAGGTTTCAGCCTTTTCCCAAAGTTTCCCTAGAGGGGGGTGTTTGTGTGTCACAGTTGTCTGAGGGGTTTCCATCTGAACTGCTTCATTAGCTAAAATTAGCTCAATTTAATTGATTTTGGCTTGTGCTGCCTGGCTGCAGCTGGGAGGTCCTTCCTGGCCAGACCCCAGTCCGTGTCTCTTTGAGGGATAATCGTCTAACATTTACCTGGAATATGCTCATGAATTCTGGTTGTTCTCTGTCTTGCCAAACTGCCTGTCCCCCCCATTTGTTGCCTGGGCATGGATGCGGTCCTGTGAGACACAGGGAATTTCTTCCCTCTGCTTTCCAGCCATCACTTGCCACACGGATGGAATTTTTTCTTTGGACAATAACTGTGACTTGGAAGCTGGGGTTTTATTGCAGATATCACAGAATCACTGTGACTGGTTTGGGTTGGAAGGACCTTCAAGATGACCTTGTTCCACCCCTGCCATGGGCAGGTGAGAGGTCCCTCTCAGTAGGGAACCTTCCACTGCTCCAGGCTGCTCCAAGCCCCATCCAGCCTGGCCTGGAACTGTCTAAACCACCGTGAAAACCAGATCATGGGGGGTGGAGAGATGTTTTCTGAGCTCTGAGGGGAGCAGCACCCATAGGGGAACTCAGTACAAAGAAGGATCAATCATAGGAAGGTAAACCTTGAAATCAAAGCAGAATATTGCTTTAGGTCTCACAGGAAAGTGAAAGAAGAATGCCCTGAGAGCAGCAAAGGAGAGTGTGAGGTTGGCACCAGATCCTGTTGGTGCAGACACAGAATTCATTCTGTGATTCTTGCTCCTTTTTTATTTATTATTGTTGTTATTTATTCTTTTCTTATTCTTGTTATTTTTATTATTCTTGTTATCAGAGGGGATTATGCAAATGTATTCGTTAGCATTTTAAGCTCAGATTCAGCTGAACTGCTGGGAAAGAACACCCTCAGACCTTTGAAGGAAGGAAGGAGTTATCCTCACCACTCGCCCCATCTCGTGGTATCTGCTCTTTGCAAATTTTTTTGCACCAAGGTGGACAGGAGACAGTGTCTGATATTGGAAGTTGGACTGGAGCTCTTTTTCCCCAGCTGTGTTACCAAAGCTCCTTGTTCACCAGGTGGATACTTATCCTTAAATGCTTGATACACAGCTAAAAGATTAATTGAAAGCCTTAGTGGATTTCTTGGTTCCTCTCCTGGTTAATGTGAAAAAAATCCTGCCAGGGGTGACAGGGACTGGCCAAAGGACTTGTCTGAGAATAACAAAGCTGCAGACAAAAACACCCTTTGTCTGTTGAGGATTAACCTCTCCTCCCAAGGTGGGGAGGAGGACTGGGAAGCAAGCGGTTTCGTAATTGAAACAAAATAAAACATAACAATAATTGTGAAAGGGAGAGGGACAGAGGAAAACAACAGGAAAGATGAGTGATGCCCAATATCTAAATCCCCCAGCAGTGATTGTTCCCTCCCAGTCAGCTCTCCCAGTTCATGCACCGGGCATGGCATTCCATGGCATGGAATATCCCCCTGGCCAGCCGTGGGTCAGCTGTCTGGGCTGTGCTCCTGGCTCCCTGTGCACTCCTCAAGGAAAACTGCACAGTGAATCCCAGTTTTGGGAAGGAGAATAAATAATACATGGGCAGATACACAACACAGGTACCTGTATGTAATTTTAATGAGTGTGGAGCTGGGATTTAAGTGCTGGTTTTCCATCACACCTCGGCACACACTGTGAAACAGTGAGGGATTGTGCAGAGAGTGGGCCACTAAAGGAATGCAGTTATGTGATCTTGGAGGTCTTTTCCAACTTTGATTCTGAGCTGCTGTCTTGCAAATCAGAGTGAAATTGCTTTCTACTGGAAAAGTTGTGTCTATGAATTCCTAGCTCTTGTGTCAATTAACTCAACCCAAAGCATTGAGATGGCCTTTATTTGCATAACCAGTGAGCATTTTTTTGTGGAGAGACCCAGACTTCAGAAATGTTACCATTATCACTGTGGCAAGAAAAAAAAGAATGCACTTTTAAAACACAGTGTCTCAGAGGATGAAAGTTAACATTCCTGAGGGAAGGGGTGGGACTGGCAGCACACACAGAGCTGATGCTGTTCAAAGGGGTTGAACCCTGTCACTGTTTCAGATGTGACTCCAGAAAGGACAGCAGAGCTGACCTACATCCCTTTGAGTTTAAGGATGTTGACGAGGAGTTTAGATAAACG
Source organism: Sinosuthora webbiana (assembly GCA_013397395.1). Classification (NCBI taxonomy): domain Eukaryota; kingdom Metazoa; phylum Chordata; class Aves; order Passeriformes; family Sylviidae; genus Sinosuthora; species Sinosuthora webbiana. Next base: position 263,269 of record VXBN01000742.1, read on the forward strand.
AGGATAAAACTCCTTTAATCTGCCGGCAGGTTATTTGATTTTTTGACGTTTTAAGAAGAATTCCTTCTCTCTCTTTGCTTTGACTGCTAAAACTTAGTTGCCTGGGAAACACAGAAACCAAAACTGTTCCGTATATCCCTGGTGCTCACTTGGTGATCCAACAAGAAAATGTGCTCCCAGGAAAAACAGCCGTTTGCTGTGTGGTTGGATTTATTTTGCTGGGTGTTAAAATCTGCAGAGCTGCAAGATAAAAAAAAAAAAAAACAAACTTGGAGAAATCAACCTTCAGTCCAGCATGGTTTTTATCTCACCCTAAATATGAGGGTCTTAAAAGCCCCATTTTCCTTTGTATTACAAGTTCTTTTCCTATGGTTAATCTCCTTCCAAGTCCACAGCAGTTGATTACCCTTTTTTTTTTTTTTTTTTTTTTTTTTTTTTAGGGAGGGGAAAAAAAAAAAAAAAAATTTNTAAAAACTTGATAGCTCAAATTCGTTTTTATTTTTGGAAAAGCCTTAAAACCCTCAGTAAGTGAGGCTGTAGGTTGAGGCTGAGCACCAGCCTTGTCCTTGCCATGCTTTATTTTTAGAAGCTCCTGTTCTGGGCTTTGCCATTTGTGCCTCAGATCTGATCTAATTGTTGAAGACAAAGAACTGCTCTGGCAGCCTCTCCCAGGGATAATCTCTTATGCTGAGAAAATCTTTAAACTTAATTAAGACAGTTTTATCATTCCTGTGAACTTGCAGAGTGGCACAAAAAGGCCCTATTAATGCTCAGGAAGTCTCTCTATTCTAATCCAGTGATATTAGGCAGAGGTTTATTTCAATGAAGGTAACAACCCTCTCCAAGTGGGACTTGTTTTGCACAGAGCTGTGGATCATTCCTTTATCTCCTCTAGAGATGTAACTTGAAAACTTACTCTACAAATAATTATTTTTACATCTTGAAAGTGGTGCTAAACTCAAGACCCCGATTGAGCTGTCATCGGGAAGGTATAAATATCCTCTGAGTTTACCTCTTATAAGGCCTTTTTATTTTTATAACTGTTTAACAAGAAATGTAAAGTTATGCATCTGATCAAAGAAAAGCCCCCTGATGTTTTATGCAAGGCATCTGCCTTTGACTAGAACAAAAAATAGATCTGAGAGCACTTTAATCTGTTGAAAGCAGAACTGTACTTACAGTGAGCATCAGATCTCAATTGTTTGAAGTGACTCAAGGTTCTCTCATCTGACTTGACATTGTTTTACTTCATTGTTCGTGCATTTAAGATAAAAGAAAATCATTACTATTTTAAAGTTAACACAAAGAAAGTAGTCATGATCAACAGCAAAGGTTCCCAGCTCCTTGTCTGTGGGTTTCGGGGATGCTGTTTGTGAGTGACTCCGTGTACGCTCCTAATGTACAGTTATGTATTTATGTTGAGTTACTAGTGCTCTACATTGTGGTACTAAAGAGCTGGAGGACAGTGCTATACAAACAACAAGAAGACTCTTTCAGGTGCTCACTTTGGTTTGCAAATTTGGGCTTGGATTCTTGCAGAAAGATTAGTGCCGTTTTCTGGTGGAGTTTATGCACTGGTTGAACACGAAGCCTTCAGTAAAAGGGAAAATGTGTTTACTCTAGAAACTTGCTTTTGGCTTGAGGCTGCTCATCACTTCCTCTCCAGTTGTCAGAGTCTATTTTACTGACTCTCAAACAGAGGAATTTGGAGGATTTGCTTCCACCTGGATACCCAGCAGCTTACTGGCACAGGGTGCCCAGAGAAGCTGTGGCTGCTCCGGGATCCCTGGAAGCGTCCAAGGCCAGGTTGGATGGGGCTTGGAGCAACCTGGCGTAGTGGAAGGTGTCCCTGCCCAGGGCAGGGGCTGTAGTAAGAGATTTAAGGTCCCTTCCAACCCAAATCTTTCTGGGATTCAGGTACAGCTCCCATCCTGCACAGCATCAGGCTGCAGCGGAGGCGTTTGCTGGGAGGGGAGCAGTGGAAATGGCATGGGGGTGTTGCACTCCTGAGGGGAGGCTGAGTGTGTTGGGGGCTTGGCTCCATCCCATTCATGTCCCCCTGCCATGGGCCCTGGGGAATGGCTGTGTTCTGCCTCTAAGCACCTTTGCTGCACCTCCTGCTTTTCAGATTACACATTTCTTCCACTTTTGGGTCGTGGTTGAAGCAGATATGCCACCCATAATGTTGGGAAGCTCAACTCCTGCTTCTTGAGGCTATCCCCTTCTTAATCCCTCATTTTCTCCATCAGCCCTTCATTCCAACCAGTCATTTCATCCTGAAGAAGGACTTCTGGACAAACCATTCCTTGAAACCCATCCCTCTTCCAGTGAAAACTTCCGACCTCAAATGATCTGCAGGGAAGGAAGACGTTTTGTCAAACCCTTCCCCATTTGCTCTGCACTATGTTCACTCCTTAGTCTGTGTCTTAGGAACCTTTAAGCACAGACCATAACACTCTGTGGGGTCTGTGCCTGTCCCATGCAGTGACCCTGCCTCCTCCTCTGGCAATGGCTTCCTTTGTGGACAAGGACTTGTTCATATCCAGCCTTTGGGCCCACTCTGGCTGTGGCAGATGTCAAAGGGAAAGACCTGGGAAGGACCTGCCACAACCAAAATCTGCTGTAGCTTTAGGTGTTCCAGTAGTTTTGTTCCAGGGCTTTGCTCAATCACAGGTGTTGGACAGGTAACAGAGGGGCGGTGGGGGGTGAAGTGTTCCTCAGCTGCACAATTAGAATAAAACCAGCACAAGTGAAGACCAGTGAAGTTTCTGTCCCTGCACCTTGTACCTGGCTCATCCCGTGAGTTCTGGCTTTTTTCCTTCCACTCGAGCTGTCATTGCATGGGGCTTTTAACATGAGAATTCTTCCCAATCAGGAAGCAATTATAATCACAGACAGAAATATTTAATGGAACAACAATCACAGTTTTATTTATTTTTTATTGCAGCATATGCTTCTCTCCTGAGTTTTGGAAGATGTTTCTGCTTCCTCTTCAATCACAGAGAGGAATGAGCCATGACATTTCTTTTTAATGAAAATGCTGATCTAGTGTTATCTTCGTAGAGCTAAATGAAAAGTTTCTAAGGCTGACTTGGTTGAATACATTTATGGCTTAGCCTGTGGAGTGCTGATTTGGTGTTGGTGAGAAGTTTGGTATCTTTTTTCATGTCGAGGCTGATTTTTAAGAGCCAGGGAAAACCTGGCCTGCTTGGTATTTGGTAGGATGGTTTTATATGGTGAGAAAATCCAACTGTTGAGAAGTGACACGAGTCTGTTGGGGCTGTTTAAAAGGGTCCTTTCCTGCCAAAAGGGAAGCAGTGCTCAGGTTGATCATTATGGAAGGGAAAGGATCATCCAAGATGATGTATGGATTATTTGGGATTCTTTTTAAGGTACTCTAGTGTGGTTCCTGTTTGGTTTTTTTTCTTTAGTTATTACTTTTTATTTTTAGGGAGAACAATACAGTGGAGAGATAAAACCAGTTGTCCTGTTTTTCCCAGCTCTCCCTCAATCCACAGAAAAATCTGATTGGTCTCTCCCACTTCTTCAGAAAGATCATATCCATGACAGCTCCCTCTCCCATCCTTCTGGCCTGCTGAGGCTTCTGGGGAGGATGGTGGGGCTCGGAAGGATGGCAGGGTCTGTGTCCCTCTCACACGGACCAGCTCTGGATCCTTTGGACGCCGGGACATCCCAGGACAAGCTCCTTGCTCTGTATATTCCTTGCTGTGCCCTCAGCACATGGTCCCTGGGGCTGGAAAAGCCCTCCCAGACCATCGAGCCCCAGCCATACCCAATCCCCACCTTGTCCCCAGCCCAGAGCACTGAGTGCCACCTCCAGACCTTCCCGAGACACCTCCAGGGATGGGGACTCCAACACCTCCCTGGGCACTCCCTGACAATGCCTGACCACCCTTTCCATGGAGAAATTCCTCCTGACTGCTGTCCAACCTGAGCCTCCCCTGGCCCAGCCTGAGGCCGTTCCCTCTCCTCCTGTCCCTGTTCCCTGGGAGCAGAGCCTGACCCCCCTGGCTGTCCCCTCCTGTCAGGGACTTGTGCAGAGCCAGAGGTGCCTCTAACAGTGACACCAAATCTCTAAACAACCTGGTCTCCGTAAGATATTCTTAGGTGACTTGAAAAGAGAGTATTTAAGTGTCTGGCAGGAGCTGATTTTCTGCTGTTTGCAATGCAGTGCCTGAATACGTGACTGCAGCAGTCCTTTCTCAGGGCCCAACGTGCAGAGTGCTGTTAAATACTGAATTTTACTTGGCTTGGTGGCTCACAGAGAGTGGGTTTTCAATAAACAAAACACTTCCCACGATGATGGTACAGCACACACACAGTGTGCCCAAGGACTCCAAATAATGTGTGGTTGGCTTGGGGAAGCTGCCATTTGTAAAGAGCAGAATTACTGCTTTTAATGCAGGTACCCAAAGTCACTGAGACTGGCTTGGGCTCTCTTCAAATAAGTGGTTTTGTAGTCCATTATCAGATAGTAACTGGGAAGGTGAAAAAAACCAATGGTATGTTTTATTCGTTGAAATTTCAAAGCTTTCACACATAAAAACATTAACAAGAGTAAACTATAGATTTAGAGATATAGATATATTTTTGAAATATAGATATATATTTATAGATTTAGTCTTAGAGATGTTTTAAGAAATGACCAGTAAATCCAGTGCAACAAGTAGAAAAATCCTTCCTGCAAGTTCAAACCCTTCTCTCCCCCATATTCAGCATATTTTTATTTAAAAGCTATTTTTGGTGTGTTTCAAACACTTTCTGAATTGATTTAAACTAATTGCAACAAGTTGGGGTAATACCTTTAAAGGCACACACAGGTTTTAGCCATTTTTTATTTATCCAAAACATCCCTTTGAACTTAAACTTCCTCATGCAAATAGGTATGTGGTGAAACATGATAGCCTTTCAGAACTAAAAGAGAAACTTGGTATTTCTAATTTTTCAGTCCAAGCAGTTTTACCTTGCTTCAGGTGATTTCAGTTTTTGCCTCTGCATCGCAAGTATAACGATGATAGAAGTTTTCCTTCCTTTTGGTTCTTTGCCCTTTTCCTACATTAAATTTTGCTGGCATAGATTTTGTCATTGGTGTGTGTTGTCAGGGCAGCTTTTCCACTGGATGTGGTTGGAAGGAAGTGGAATGAGATGGAGCCAGGCTGGGAGAATCCTTTCCTGAATTCTGTGCTTTCAGTCAGCAATGCAAAGTTATGATAACCTGGCTCTTCAGATGGGAACAGAATCTCACCAGCTCCTTGAAGATTTTCCCTGCCTGAAAAGATATGTGCAGGATAATCATACAGGCAATGTAGCCCTGGAACATCCTTTCCCCCTCATTTACCTCATTTGGTAAATAATGGAAAAATCCCTCCCCTACCTTCCTGAAATTTCAAGCTACGATTTTTTTCACCCCTATAAATCTCCTGGTTGATGTGATTGTTGCCAGCTGGAATGAGACAAGCTCTTGTACATCCTTCCCTTTCTCCCCATCTTAGCATCATTTTCTTCAGATATATGTCAATATTCTTTTAAGAGATTATTATCTGCCTCCTATTTCCAGCTGTTGTTCCACGTGGCCTTAAAGCATTCCTGTTCACACACGTGTTCTTTTAGAATCATTTCAGAAAAATCAAATCATAAGGGCGAGAAACCTCTCAGATAATTCAGTCCGAGCAATCTTTCCAGACTTCTCAGTCCTGAGGAAATTACACCAGTAGGGATAAAAGAATATGTGTTGGTGTGGGTATGTGTGTTATATAGGTAAAAATTATTTAGATAAATATTATATTACATAGAAGACTTTTGAACTGCATGGCTTTAGCCATAAGTCATAATGTAGCCAATTATTTCCAGTTTTTCTCATGGCAGCTAAAGAAGTGCAAAGGAAGAAGAGGAAGAAAGGAGAAGTGCCTTCTGTTTGCACAGGTTCGGCCAATTTTAGGCAAATTTCCTTGATTTTCTTTCACTGACCCTACTCCAGTAGCTGTTACTGGCACAGATGTATTTCTAAATGCCCACACTAAATATATAAATATACATGGCACGCGTTTCTCATTGCTCCCCTCTCACGTGAGGTTCTGCTCTGGTATCTGCTGCTCTCATGCAGTAAATTATTTTTCTGCTCTAGATTAATGAAGCTGCAACACTCAGTGCCAGAGGCAAATCCTGATGTATCTGCACTCCTGGATCAGGGTGGTGATGAATGGTGAGAGCTTTGCAGAGCACAGTGTCCAAATGATCCCATTCCACAGCTGGAATATAGATAATATCACTAAAAATACACAATTCTTCATGTTGAGAAGATATTTTTTTTGCAAATGAGGTAGAGGGGATTCTGATGGGATTAACAGGACTATGGATGATGCAAACTCGACAGAAGGTTGTGCCAAACTCTGTCTTTTCTGTCTGAAATCAACCAGCTTTGCTGTTGTCCTGCTCTGAAATGATCCTTCCTCTGCACCCCATTGTGTGTGTGGTGATTTCATGGGATGGGAATCCCCTGAGTGACCTTGAGTTGTGTTTGTTCTCTCCAGGTCAGACCAAGGAGTTGAAGATCCTCATCACCCTTTCCTTGCAGGTCCAGGTAATCCCACAGGAGTTTGGCCAAACTCCAGAGAGCTCTGTGGAAGCAGACTGGGACACTTCACTGGGGTGAGGCTGAAACTGGGCTGAGAGGATCCTCTATGTCTGGAACAGGGAGACAATTCAACGTTTTCCAAGGTCCTTTGTGCTCCACAGGTGCTCATATTTGAAATGTCAATTCAGAGTCCCCTGAGATCCAAGAAAAAAAAAAAGCAAAACGAAACAAACAAAAAGCTCCCAAACCAAAACAACAAGAAAAACCAAACAACCCCAAACAAACAAACAAACAAACAACAAAAAAACAACCCAAAAACACCCCAACCCACAAACCCAAAAAAACCCCAAAACCCCAACCTGTTACTTTTGAAATTCCAGCAATGCTCTGATGTGATCCCGTTGATGCTCCACTAGCAGAGCAAGGATGTAAGATGGTTTACCTGATGGGATGTCAGAAGGACAAAGGGAATACACAAGGGAGGTGAGATTTTTGCCTAAACAGAAGCTGCATTTTCATCCCACCTTTCAACGAGTTTCAATAAACACATTAAAAAAGGTAAAGTAAAATAAAGAGGGAAAATGCTTTTTACAAACCGCCTTAAGCCTGAATTTAGAGACTTTTATATCCGGTAACATAAAGTACAAGTGAATGGCAAAGTAGCAGCAAATCCCCAGGGCAGGCCCACATGCAATGTTTTATGAAAAAGATATGATGCAAACAAGCATCTTATTAATAATTAGCGGAGGCGATTTGCATTTGTACAATTCTAGGAGAAGGAAAATGATCATAAAAATTCCGGTTTAGGGCTGCAACAGCGTAAAGACACCTCAGTGTTGATATGAAAATGTTGTCTTGGTTGGGTTGTCAGCCACAGCCTGAGCTTCACTTCCCTGTTTGGCTCTTCCTCATGTTCAAAAGGTTTGAAATTTCAGGAAAATGCAACAACCCCACTTGTAAGGAAAAGATACAAATATAGGTCAGGACCCAGCTTAGCCAAAAGATGGTGCTAATGTATTTATGGAGTTGGTTAGAGCCAAAACCAAGCAGGGAAAACACAAAACTAACCATGCTGTGCTGCATTTTAAATAATGAATGAGCATTTTTATTTATGGTAAGCCATGGTGAATGTAAACAATTTAATTTTTACAGATAACATTCAGCTTCTCTAAATAGATTATTAGATATTAGCAGCTTGGTGGGATATTTCAGAGCTAAAGAGGATAAATGAAAATAAACCTTGGATGGTAACCTTTAAATTTCACAATTATATTGCAATTCCTGAGACTGGCCTCTCTTCTCATTAGAAAAATAAAAGTGATTGAAACTGCACAGAAAGTATCAGAAATGTGTAAGTAGGATAGAGACAAACTGCACTTTCTGCCTAACCAGATTTGCACATTTACCTTGATTTATATTAGTTTAGATTTGACTCACTTCATCCCTGAGATGCAACACAGTTTTGGAAATCCTGCTAAGCTCCACATTTCCAAAAGACAAAATTCCCCCATAATACTGGAGAAGAATGCTGTCACTTGTTGGCAGAGTGTTGCAGCCTCTCAAATTCACTGTGGATTTGAATTTTTTCCTGTGTCCTCCGAGAATTCTGCTGTCAAATCCTAGAGGAAGAAGTGTTGGCACAAGGTGCTCACTGTGCCACTTCTCTGTGTCCCCTCCCTGAGTTATTCCCATCACACAGAAGGTCCTTCAGCCTCTCACAATGCCCCTCCACAAGCACATTTCGCTTGTTGATTTCACCAGAGCACGCTAAAATTTAAGCAAAATATAATCCTGGGGAAATACTCCTCCCTTCTCACACCCTGCACTGAGGTTCCAGGTTTTTTTGCCCTGTTCTTACTTGTGATGACCAGGAACTGGTGCAGAGCTTCTGTGCCTAAAGGAAAAACATGGAAATATTTTATGGAAAACATTTCTCCACACCCTTTTATCCATTTTGGGGGGAATCCTTCCTGCCAGTGTGGGCAGCCCCCAGCAGACCATTCAGAAGTTGTGCCTAGCATTGATGAGTTTCACCTTCAATTTCCAAGGTAATGCTTTAAACCATAGGAGGTGACCTCCCAACCTTGTTTTCTTCCCATCACTTTGGTTGCTAAGTGGTGTCAGCATCTTCTCAGACATGGTTGCTCTACCTTTTCTTTTATTTGAAAAGCAGGAAAACCCAACACTTTCAAGATCTCCTGGTGCCTTCCTCTCAGCAGGAATGTAACCCCCAGAGCCGGTCACCAGCTACATGGAATAAAAAATGATGAGCCATTTTCTAAAAATTTGGCAGCATCAGTCCAGTTTTTGTTTGGTTATTGCTTCCACTCTGGGTTTTAATTAATAGTTGCATTTTTGACAGGGAAGAAGGGCAGACAGACAGTCTTGAATTGTCTGAGCCTGTAAGGATTAAAAGCGGTCGCACAGACTGAGTTGTGGTAGTGACTCACAACGTTTTGAGATTTCCGGCCTCAGAGCAGAAGTTCTGTGCATTTAGCAAGAGGGCTAATTGCTAAATTTGAGCTAAATTCGTATATATCTGTGTCATACACCTGTGTTTTCCCGCAGATCTCTGTTAAGCCAAGCTGACCAGGTTCAGGAGGTGATCATTTTACACCCTGACTTTCACTTTTCCTCCTGGAGGTGTGGCCTCATTTGTTATTTCTGTTTTGTTTGCTTTGCAAACTTGTCAGTCTTTAATTGCAACATCTGATGATAAATATAACCAAAAATGCTTCTACAGCTTCATTTTTTTTTTTTTTTTGTCGAATGCACAGAAACTGCCTCAGCATCTCTATCCCTGTCAGTGTTATTAATGGAAGGAAGAACTTGTCTGGAACAAACTTTGGCTTTTCCTCATTATGCCCCAAAGGAATTGTTATCACAAACGGGCAACAGAAAAAGATATTGAGCATCAGGGAGTAAAATGTGGAGGGATATCTCAGGTTTTAAGACTTGTACATTGCAGAGCCTAAAAATACTCATGAATACATTTTTCCTGACTGCAAAGGGTAGAAGCTTTTCCATCTGACTTCTCATAGACCATGTCAAGTGTTTATAATAGAAAATGAACATAAATTCCAAAACAGTTTGGAAATTGAAAAGATTGATTTTCTTTATCTACGTGGCAATTTCTTGGAATAAAGAAGCCAAAAACTATAAATATGCACTACTACAAATGGTGTACATTGTTTTCCTGTGATGGCATTTTCAACAACTGCAACACGAAAGCAGAATGATGTATGGAATTTAAATCCAGGGTTGTTATTAGGCTTTTCAAATGAAATGATGGCTGACTAAAACTCCTTCAATTCCCCGTTAGGACATTCACCCACTTCATTTAAATATTCTTACTTTTGAAAAATGTATAAATGTCTGCATAAGTGGCTTTTTTTTTTTAAATTCCTGTAGGTGTCTGGCAAGTTTCTGGTTGCTACCTTTATATTTCTTTCATAGAAATGCAGGAATTTGCCTGAGTTTGTGTTCTACCTACTTAGTTTCTTTATGATTTATGAGGAAGGAGTGAATTGGTTTTTCTTTCCCTGTGTGCTGAAGCTCCCCTTGCTGCCTCCTGCTCCTCTGCAGCCTGATCTGGAACAGAAACACGAGCTGGGCCTGCTTTGCACAAATGAGATGGAATAGCAGGAAATCCAGGTGGGAAATGAGCAATGTATATGCACTGAGAGCCATTTGCACAGACACATAGGCAACACTGAGCCCTGTGTTTTAGGCTGTGGTTAAGCTGATTTAGGATATACAAATGGTGACAGTTTGTGCCCAGAGACTTTTGTTGGTTTTCAGAGATGACTGTAACTGCAGAGCTGTGGACACACACAGAGCATTTTTGCATCCTTTGGCATTTTTATGATCTTTTGAAGTCAGGTGCAATGTGTGCCGTGGGAGAGAAGGGGGTGAAATCGTAACCAAAGCTGTTAAAATAACATTCTGACACTTCTACCAGACACAAGTAGATCAGGGCAGTGGTCAAGGCTGCCAGAGCTCCAGGAGTGTTTGGACAACGCTCTCAGGGATGCACAGGCTGGGATTGCTGGGGTGTCTGTGCAGGGCCTGGGGTTGGAGTGGATGGTTCCTGTGGGTGCCTTCCAGCTCAGCATATTCTGTGATTCAGTATCTTCTGAGCATTAGCCCCTTGTCTATAACCCCATTTTATTCCCAGTTCACTGGTGTTCTGAGAAACAGTGAGCTGCTCTGTGTCCCAGCCACCCCAGACACGGTGTCTATGGACAGATCCCACAACTTCCAGCAGGATGCAGCTGCACAAGAGCAGTGTTCCCATCTCACACTGTTTTATGCTGCAGTTAATTTTTAACACTGAAAGGAGATCCACTTCTCTTGATTTAGTCCAAGGAATGAAGAATAAGGGAGCACCAAATGTTCAAAAGCTCCCTGAGAAGTTTGTGGATGAACCGTGTGTTGAGGTGAGACAGGGTTTAGGAGCAGCATGGTGAACAGCATCGCTAGCTGCAATCAATTAAGGAAAATAAAAAAAAATTAACTTGCAGCTCCACCACTGAAGGTGGCCCCAGTTTAAGGAGCTCCAGGGCAGCTATGGAAGTGCTGGTTTTACTGGAAACCATTTCAGACTCTGGGTTTTGTGCTAAGTTTGATGCCAGCAATGGCTAAAGAGGAGACGTGAAACTGCCATCCAGATGAATATTTCCAATTGCTCTTGCTGGTGGTTGTTTGGCTTCTCCTTCTGAAGTGAACTGTGTGTGGTGAAGAGATTTTAAAAGAATTATTGGAACTTAAATGTTCCTTTTGCTTAGCAAACCAAAAAGGCTTGCCTTCCCCACCTTCCTAGGAGAGCTCTCTGCAAAGAGGGATGTTCAGGAGCTCCCAGGCAGGGTAAAGGCTTCCTTAAATTATTTGAGGAAGGTTTATTTCCTTTCCTTGCTCCACCAGAGTGCCCCTGACTGGCCTCTCTTGTGCCTTTCCCTCACTCCACTGTCCCCCCACCCTCCTCAGAGCTGTGACATCCCAAGTGCTCCCTGCAGTGCAGTCCAGCCTCCCTCCCCGTGGTCCTTTCTGCTTTCCTGATGACCTGTGCCCACCCCTCTCTCCAGCCAGCAGCTCCCACCCTGCCTCTGGTACTGTGAAGATGCCCAGCACAGTGCAGCTGCAGTTCCTGTGCCCCTTTCCCAGGCTGTGACCACCTGGGTGTCCCTTTGTACTGCCCTGAAATCCCTGCAGCCTCTCCCGCTCCTGCTGCTCTGCCTCCTTTGGATGTGTGAGTGCCAGCCCTGCAGTGGCCGTGGCCATTCTGGGGGGGACAGCTGCTCTCTGTGACAGCCTGCAGTTTTACGGAGCCCAGTCAAAACAAAATGAAACAGTAATTAAGAATTATGAAATAATTGTCCCACAAAAGCCTACTGAAAAGGAGAAGCGATATTAAAAAGGCTGAAAGAAAAAGAATTGCTTGTTGCTGGGACAACTGGAAATGTAGCAGCAGGTAAGGCTATTGCTGATGGGCTGAAAATCTGAAATTTAAATGTTCTCTCTGCTTTCAGCAAGTGCCACGAATAAATTTTTCTGCATGCCTGACCTGCTTTGTAGTCGGCTGGCGTGGGATTGTGACTTGCATGTAGCTTCATTTGCTAATGCAAACCCCAGTGTTGGTAATGCCTGACTGAGTGATGCTTCACTGCCCTTCTCAGGCTCCTGTTGGAGTGAAACACTGACTAAGATGATCTGAACTCCTCTGTTGCCACATGAATCCGTGTGCAACTGGGCTACTTTCAATTATAGAATAGTGAAAGCTTTGAATTCCTGCTCCAGACAAGTTATTAACGTCGGTATCACACTGTGATAAAACCACATTTTTAATCTTGCAGTACTTAAGGTACATAAAGCATCACTGCTGCTTGAGATTTACTGGCTTCCCACTGCTCAGGTTCACTTTGTCAGCAGCAGAGGAAAGTTGGCTTTGAGCTCGCAGGTAAAATGGAAAGAACTAGAAGAAGTTGTTGTTCAAAGCTCTTCTGTGGACGAGGGGAAAATTTATAGTTAGTGCAAATTGTCTGCTTTGCTTAATTAAAAACAAACAAACCAACCAACCAACCAAAAAAAGCAAAACAATGCCTGCCCCTCAAATCTCAAAAGCATGTGGGAACTATAGAAACATCAGTAATGGTTAAGAAATTATTAGGTCTTATGTCTTCACCAGTTAAGGTTATCTTTGGTTGCTGTGGATGGAATTTAGACCTTAATGGCAAGTTCTTTCCCAGGAAATATGGGAGGAGAAGTAGCACTCAAATCCAAGACTGTGGTAGTCTGGGTATTGGAGAGCTGAGCTGAGGTTGGGCACCCTCACCTCCACAGCCTGGAAAACTCGAGTTTTGGATTATCCAACTTGAGCTCAAGCTCTTAAAGGTCTTCCTGCCTTTCCCTTGCTCCAAAGGCTTTCTGTCAATTTTTTTTTTTTTTTTTTCTTTTTTTTTTTTTTTTTCCCAGAAAGCTTTGGCTGACCCTTTTGGGGAGTTTTGCAGAGTAGAACAGGAGCTGGAGGTGCACAGCAGATTAAATCATGCGCTCCTCTTCTGGCAGTGGCTCAAGGCTTTAGGTGTTGGGAAAGGCTCAGGGAACATGTGACTGCACCAAATTCCCTGCTTCCCACTTGGACACCTGTGGGAACAGAGGTGTTTGTTATTCCAGTGGTTATTCCAGTGGATAATTGGGTATTTCAGCACCAGCACCTCACTATTTAGTAGTAGCTTTTTATGAAATGATGCAATTTCATCACCTCTGCTTTCCATTTTTTTTTTTTTTTTGACAGCCAGTGTTAGAGCCAGACTTTGCTGGTGTAAATAGGCATTAAAACTGCTTTAATTACTCTGCTTTACCCCAACGGAGGCTGCTGGGACTATGGCAGCTTCTCTTCAGTGCAACCTAATTACTTTTACACAGGCAACAATTTTCTCCTCACAAACCACCTGACCTTGTCAAGCAGGTCCATTGTTGACCACAATCTGCTCCCCAAACTTCCAGCTCCTTAAAAAAAGGTGATTATAAGCACAACTTTCTACACAGGAGTTAATTTGAGTTTTCCCTAGCTTGAACAGGAAGGATGTTTCCCACCAGGCAATGCAGGGAAAATTGGACACTGGGGCATTGCAGCCAAAATAAATTTACTCCCAAAGCTGATAGAATTTCAGAGTTTTGCTGCAAGACATGATGACCTCCAAATATCTTACCTATTTTCTGCAGGTTTTAAAATTTATATATTGTTCTATGCAAATTGCCATCCATTTAATGGATGGACTTGTGGGCTGTGAGTGTTTTTAGATCTAGTTTGCTGTAGTAAGCTGGTGTCAACACTACGACAGATTTTCAGATTTTTTTTTTTCTTTTTGTCTAAAGCAGATGCATCTGGAAGAAACAGAATCTACAGAAAATGCAGAAAAACATCAGAAACCAAAAGAGAGAGAGAGAGGTTTTATGATGCCCACAGCATGACTCCAGCTTTTATATTTGCAAAGAGATAATATATTCACAATATCACATTGTCTTTCCTTTGAGGGAGTTTCAAAGATGCCCGAGGAATGCTCCTACTGTCTGGTAACTCTAATTATCAAACTCTATCCAAAATTAACCTGGGCTGCTCTTCTGGTCTGAGGCTTTTCAATATCCAGTTTGGAGAGCACTGTGGGTGCACAAGAGCAATGTGTTGGGAGATCAGAGCGGGAGCTCTGTGACTCCATCACATCCCTTATAAAAATGTCTTCTATCCTGCTCATGTGGGACCTCCTGGTTCATTTGCATGTTTTGGGATACAAAGGGTGACCAGAGCAGCTTGGAAAGGATGGTTTAAATCAAGTGGTTGAGGTGCACAGGAAGAGGGAAAATGGGGTTTCATTCCCTGTGTTGCAGAGGAAGGAGGAAGGGCTGAATGGAGAGACAGGGAAAACTCTGGAGAGCTCAGCTTCAACACTGAACTGAAGTTTCCTGAATATAATATTTTAATTAATGTTTTTGTTGGGTGCCTCCTACGAGCAGCTGCACACATCTGTCTTTACCCTTTTGGGAGTCACATTCCTTCCATATGTCCACAGTGCCTGGCTGTGTCATTGTGCTGTTCCAAAAAATTATGTACCCCACAGACAGTTTGAATTGCTTATCCCTGCATTCCAGGCAAGCTAATATTAATTGTAGCTGGGCTCTAGTTAAATACTGAGTGGTAAATTTTTAAGAGTCAGAGGCCTCTAAACTGGCTACAGCTCCCCAATATTGATTTGGGGACCACCTTGATAAACATTTTGTCTCACAGAAAGGAAGCAGCTGGTCAATTCTGCCTCCTATGTGGGACAGGTAATGCTTGCTCTTTGCACTGGCTGCCAAGCTGAATTTAAATTTACAGGCATTAAATTAATATCTGCATGGTTGCCACCATCAGATCAAAATATTCTTCGATAATTTAAACTTGGAAATAAAATATGCATTTGAGCAGACGTGGGTCGGTGTGTTTGAGCTTTCCAGGTGGGAAATCCTCAGTGGATGAATCCAGAGCCCCTTGGCAGCCCAATCTTGTAAAAGAATGCCAGATTTTATCCAGACCACTGTGAGATTTCATGTATTTTTTATAGTCCCTACTGCATTATTTTGCTGTGGCTACCCCACAAAACCCTGTTACCAATGCACGAGTGTGCTTTAAACTTTGTTCCTCTCTCATTTCATGTTCTATGGTATTTTTCTCTAGTTTGGAAGAGGTTTGTGTTAGACAAGGCTTCAGGACATCTTGGTGTATGAGATAAAGACTTGAGTGTTTAGTTGTCCACTTTGCCCCTTTAATGGATTTTATTCACTTTGTTACTGAGTAGCAGGAGAGAAGGAACATTTTTGCATTTGATTTTTTTTTTTATTCACTGGTGTAATGGAATACATTTTATGCATTGGTATTATTGATAAATTAAGCCAGTAAAATACACAGAGATTGGTAGATTTGTATTCTTCCAGGATCAGAACAAGTTACTGGACTTAAAGCTGCTAAAGGAGAAAGTAATGCCATAGGATAGACAAGGCACATGCACTAATGTATCTTTTTTTGTTCCAATAATATCTTATTAACACTGGACAATAATATCTTATTATTAACTGGACACCAGTGCTCCAGATTTTTCTTTGTATCTGAGTGTTGCCAGTGGCAGCCAGCCTGGCATTAGCCAGCAATCAACACTCCCTGAGGATCTGCTGGAAGAAGTGAATGAGAAGGGATGCTGACCAGGGTGGGGTGAGTCTCTCCTGCACTGGGATCACAGAGAGAGCAGCTACAGGAAATCAGGCATTTGCCTCCTGTCCTGGGACAAAACCAAAGTGTCTCTAACTGCTGCAATTTCCTCATAGCCTTTGCTTTCTTTTTAGTCCCACAGTGGGGATGGCTGGGTGAAGTTTCAATCTGATATTAGGAGGTCTTTAAGAAAATCAGAGAAAACCAGGAAATCCCACTTCTGGCTTTCTTCTGAAATAAGAGCAGCAATGGTAAAATAGCCCCCCCAAGTTTTATTTATTTTATGTTTATTTTATTGCTACTTTGTCCAAGGCAACTTTTTTATCAGTGCTCCAGGCAAAAGCAATGATGCCAGTAAATCACAGAACATTTCTTCTGCTCTGGGGTGTTCCAGGGAGGCTGGAAGTGCTAATGCCCTGCTGTCTTAGGTTGCAATCCAAGATGTAACCAGCAGTATGTATTCTATCACCAGCTGTTCAAACCAGGAGGGGCAGTGTGACCCATCCTCCCTCCAGGGGATATCTGCTGTTCATGGGCCATCGAGGCTCACTGCATGGCTGATACAATTACATCATCCCACTGGGAGATGCTCCACCCAGGGGGAGGAGCCAAACATTCCTACCTGGATAAAATCTGAGATTCAGAACTCCAGGACAGCCTGTTTGCACTGGATTCCCAGAGGAAAACTGGACCCATCTCACCACCACTGGACCTTCAGAGGAAAACTACACCCTTCTACAGAATCATTGCTCAACAGAACCACATCTGTCACTGCAGGAGGACTTGACTGGACTGCTACCAACATCCTAACCAACAGGGTGTCAGCTTGTATTCTGACCCCATCAATGTTTTCGTTTGCTTTTTTTGTACTACTACATTTTTATTTTAATTTTCCTAGTAAAAACTTGTTATTCTTATTCCCATATCTTTGCCTGAGAGCCCCTTAATCTCAAAATTATAATAATTCAGAGGGAGGGGGTCTACATTCTCCATTCCAAGGGAAGGTCCTGCTTTTCTTAGCAGACACCTGTCTCTCCAAACCAAGACACCTGTGCAACATCCCTGCCAAAGATTCAAAGGTTGATCTCCCTCCACCCTCCCTATGTGAGGGTGAGACATCCTCTCCAGTGTTTCCAGACATGAGTTTAAAGAACAGAACGAGTTTAATGCTGCCAGATGTGAGTTTAAAGCACAGAAACACTCTCCAAACCTCCCAGAGCTGTGGGAAGGGCTGCTTGAAGGAGATGCTCTCACAACACCTGGGGGACGAAGGGTTCAAAGTGGAGATGGACACCTTGGCTTTAAAGGCTTGGGCTTTCTTGGCTCCCTAAATCGTCCCTGAGCTTTAGGCACAGAGCTGCTGCCCTGGCAGGTTTGTGGCTCCCATTGGCAGCGAGTGCTTCTGTTAAATTCCTTCTTTCACCCCTGGCTCCAGACTGGGATTTCTGGTTTTCGGTTGTTGGTGTTAAATCCTCCTATCCTGGAGCTGACTGAGGAGCTCCTGACTTGAGTTTTGTTCTTACGTTGCTGCTTCAGAGGAAATGAGAGTGCCTGGAGAGAGTTTTAAACCTGGCTAGTGCAGAGTGCCCAGCTCCTCAGTCTCCCTTTTAAAGGCAGTGAAAGCTGCCATTTGTGTTAAAATCAAGAGGGATGTGAATCTCCAGGTTTCAGTAAATTATTCCTGTCACTTGGTCTCTTGACTTCTGCATTTCTGCTTCTCTGGAACTTATTAAACATGTCTGAAAAATAGAAGGGAAAGCAGCACACCGCAGGTCAGAGTAAATGATGTTGTTTATATTTTGTCTAGACTAGGAGAGGCAGTAAATTAGTCTGGGCACCTCACATCAGGGAGACTTGAGATGACATTGAATATCCGAGTGTCTCTCTGTGGGGACAAGGTGTACCGCTGCATTTCCTATCTTTTATCTAATTTTGAATGAAAAGGAATGGAAGTGTGTGATGTCTATCAGCAAATTAGGACATGGATAGACAAATAACCTTGGTCTGGAGAAGAAGTGCATGGCCTCCTGTTGGTGATGGGGAAGAAATGGATTTTCTGGTTTGTCACAATTCTCACAGGACCGTTCATGAAACACTAAATGAGCCCATCTTCTGTCTTCCCACCTTTTACAGCAGCCCCAAAACACTCACTAAATGTGGGGTTTTTTTGCTGGTTTAGCTTTAACTGAAGTGTTTGTGGTTTTCCAGAGCAGATCAGACTGGGTGGCATTGCCCTTCTTACTATTCCCACCCACTCAGTGTCATCCCATCCGTAGGGTCAGCACAGGCAGGATCTTGCAAACACCTGAAAAACTGGTTTCTTTTTTTTTTTTCTAAACATGGACCATGGAAACTAGACACAGAAAGAAGACATAAAAATATCTGTGACTTGCCCAAAATCACCTGGTATTCTGGAGCCTGCAGGTGTTCCCAGAATACTTTGTAAAATGGGAAACCCTTCTTTTTGCCTATTATTTTCCTGAAGTAAATTGAGGGCTCCTTATTAGCTTCCTGTAGTGTGTAGACAGAGCGTTCCTTCTGCTAGTTCTCCTCCTGGCTTTGGGAACTGTGCATGGCCAACCTGAGCTGGATCTTTCAATTCTCAGTCTGGGATTTTGGGAGCTTTTCTGAGAAAATGAATTGTGACACAATTAGTCTGTGTAACCTTTTCTATTCCTTGCTAGAGAGTTTTAAATTGTATTTTAAGTGAGAAAAAGATGTGAATATACCCTTGCTTTGGAAAGAAAGGAAAGGATTGAGTGCTTCAAATCCTTGGAAATTGCTTATTACAGAGGACAGCTCCTGGTTTATTTTGTGTATAGGTGATATGTGTCTGTAAAGTTTTATTGCCCAGTTCAGGCTCATTAAAGAGCCTTTTGGAGGTGTCACTTCTAAGAAGGGAGCAGGAGGGATGGAGAACAGAAAGGGCTTCTGCCTCCAGGCACTCCCTTACTCCAACTCCTATTACTCATGTTAAATCCTAGCTCTCCAACATTTATCTTGCAAAGCGTCCCATATTTTTCTAAAATTATTAGATTGACTAAAGAAATAGAGACCTATTTTATATGATGATACCTTGTGAAATTAAAGTTGACAGGCGATAGACTTTGTCTGGAGAGGCACTTTAGAGAGAAAAGTAATCAATGGAGAAAATTCTGGGGAAATGTTAGCATAAGAATGAGTGGTTTCAAATAGTCTGCTCATAAATTCTGGCTGGACTTCAGAAGTTTGCTCACAGATAGAGGAAATGAGGTTCTGGAATGACTTTCCAATAATAATGGGAAAAGCAATCAAGCGCGTTGTGAAGATGAAATAAGTTTTGTGCAGGTAACTGTGCTATAAAATTATAATCTCATTCATTCCCTGGGAACTTCCTCACGGGACTGTTTCTGTCCTAGTGGAAATTCCCCAGTGGGCAGGACTGGGGCTCTGTTGGCAGAATGGCATCCTCTAATGACTCTTATTTCTCTGAAATTTCGTAAAAAACTTCTCCTGAGATTTCAAGAACCTTTATGGATAAAAAGTGGGTTGGGGTGGCCCTGGCTGGCTGCTCTCTCACACCCCACTCCTCAACACATCCCATTGTTTATGTGCTGGTGGAGAAGATGGGATGTAATTAGTTGATTCTTCTGCCATTGTGCCTTGAAGTGTAGAAAAAAAATCTTTTATTTTTGAGCATTTCTAACTTTCTTCACAGCTGGCACCTTTAAAGGCCTCTGAGAGATGTAAACAGCAACATTCCCATTTTCCACATGAAAATAAACCTTGCCAGCTTGGTTGGAACTAATTTTCTAATTAATGGCTCCCCGATTTTCTCTTTTCCTTGGAAGCTGTGGTATTCCTGTGGATAACAGCACTTTTGTTGTTGTTAGGCTCCATTTGGTTATTTTTCCCTAGTGAGTGTCTCTTTTGATTTAACTGTAGACACTTAGGGAGAACAATATGGAGGAGATAAATGAAAGTGCACAGAAAATATTCATTAAAAATATAGGTCCTTGTCTCACTTGCT
This sequence comes from Sinosuthora webbiana, assembly GCA_013397395.1. Taxonomy (NCBI): domain Eukaryota; kingdom Metazoa; phylum Chordata; class Aves; order Passeriformes; family Sylviidae; genus Sinosuthora; species Sinosuthora webbiana. Next base: position 283,114 of record VXBN01000742.1, read on the forward strand.
ACAGAAGAGCAAGATGTAAGGTTGGTTTTTTCAGATCCTTTTCTCACAGCCTACTAACAACCCCTTATCTTTTTATCTTTTTTAAACTTTATATTTCTTTCCCAAAAGTCAGCAATGTGTTTAATGAGTAAAAACATTCTCCTTTAAAAGGTCATCCAACTCTCAGATTGACTTGACTGTTGATTGCACTTGAGCTCGTAGCTTTAATTCACATTAACCCCATTTGTTTTTAATTAAGCAATGTCTTCTGAGAAAAGTCAGTCCATCACTGCTGTCAACAGGTAAATTCCACTTTTTAATACTGAGTCTTATATTTTAGTTCAACAGAGGAAGATTTGAGTGCAATTTACTCAGACTATAGATTTTTAAGCAGGAATGCAAATTGTATCACAATTTGCCATGGTCCAATTTAATCTAATAGCTTTCAAAGTGAATTCTAATAGAAATAACTCACTCAGCCATAGACCCAGCTGCATATTTTCATGTATTTCCTTGGTATTCAGTGTGTACCAGGTAGCATTTCTGTTTGTTAACACTGACCCTGTCCTGCAAAGACCCTTTCAGAAGTGGTGGGCTCCCCCTTCCTCTTTTCCCATCAGAAAAGCCCTTTGCTAGTGGTATTCACAAAATACTGCTTTGGGGTTGGCTAATCAAGCACAAGTTTTGATATATGGGTTGTGGTGCTTAAAAAATGGAAAACAAACAAACAATCAAACAACAACAACAACAGAAAACAACCCCCCCAAAAAAACAAAACGAAACGAAACGAAAAAAAACAAAACAAAACAAAACAAAACAAAAATCCAAAAGATCCACAGATTTTTGGGGTAGGCCCTGGGTTTGTGTTCTTCATCAACTTAATTTTTCCCGTTTTATGAAGTGCATCAAAGAAGAGAATGTGGAGAAGGTTGTCTGGGATTAATTAACTAAGCAGCTCTCTGAATTAGCAGCATAGCAAATTCGGATGATCCTGTGCCAGGACCTGTTCATGATGGAACCATTGTTATCTTTTCCGTTAAAGATGTTTTCTGACTGGTATGTTTTGGACGATAAGTATCATTGCATTGGGATTGTTTCCTTTACAGTGGCAGGAATACGGCATTTCTTTCCTATCCTACATTGGTTTGGGTGCTACCAACACCATCCACTGTCGTGGTGTCTGTGTCCTCTCCACTTGCCTCAGCCAGCCCTGGCATGGGTGACAAGCCAGGTACGGTTCAGTGTGAGGACACTCCTGCCCATCCTGTGGATGCTTGGTTAACTGCAGGTGAAATACGATGAAGGCGAGGAAAGAAAGGAGGACTCTGTGGAGGGTCTGCTGCTGGGAAAGGTGAGACAGGGAAAGCCTACAAATATGATCGCCTGACATGAAATACTGAAAATATAAAACCTGTGAGTGAAATAGAAATGAAAGCTAGCTTTGAGATGTAGGCATGGCAGGCAGGAAGACAGCGATTAGCTGGTGATGGGTTGGGTGATAGCAAACAGAGAGGCTCGAGGGAGTAGCCCCCCAGGATATCAGGGAAAAGGTAGGTAAGAAAAAGTAGTCTTTAGAGTTTAGAATACAGAATGATATGGTAATACAGTAGTTCTCATAGGCTGTATGCAAAGTTTGTAGGTTTTGTATCTCGCGCCGGTTGGTCACTGTAAAGTAGAATATTCAACACAAAAGGAGATATAATGTATTGTAACGAGGTCCTCTGCCCCTTTTGCTTTTACCTCTTATCCACCTCTCTTGCATACCCTGCTCTTACCTTCCCTTCTTACCTCACCACGCTCACCTCTCTTACCCTGCTCTCACCCCTTGGTCTTACCTCTTATCTCTCTCACTCTCCATGGGGCTTCCCTTCAGCCAAGGCTGGTGGTTGAAGGCAAGACCCTTTTACCCACAACCCTTGCAATAAAACCACGTGTTTCTGTAAGTATCTCACGTTTGCAGAGTTCCCTCTCCCTGCTGTCCATGGATGCTCCTACAGTCTGCCATTGAGCTTATTGGAGCCCCACAGGCAGCTACCCCACCTCAGGGAGTCCGCCTCACCTCAGGGAGTCTGACTCAGCAGAGCACACACTGACCCGTGACACTGACTCTTAACAGGGGGAGGAGCAAGGGGAAGGGTCAGGGAAGGAACCAACCAGGAACAACAAGGGAACGGCTCTGGGGATGAGGGACTTCCCAAGGGACCAATCCTTGGGGCGAAGGAGGAAATTCCTCAGATCCCGGCCAATCACATGACGCCCTCCCTGGAACTTTCTAGACGCAGGGAGAGGCCCCGATGTGACTGACAGGACCCGGGGGTGGGGTAGACAAAAGATTGACAAATAACTGTGACAGGGACAAACCATATGGGAAAGAACTTGGGGGGTACGCAGAACAAACCATCTATAACATACATTAAACAGATCAAACCAAAACCACACCACTACAATCCACTGAATCACAGAACAACGGGATGGGATGGGATGGGATGGGATAGGAGGAACCTTAAAGCCCATCCAGTGCCACCTCCTGCCACAGGCAGGGACACCTTCCACTATCCCAGGTTCCAACCTGGCCTTGGACACTTCCAGGGATCCAGGGGCAGCCACAGCTTCTCTGGGCACCCTGTGCCAGGGCCTCCCCGCCCTCACAGGGAACAATTCCTTCCCAATATCCCATCTAACTGTGCCCTCTGGCAGTGGGAAGCCATTCTCCCTTGTCCAGTCACTCCAGCCCATTTTAAACTGTTTATTTGTATTGTTTCTTGTCTGTGTTAATCACATAATGCTGATTCCTTGCACAGAGCACAATTTCTGTGCAAAGAAACCAAGCAAGAAAATGTAATCCTGTCTAAAATTTGCAAATGAAAGGGCAATAAGGGTCTTGGAGAGTATTAAAACATTTCAGATGTTATTTGGCAGCTGAAAGCATACAAATTCCTAAATCTTTCTGAATTAGTAGTGATTAGTAAATATTATACATGCATTTCCAGGGCTTTTGCCTTTTTTTTAAAGCCACTTCTGTGTTCTGACAGCACAAGTGGAAATTGTGGCAGTTGTGACTGGAATGCTGGTGACTGAAGCAGGCTCTTTTAGGCAGTGGCATTCATTAGCTGCTTTTGCTTGAGCTGTATAATATCATTAGTATTACATGTATACTTACACAATTAATTTGCTTTGCTTTTGACAAGACAGAACAGAATTTCCTACTGTGTTTTTTTTTCTCCTTTGCTTGTTATTTCTTGGCAGTGGAGTACAATTTGCCTGTGGAGTACACCCTTTCCTTCTAATAGGAGGTTCTGCTCAAAACATCAAATTTTTTGTTATTTCACATATTCCCTCCTCCTCCTCCCCTCCTTGCTGGACTTTTTGATAATAGATTCTTGTTTTTTTCTATTGATTCTTGGGAAAACTATTGAAAAGAAAGTCAACAATAGTAATCAAACTGAATTATAGCAAAGCTCTGGCTTTCAGCTCACAATTGCTACAGAAATTGGGCCCAATTCATTATAAACTATAGGCACATATAACTGAAATTTCCTTTCCTTTATTTGGCTGGTTACTTGATGTTTTCTTTCTTACAGGTTCTTTTTTGCTGGAAAACTTGGCAGCCAAGTTCTGTCTACCTACATGGGAGAGCCCATTGCCCTTAACGTTGGGAGAAAGAGGTAGGAAGTGCTTCCTTCACTTAAAATCTCAGGTAGTTTTTATTTTTTTTTATTTATTTTTTTTATTTTTTTTCCCACTTAGCATTCTGCTCCAAAAGGCATATCTATTACAGCCTCTCACAGCCACATTTCTAGTCCTGCTGCTGCTCTGTGCCTGCATTTGTGCTTGTTAAGGAAAAAGCACTGGAGGCTGCTTCCAACAGTTTTGGCATCCCTGTATTTCTTCTGTGCGCACCTCTGCTCCTGGTTCATGGAATCACAGGTTCTCCAGATCTGGAAGGGACCCTCAAGCACCATTGAGTCCAACTTCTGGCACAGGACACACCAATATCCCACCCTTTGCATCCCTGGGAGTGTTGTCCAAACACTCCTGGAGCTCTGGCAGCCTTGGGGCCGTGCCCATTCCCTGGGGAGCCTGGGCAGTGCCCAGCACCCTCTGGGGAAGAACCTTTCCTGATCTCCAGCCTGACCCTGCCTTGGCACAACTCCAGCCATTCCCTGGGTGCTGTCCCTGTCACAGGGAGCAGAGATCAGCCTGTCCCTCTTCCTGAGGACCTTGGTCACATGTAGGTTTTGCATTACCACCCCAGCAGGTTTTGTAGCCAGCTACTCTTCCTTCCTTATGCCAGCTGAGCTGAAGATGAGATCTTGATTTTTGGCTCTGCACAAATTTCACCCCATGGGTAGTGCTTGCCTCTATCATTTGTGGTATCTGAAATGGCAGCTGCTGGGTGTGATCACATGAAAGAAGAGGCAATAAAATCACTGTTCAGTCAGGTGGAGTGGGTTACCTGCTTCATGCTGGGCTTCCTCTCAAGACATTTTTGCACCAGTGAAGCCAGTTCTTTTCAATCTGCTTTGTTGGATTTTTTTTTTCTTCTCCTCTCTTTTCTGTCCTGCTCCTTACCAAACCCTCTGCTGAGCTCTCTGTGAAGAGCATGGGCTCCTTTGGGATACGCTTCCTGCAGGGACACCTTTGGCATCCACACCTTTGGGACAGCACAGGGGCAGCTCAAAATTCTGCTCCCTGTAAGAGGGACAGGACCCAGGGAACGGCTGGAGCTGTTCCAGGGCAGGATCAGGCTGGAGATCAGGGAAAGGTTCTTCCCCAGAGGGTGCTGGGCACTGCCCAGGCTCCCCAGGGAATAGGCACAGCCCCAAGGCTGCCAGAGCTCCAGGAGTGTTTGGACAATGTTCCCAGGGATGAAAAGGGTGGGATTATTGGGATGTCTGGGCAGGGCAAGAGGTTGGACTGGATGGTCCCTGTGGGTCCCTTCCCACTCAGGGTGTTCTGGGGTTCTGTGATTCTGTCCCAGCAGAGGCTGTTTGCCAACAAACATCCCCTGCTGGAGTTTCTGCACTTGCAACTCCGTCCCAGAGATGCTCTGCTGACATCCTGGAGGGCACCTAGGGTTAAAATTCGGGTAGATTTGTAGCCACTGTATTGCCAGTATGACTTCCCAGAATCATGGCTGGGCTGGATGGGACCTCAAACATCCAGACCAGAGCAGCTGTGGCTGCCCCTGGATCCATGGAAATGTCCAAGGCCAGGTTGAACGAGGCTTGGGGCAACCTGGGACAGTGGAAGATGTTCCTGCCCACGGCAGGGGGTGGCACTGGGTGATCTTCAAGGTTCTTTCCAACACAAACCTTAAATCTCTTGTCTGATTTGGTTGTTCTTTCTCACAAGCCATGTGCCACATTAAAGCAGTGACCTTCCACATCAAAAGTGTTTAAATTAAAAGCTGAGGTGGTGCTTCAGAGGCATCACCAGAACTGGAAGGACAGGGCTGGGATTTGGGGGAAGAAGGCAGCACTGGAAGTGCCCTGCTTCCTTTGGGCCAGGGATTTCACTCTGAATTCCAGAATATTTCCCCTGCAGTGCATTGTGCCTATCTGTGGGAGGAAAAGCTGAAACTGGGAGCTTTGCAGATCCCTGACAATGGTAATCAGCCAAATTTGTGTTTTGGAGGGGAAAAGGAAGCTCTTGCTGATAAGAAAGTGTCTCTTTGATTCTAATCTCTTTCACCTGTTGAGCAATTATTGATGACTTTCATTACAGTGCTTTGTTTCCGCTGCTATGAAAGGAGAATAATCAGTGCTGCATTAAGGTACATGTAAAAAGCCTGTCTTTATTTGCATGGTAATGAAGTACTACCTAAGGTGTTAGAAGGAGAATCAATAGGCTAATGAGATTTTATGCAAACAATCTCAAGTAACAACCTGGGCTCACCCTTAGATAAAAGGATTTGTTTGAAATAGGAAAATACTTATGAGGTGGGTTTTCTTTCATTAAAAAAAAATGTATTTTTCTATCAGTGAAAATTGAAACATGAAAAAAGGTCTTTTTTTTTTTTTTTTTTTTTTTTTTT
>VXBN01000747.1:161-22348 GCA_013397395.1 Sinosuthora webbiana
GGCTCCCGGCGGGACTGACAGCCGCGGTGGCCCGGCTGTGTCAGCGCTGTCCCGAGCGCAGGGAATGGTCTGGATGCATCCCACGGGACAGGGTTCACGTGCCCTTCCTGCCAGATCCCTCTGGAGGGCTGCAGGGAGCGGCCCTGCTCTGCCTCTGCTCCCTGGTGTCCGTGAGTCTCGAGGTTCAATGGGATCTTTTTTGGCTGCCTGTCCGTGCTGCCCATCCTGGGGGTGTGGGGCTGAGCTGTGTGTCTGTGTGGGGTCACACAGGCTGTGGGGCTGAGCCGTGTGTCTGTGTGGGGCTGAGCTGTGTGTCTGTGGGGTCACACAGACTGTGGGGCTGAGCTGTGTGTCTGTCCCTGCCCAGGGCTGTGTGGTGCTGGACAGAATCCCAGAGTTTCAAGAAGCCCCCCAGGGCCGTGGAGCCCAGGCTGTGACTGGTGCCCACCTCGTCCTCCTGCCCAGAGCAGGGCAGAGCAGCCCAGTCAGGCGTTTGTTTGTTTGTTTCCAGGTTTCCAAGATGCTGCAGGTCCCGCTGCCGCTGGATCGGGACGGGATCCTGTTCCGGCTGCGCTTCACCACGCTGGCCCTGGGGACTGTGTTCTGCCCCCTCTTTGGCTTCCTCTTCTGTGTCATCTGGTCTCTGCTCTTCAACTTCCAAGAGACGACTGCGACACACTGTGGGGTGAGAGACTCCCCTGGGAAAAACCCGTATTCCCGAGGGGGGACAGAGCTCTGGGTCCTCTTGGGCTCCTCTCTCTCCTCTCCTGGCCTCCTCTCCCTCCTTCTGGGCTCCCTTCTCCTCCTGGGCTCCTACTCACCTTATGGATTCCTCTCTCCTCTTCTGTCTCCTGCTGGGCTCCTCTCCTGGGCTTTCCCACCAGCAGTGTTAGAGAATCCAGAGCAGGCTGCATTGCTGCATTGTCCCTGTGCATTGTCCCCTCAGGACTGGCAGCAGCAGGGCTGGCTCTGTGCTGGGGCTGAGGGCAGTACACACTGCCCAGGCTGGTGTCTGGGCTGGGCACGCTGGGGGTTCCTGCAGTGAGGAATGAAGGTGGGGAAGCTGAAGGGAAAATACATTGTCCTGGGGAGGGGCTGGTCCAGAGCTGCTGCCCCCAGGTCTGCTGGAGTTCAGAGGAGCCACAGGGCTCAGGGCAGGGAGGGCTGGAGCTCCGTGTGGGGTGAGGTTGGGTCCTCCCCGGGGCTTTCAGGCTGCTGGGTGAGCTGCTGGGTATGAGCTGGGAATGGAGGGCAGGAGTCATCTCACAGCAGCAGGAGAACTTTAGCAGGGCCGGGAGTGCCAGGAAAAGGGGAATGGGTTCCCAGTGCCAGAGGGCAGGGCTGGGTGGGATCTGGGGCAGGAATTGTTCCCTGGCAGGGTGGGCAGGCCCTGGCACAGGGTGCCCAGAGCAGCTGTGGCTGCCCCTGGATCCCTGGCAGTGCCCAAGGCCAGGTGGGATATTGGGGCTTGGAGCAGCCTGGGACAGTGGGAGGTGACCCTGGGCCTTAAGGTCCTTCCAACCCAAACCATTCTGGGATTCTATGGACTGTCAAGAGTGTAAAGGCAAGAAATCTGAGCAGGTACCTGGGAAGGGCCCCCCAGGACTGCCCCAGCAGGGCTCTGGGGTCCATGACCCCGTGGGATGCGCCAGGGGCACTGCAGCAATCCATCCCCTGGCTTTGGGAACAGGAACAAGCTCATTTGGAATTAAAAAACCCTCCAGGTTATTAAATAATGCTGCTCAGCCAGGCTCAGCTTTACTGGGTCCTTCTAGTTCACAGTGCTGCTCCAGCCTTATTTCCTTATTGCTGAATCCCAGACTGGTTTGGGCTGGAGGGACCTTAAATCCCACCCAGTGCCAGCCCTGCCATGGCAGGGACACCTCCCACTGTCCCCAGTGTCCAACCTGGCCTTGGGCACTGCCAGGGATCCAGGGGCAGCCACAGCTGCTCTGGGCACCCTGTGCCAGGGCCTGCCCACCCTGCCAGGGAACAATTCCTGCCCCAGATCCCACCCAGCCCTGCCCTCTGGCCCTGGGAAGCCATTCCCTGTGTCCTGTCCCTGCAGGCCTTGTCCCCAGTCCCTCTGCAGCTCTCCTGGAGCCCCTTTGGGCCCTGCCAGGGGCTCTGAGCTCTCCCTGGAGCTTCTCCTCTCCAGGTGAGCACCCCCAGCTCTCCCAGCCGGGCTCCAGAGGGGCTCCACCCTCTAACAGCTCCCGGAAACAGACTCAGAGTTGTCCAGGTTAAATCCCCGTGTCCAAAACCCGGCTGCGACAGGCTGGGACAAGCCCAGGCCAGTGTCGGTGTGTGTCAGGGGCTGGCAGCGGGGCTGTGGCCCGTGCCTGTCCCCAGCAGCCCGTGTCCCCGCAGGTGCCCAACTACCTGCCGTCCATCAGCGCGGCCATCGGGGGCGAGACCCCGCAGCGCTACGTGTGGCGCCTGTGCATCGGCCTGCACTCGGCCCCGCGCCTGCTGGTGGCCCTGGCCTACTGGAACCACTACCAGAGCTGCCACTGCCCGCACCCCCGCTACCTGCGCCTCTGCCACCTCACCCTGCTGCTCAACCTGCTCGAGAACTTCGCCCTCCTCATCCTCACCTACGTGTCCTCCACCGAGAACTATGGTAGGTGTCGCCTCCCGCCCCGCCCGGGCCCCGCCCTGCTGAGCCCTTCCTTGGGACGCTGCTGGGCTGTGGGGCACTTTGCAGAGAAAACACACTTCACAACCCCCAGAGGTTCCAGTAAAGTCGGTGGTGTGGAGGAATGATGTGCATGACATGCAAGGGGCCGTGCTCTTCCCACAGTTCTTGGTGGCTGGTACTTGGGTGAAGCCGTGGGTTCAGGCTGGGCATGGAGCCTGGGCCAGGCCTTGGCCCTTGGTGCCCCCCGTGTGCTGAGGGCCCATTCCAGGGCTGGGGGCAGGTGGGTCAGAGCTCATCCTGCTTCCCTCCATCCCACAGCTGGGCTGGCTCTGCTCCAGCTGCCTTCATATACCCTCCCCATGAATTGCTGGAGAAAATTTCATGGCATCACAGAATGCCAGACTGGTTTGGATTGGGAAGGGACCTCAGAGCCCACCCAGTGCCCCCCCTGCCATGGCAGGGACACCTCCCACTGTCCCCAGTGTCCAGCCTGGCCTTGGGCACTGCCAGGGATCCAGGGGCAGCCACAGCTGCTCTGGGCACCCTGTGCCAGGGCCTGCCCACCCTGCCAGGGAACAATTCCTGCCCCAGATCCCACCCAGCCCTGCCCTCTGGCCCTGGGAAGCCACTCCCTGTGTCCTGTCCCTGCAGGCCTTGTCCCCAGTCCCTCTGCAGCTCTCCTGGAGCCCTTTGGGCCCTGCCAGGGGCTCTGAGCTCTCCCTGGAGCTTCTCCTCTCCCTGGAGCACCCCCAGCTCTCCCAGCCTGGCTCCAGAGGGGCTCCAGCCCTCTAATAGCTCCTGGAAACAGAATCAGAGTCTTTCAGGTTAAATCCATGTGTCCAAAACCTGGCCACGACAGGCTGGGAAATTCTCTTCCCGCACATGGTCTCATCTCAGAAGAGCAAAAGTGCCAGTGCTGATCTGCAGCTGCTGTTTCATTCTAAGATCTGGAGGAGGCACCAGGGATTAACTGGAGAGCACTGAAGGGCAGGAGCCAGCAAGGTGGTGCTGCTGCAGTGGGAACAAACCCCGTGCTGGGATGTATCAGCAGGGCAGAGATGTCTTGGCTTTTCCTGCACAGCGGGATGGTGATGATGGATATTGTGTCCAGCTGTGGTCTGGGGAGGAGCTTTGTTCAAAGAATGGAGTTTCAGTAGCAGAGGAATGGCTTCCCAGGGCCAGAGGGCAGGGCTGGGTGGGATCTGGGGCAGGAATTGTTCCCTGGCAGGGTGGGCAGGCCCTGGCACAGGGTGCCCAGAGCAGCTGTGGCTGCCCCTGGATCCCTGGCAGTGCCCAAGGCCAGGTTGGACATTGGGGACAGTGGGAGGTGTCCCTGCCATGGCAGGGGTGGGATGAAAAGGTTTTTAAGGTCCCTCCCAACCCAAACTGTTCTGGGATTCAGGGCTGTGGTGCTGTGAGCAGCACCCCAGGATCTTCCCCAGCCTTTGGGTTGTGCATGGTCCGTGGTGGAGCCCAGTACTGGGATGGCAGGACAGGAACCTCCTGCTGCCTGAAATCAGTGGTGGGGGACCTGTCCCTGCCCAGCTCACCCTCCTTGTCTCCTGCCAGCATTCCCTGTCCCCATGGCAAGGTGTCCCTGCCCCTCTCCTGGCAGTGTCCCCTCACGGCAGGCTCTGACCTGCCCCGGGGGCTTCTCCAGCTTAGGCAGGCTGGGCCCCTGCCCTGGGAAATGCAGGTGCTGCTCTGAGGTTTGGCTGCCTGGGCTGGCCTGGGCTGACCCCCAGGGGAGCCCTGGGAGAGGAGCCCGAGGAGTGACTGGGCAGAGCTGCCTCGGGAGCCGGAGCTGACCCACTTCCTGGATCCTCATCCCAGACTAATCCCGGCTCCGGGGAAAGTTCCAGCCCTGAGCTGCCGTGCTCAGGTCAATCATCCCTGCAGGACACCCCGCTCTGACCTCTCCCACCTGCTGCTACCTCACTCCTCACCTGCTCCCCTGCCCCTGCCATGGACAGGGCAATCAGGGCCGGTCATTCCTGGTGTTCAGGGGGTTGGGAATTCAGCCCGAGGCTCAGTTCCTGGAGAAGGGGCTGGGAAATTCTTTTCAGAGCCGCTCTTAGGCAAACATCTCACCTGAAGGCGCAGGGATTGTGTGGGGTTTGGGGCCTCAGGAGCAGCTCTGGTTTGGCCTTGCTCCAGCTGCTTTCCCAGCCTGATCCTGTGCCTGGGTTAGTCCCCGTATGCATGAGGCAACCTCAGAGCTGCAGCTGAGGCTGCTGATGCTGCTAATGGGCAGGTGGGTCATACAGGGGGCCAGAAGATGACTGTCCTGGATATGGACTGGCTCATTCTGCACACACCGCCCCCATGCCTCAGTTTCCCCATCCCAAGAACAACAGTGGCAATGCTGAGCTGCTCCCAAGGCTCCCTGAGTTTACAGCCGTGTGAAGTGATGGTCCCAGAGCACATAAACACCTTCCTGGCACTTTTATCCCCTTCCAGGGGGCCCTGAGGCTGCATGAGCAGGTTATGGAGCTGTGCTGTGCCTGCAAAGACCCCACTGGGTCTGCTCTGCTCCCAGCAGAGCACAAAGCCCTCTCAAACCCTGCCCCACGTTCCCCCTGTGCTCCTGGCTTGGATTGAACAGGAAACCTGTTGTTTGTAAATCCAGCAATCCACGAAAATGCCTTCATCGTGTTCATCACGTCGGCCCTGGGCCACATGCTGCTCACCTGCATCCTCTGGAGAATGACTAAGAAACACACAGTAAGTCCCGAGGTACAGACACTTTCCTTTCTTCTCTCTGTGCTGGGAGCTGGGAGGGGGCTCTGGGGCTGTGCCAGGACTGGGACAGGGCTCTGGGGCCACGCTGGGAGTTGGCAGGGGGCTCTGGGCTGGCACTGAAGGGCTTTGGCTGTCCTTGCTTGTGAAATAATCCTGAGAAGGTGCTGAAGGAGCCAACAGCAGCAAGTGAAACAGAAGAAGTCACCAAAATCTATTATTTACCAAAGCAAAGTGGGAAGGAAGTATTTCATTTCCTGTTTTCTGGTTTTATCATTGAATCACAGGATGGTTTTGGTTGGGAAGGGACCTTAAAGCCCATCAAGTTCCACCCCCTTCCATGGCAGGGACACCTCCCATTGTTCCAGGCTGCTCCAAGCCCCAATGTCCAGCCTGGGACACTGCCAGGGATCCAGGGGCAGCCACAGCTTCTGTGGGCACCCTGTGCCAGTCCCTGCCCACCTTCCCAGGGAAGGATTTCCTCCCAGTATCTGATTAAATTTCCATGGAGAGATCATACTGGAAACCACTGTTGGCATCCCTGTGGACTGGGATTGCTCATCCCTTCTCCATGCCTGTTTCTAAGCTGAAGTTGGCTTCCCTGTGCTGGGAATTGCTGCTCCTGCAAGCTGGGAGCAGCAGGCAGCAGGAGGTGTTCTCCCTTTGCTCCAGAATGACTCTGGAGCAGGCTGGCTCTGGCTCCTTTTCTGGGGAGGGGTCAGGGGTGTAGGGACTGGCTGCATGGGCAGCAGGTCTGGTGGAGGATCCAGCCAGGGGCTCCTGGCCCCACTGCCTGCCTGCAGCTTCTGTGCCGTGCTGGTCTGTGGTGTGAGTCCTGGGCTGTGGGCAGGACACCCAGGTTTGTCCTGGGTTATGGGGCAGGGGGGCAGGACACCCAGGTTTGTTATGGGGCAGGTGGGCAGGACACCCAGGTTTGTCCTGGGTTATGGGGCAGGTGGGCAGGACACCCAGGTTTGTCCTGGACTGGGGGCACAGGTCAGGACACCCAGGTTTGTCCTGGGCTGTTGGCACTGACAGCCACAGGCAGGGCAGGACGCCCAGGTTTGAGGCTGTGTGGGACCCACCTCTGTGCCCACGTGGCTCCTGCACCTTGGCCTCACCTGTGGGTCGGGGCTCCCTGGATCTCTCTGTCCTTTCCCTTTGGGATGCTGACCCCAGCCCAGCCCTCGTGGTCCCGGTGTGGGATGGGGAGGGGTCCCGGGGCTGTGCTGCCCCAGGAAGGTGCCGGTTGGCAGAGCAGAGCCCTCGGGAGGTGTGTGCCTGTGTCCCAGGGCCGGGAGGTGCCGAGGGCTGTTCAGGCCTCTCCCAGGGGACTGTGAGCAGGGCTGCAGGGCGGGTGCTGTGCCGGGTCCGTGTCCCAGCAGGATGAGAGCTGGGGGGCCCAGCTCTGCAGCCCAGAGCAGCTCCTGCTCCATCACTGCTGTTTATCCTCCCCCTGTGCCAATTCACCACGCCTGTCCCTGCTGCCCTACTCCAGAGACCGGGAAAAGAAGCTTCCAGCAGTTGTTTGGCTGTGAGACTCCTTGGGAAAGGGGCTTGTGGAGATGCTGAGGTTCTCCACTCACTGGGAAGTGATCTGTTCTCTCTGGTGATATGGGAATAGCTCCCAGTCATTCCTTGGCAGCTTTCCCACGGCTTCCTTTATTTCTGTCATATTGTTTTGGCTTGTCTTTTTTCTGGGTGAGCCCTCCAAGGCCCCAGATCTCCTCCCTTGCCACGTCACCCCCTGGGGCTCGCTCATCTCCCCTGCAGAGGGCAGGGGTGAGGCATCCCAAATCCTGGGCTCGGCTTTGAGCCCCTCAGGGCAAGAGAGACTGGGGGCTGGAGCATGTCCAGGGCAGGGGAATGGAGCTGGGGAGGGGCTGAAGAGGCTCAGCCTGGAGAAAAGGAGGCTCAGGGGGGACCTTGTGGCTCTGCACAAGTCCCTGCCAGGAGGAGACAGCCGGGGGGGTCGGGCTCTGCTCCCAGGGAACAGGGACAGGAGGAGAGGGAATGGCCTCAGGCTGGGCCAGGGGAGGTTCACATTGGATATCGGGAAATTCTTTCTTAGATAGGGCTGTGCAACCCTGGCACAGCTGCCCTGGGCAGGGGTGGAGTCACATCCCTGGAGGGATTTCACAGCTGTGTGGATGTGACACTTGGGGACGTGGGTCAGTGGTGGCCTTGGCACTGCTGGGGGAGCAGTAGGACTCAGTGGTGTCAGAGGGATTTTCCAGCCTCCTTGGTTCTGACTCGACCCAAGGACTGGAGGAATCTGCACATCCCTGGAGGGAAGGGCAGGGAACAGGGTGACACCTTGGCTGAGCATGTCACCACCTGGCACAGTGCCACCACCTGCTCCCATCCTGGAACAACCCTGCTGGTGGAGGGGACCTGCCCTCGGGGCTGCGTGGTCCCCCCAAAGCTGGGGCTTCCCCAAGGAGACAGGAGCCCTGCAGGGCCCGCCCTGACCTGAGGCCACCGGGGGTGCGGTGTCCCTGTGCCAGCTCCGGTGTCCCTGTGCCAGCTCCGGTGTCCCCGCCAGGTCCGTGCGGGGCCGCAGGACGGAGCTGTCGCCCAGGGCACGGGGGTGACGGCTGAGGGAGGACGAGGAGGAGGAGGAGGAAGGCCTGTGCAGTGACGCAGCTCCCAGGCCGGCTGTGTCGGGGTGAGGAGGGCACGGTGCTTGTCACACCACCAGGAGTCGCCTGTGGCTCGGGGACATCGCTCACTCCGCAGCTGCCGTGTCCCCGGCCGGTGATGTGCGCGGGGCTCCTGCCGACAATCGTTCCCACGGATCCCGCGGCCCGAGCGCGCTCTCCTGGGGCCTGTCCCGCTCTCTGCCTGGATTCCTCGGGCTCCAAGCCCTCTGCTCGCGGCTGGTGGCCCCTGGCAGCCTTGGCACAGTTCCTGTGACACCCGCGGCTTGCTTGGCTCGGCAGGGTGGGACAGCGGGACGCGGGAGGTGCCACTGTCACGTCCAAGGGCTTGGGCAGTGCCAGTGAGCTGCCCAGCCACGCTCCTGGGGCTGTTTCAGGACACAGCTGATCCCTCTGTGTGCATCACGGCACCTTGGGGACAGACTGGCTCGGTTTGTGTCCCTTGTGGGGGCCTTTGTTCTCATTTGCTGCCCCCAGCCCTGGAGCTGCGATGGCAGGAGGGGACAGGTGAGGGATGGCTCCGGTCCCACGGTGTTCTGTCCTTCCCTCCTCCTCAGCAGAGTCCCCACAGGGTTCAGGCTCTCCAGGGCCAAACCTGGGACCATCTCCAGGACAAAGGCTGTGAGGAGCTGGAAACCTGCGTCTGTCTGGAGGAGGGAACAGGGGGGCTGTGCCTTCCCAGCCCATGGCTGGCACCCGTTTTAGCCCTGCTGGAGCTCCCCAGGTCTGGCAGTGTAGGAGGGACAGGAATTGGTCTTGCAAGAGCTGCTCGTCCGGCGGGGCTCCTGTTGCAACTGCTGTTCTGTGAGGGCAGGAAGGTGCGCAGGAACTGGTGTGTAATGGGGAAGTGCCGGCGGTTTCCAGTTACGAGGTGGCAGATGCTGAGAGACAGGAAAATAAAGCTCTGCAGCAGGGGAGAAAAGAGAAGGCTGGAGAGGGAAAAGGAGGGGAAGGGGCAAAGCAGAGGAGAGAGATTCTGTGGAAAAGGGAAATGGAGCCTGGGAGCCCTCAGCTGTGGCTGGTCCCTGCACCCCGTGCTTGGTGCGTGGCCGTGCCCACCTGGGCTGGCAGCTCTGCTCTTCCCGGCTGGCTGCTCGCCCTGAAAACCCTCCTTCCCCCCAGCCCTGAGGCACAGAGCTGGGCAGTGGGGCAGAGCAGTTTCACTTCTTGTTTGCAAACACAGTTCCCCCCCAGCTCAGGGCTGGTGGCACCAGCAGACACCAGTGTGTGCATGTGGTGGCCACCAGGCTGGCTGGCTCAGCCCATCGGAGCAGGCCAGGGAGCTGCTCCAGGGCTGGAGCTCTGGAGCCAGGCTGGGAGAGCTGGGGGTGCTCCCCTGGAGAGGAGAAGCTCCAGGGAGAGCTCAGAGCCCCTGGCAGGGCCCAAAGGGGCTCCAGGAGAGCTGCAGAGGGACTGGGGACAAGGCCTGCAGGGACAGGACACAGGGAATGGCTTCCCAGGGCCAGAGGGCAGGGCTGGGTGGGATCTGGGGCAGGAATTGTTCCCTGGCAGGGTGGGCAGGCCCTGGCACAGGGTGCCCAGAGCAGCTGTGGCTGCCCCTGGATCCCTGGCAGTGCCCAAGGCCAGGTTGGACATTGGGGACAGTGGGAGGTGTCCCTGCCATGGCTGGGGTGGCACTGGGTGGGCTGTGAGGTCACTTCCAGTCCATGCTGGGGACAGTGGAGCTGGGTCCTGCTCTGTCCCACAGCATCCCACTCCCCCGGCACCTGCAGGGCACACGGGCTGAGCCCAGCCCAGGCTGCAGCCCGTGCAAAGGCACAGGAGGCTGTGGGGCACAGCCCCCTCTGTCCCCTGGGCCCGGCTGGGCTGGGCTGGGCTGTCTGAGCTGTCCCCGCTGCGGCAGAGCCGTGTGAGCAGCCGGGACCACGAGCGCCTTGGTGACCACGCGTGGTTTCACCCCAGCTCCCCGCGGCGCCCGGGGAGCACCGGCGGGGCCTCACACCAGCCCTCTATAAATAGCTGAGCTCTCTGTGGGGCCCTTTGGCTCCGGGCTCTCTGCACGGACCCAGAAACCCTCGAGGGGAGCTGGGACTGGTGTGTGACACACAGCCCTGCAGGTGCCACTTGTCCCCCAGAAAGGGACGATGGGCAGAAGCAGTGCTTGGGCAGTCCCCGCGGAGTGAGCTGTTGCCGTTTGGGTTAAGGTCACTGCCATCCCTGTCCCCATCAGGGGCTGGGCGGTGGGCACACTCCTTCTTCCTCTCTGGGGGCAGTGGAAGAAGCGGGAGACTCCTGTGCCTCCTTGCTGGTGGCTCACAGCAGCCAGCCCTGAGCCCTCAGGGCTGCCTTTGCAGGGCCTGGGGCTCCCCCAGGGTGGGGAAGGAGACCCCCAGTGCCAGGGGTGGGCCGGGAGCAGCCCCCCAGAGCGTGCCCCCGGGCTGGGTGCTGCGGCCACCACCCTCTCCCCTGCCCATTCATTGCCCGGCCTCCTGCTCCTGACTCACCTTGGTGTGCCGGGGAACGTGCTCAGCTCCGGCCGCCAGCTGGGCACTAAATATAATTCCCTGTGGTTTTCTGGGCCAGACTCACACGCGGCCGCCGCGGGCTGTGTGACACTGGGGGGCTGGCAGGGGCCGCGGGTGCCCCGCTCTGTCTTGCCAGGAGGAAGCTGGCAGCCACAGCTGTGCCAGCCCCAGCCGGGCCACAGGGGAGCCTGGCACCAGCTCAGCCTGGAGCGCCCTGTCCTTGGGATTTGCTGAGCCCCCTTTTTCCTCGCAGGCAGACAGAGCGTGGTGGCTTCCTGCCAGGCTGCTTGGAGCTGCCACCTCCTCTCCAGGGCTCTGACCTGGGGATTCCTGGTCCTGTCCAGGCCGAGCAATCCCAGTTCTCCCAATCTTTCCTCACATCCCTCTAATCCCGATGCTCTCCTCTGGCCGCCATCTGGCTCCCTGGGATGTCCCCAGGTGGGGCATCCCCACCAGGCTGGGGCCGTGGGAAGCTGGGACAGTGCCTGGCACTGCCTGAGCCCTGAGCAGGGCAATGGGTCCAGCCCACACCAGGGAGGGGATGCCTAATCCTATCTCATCCAGCAGCTCCTGGAGCTCCCACCATGCTGCCCCAGGTGTGGGCTGGCCCTTTCCCTTGCTCCTGCAGCGGGGCATGGGCAGCACTGCAGCTCCCACACCCCACTGTGGTCCCCGAGCACCCCAGCTCCCATCCGTGCCTGGACATCCCCCCCCTGCCCCTGCAGGGCCCTTGGTGCCACCTTCCAAGGTGCTCTGCCCAGCAGCCTGGCATGTCACCACGGGCCACCCCCGGGGACCTTGCCCTGTGATTTCCTGGCACTGGGCTGAGCCAGCCGTGCCCTGGCATTAGGGATTAACACCTAATTATCGGCGTGATAATCCCTGGCCCAGACTGGGACAGGGGGAGCTCAGGGGGCACCCAGAGGTGCAGGGTCACTGTGGGTGAGCCCGGGGTGGCTCCTCCAGGGCCATCTCAGGGTCCTGCAGCAGGACCAGGGCGTTGGGGCTGGATGACCCGAGCTGTTCTCTGCCCCGGTGCTCCCGGGAGGAGCCGCTGCCTGGTGGCCGTGGCGTGGCCCCGGTGGGTCCCTGGTAGCCCCGGTGGCCCCAGCAGGTCCCCGGAGGCCCCGGCAGGGCTGTGTGGGTGCGGCGGGGCCGTGCCGGGGCTCAGCGCAGCCGTTTGCCGTGGGAGCGCGGTGACAGCGTGGTGGCAGCGCCTGTTCTGAGCCGCTTTTCCGGTGTGAAACTCGGGGCTCTGCCACTCCCGGGCTGCTCCTCACAGCCCGCGCTGGCCTGAGCTGCTGCTGGCGACAGGGACCGTCAGTGCCAGCAGGAAGGGCCGGCCCCGGCCCCGTGGGCTGGAGGTGGCGTCACCCCCGTGTCCCCGCATGGTGAAGCGCCCGTGACTGTGTCCTTGTCCTCCCTCTCTGGGTTTTCCTCCCTGGCCGAGGCCCTGGCACGCGTTCCGGGGGTAATGGAAAGTGTGATGGGGCAATTTACATTTTCCTTGTTATCAGCACTCCCTCAGAATGGAATCTTTGTCTCACGTGAAGCGTCAGGCCGGGGGGAAATTCCCCTCCCACCTGTAACAGTCTGGGCTGTCTGTCTGGGATGTCTGTCTGTGGCATCCCCAGCGCCTTCTGTGGGTCTGACCCCCCCTTGCAGCCCCCCTGCACCCTCCATGGGCTCCAGACACGGCTTGGGATTCCTCTGCCCCCCGGGCTGTAGGATCCTTTTCCATGACCTTCAGTGATATGGGAGAAATAGAGGAAGGGACCTGGAGCTGGTTCCTGCTGTCACTGCACCCACAGCCCCCAGCTTTGGGGTGCTGGGCAGTGGGTTGGGGGAGCCTATCACGGGGGACAGGCCTGACCCCTGGGGTGTCACAGAGGCTGAGCTCTGGGGCACTGAGCAGTGAGCTGGGGGTGTGGGGCTGCTGGCAGCATCGCCATGCTCTGTTCTGCCATCAGAGGTGGGGCAGGGGCAGGATGGGGCCCCTCCAGTGCCAGGGCGTGCTGGGAGAGCTCCCCAGCACAGCACCCGCCCCGGCTGCCGCCCCTTCATGTGGTTTCCTCCTCCCTGCTGCTGTTGTGGGTGAGGGGGTGCAGCACCCAGTGAATTCCCCTTGCCTTGGGGCCACCTGCAGCCACCTGGGCTGGGGGATCTGCCTCTGGTAGAGCCTCGGCCCGTCCTCCAGGAGTCCCCTGAGCACCTCAGTGCCTGTGTTTGCTGGGACCCCGTGGTTCCCTCACTCCCTGTATCTCCATGTGGGTGTGAGCCCCGTGTGTGCCCCCAGGCACAGCCCTGCCAAAGCCACCCCTGGGCCTGCCCTGGGGGGCTCTGCACAAGGAACAGGGTGTGGAGACCCCCGGGGCTGTGGGGGCCAGGGCAGAGCTTCCCTGGGATGGGATGGGATGGGATGCCTAATCCTATCTCACAGGAGAAAAAAAGTAAATGATTGTGGTAGACACTCAGACCACTACACTGAATTTAGGAAACACAAATTGGTGTATGTGAAACTGCTACATGATGGGATGGGGATGGGGATGAGGATGGGGATGGGGATGGGGATGGGGATGAGGATGGGATGGGATGGGGAGGCTGCTCCGACATCACGCAGCCCTTGGCCTCTTCCAGGAGCGCAAGTCGTACAAGTGGAAGCAGCTGCTCTTCTTCTTCACCTTCATCACGTTTGCGTTCGCCGTGTGCGTTTACTTCCACCACAACTGGTACTGCGGCCCTGGAGGTGAGGGGGCTGCCTGGGGGCCTGTGGGGAGGGGGCTGGGTGGTCACTGGATCACAGGATCGTTAAGGTTGGAAGAGATCCCTGGGATCAGCAAGTCCCCACTGTGCCCGATGTCACCCTGCCCAGAGCACTGAGTGCCACCTCCAGCCCTTCCCTGGACACCTCCAGGGACGGGCACTCCAAACCTCCCTGGGCAGGCCCTGCCGAGGTCTGGCCACCCTTCTGTGAAAAAATTCCTTCTGATGTCCAAAAATTCTTCCTGATGTCTGACATCCTCCTAATGTGACCCTTTGCCTTCCAAATCCCAGCCCAGGGAAGCTCCAGGTTCCCAGCCACGCTTCATCCCTGGTGGGGGCCAAGCCCCCCCGTCCCTGCTCTGCTGCCCCAAACAGGTTTCCCAGAGACCCCCCCCAGCTCCAGGGCAGATGGAGCTGTGGATGCCCCTCACCTGCTGTGTTTCCTCCCCCAGTGTACACTGTCTTCGCCTTCCTGGAGTACCTGGTTGTCCTCTCCAACATGGCCTTCCACATGACTGCCTTCTGGGACTTCGGCAACAAGGAGCTGGTGGTGAGCTCGCTGCTGGAGGACAAGCACTTCTAGCCAGCCCCTCTGCTGGGGCTCCTCTTCCCTGTCCTGCCAGGCCCGGGCTGTTTGCTGTGGAGCTGCTGCTGCCAGGATCGTCCCCAGAGCCCAGGAGTGTCTGTCCCTACCTGCACCTGCAGCTCTGGTCCAGGGGAGCTGCGGGCTCTTCCCGGGGACCCCCTGTCCCGGCTCCCTGCCAGCGCCAGGAGGGCAGGACAGAGGAGGAACAGGGACCTGCTGCTTTGGAGGATGCTTTAGGGAGAGCAGGATGCTGCTCACGGTATCGGGGCACGGGGGTCCAGCCCTGCCCTGTCCTTTCTTGGCCTGGGGGTCTCATGGTTCCTCCTTCAGGCTGGGGGCCTTGGGGCAAGTCCTCAAGAAGGGCTGGTGGCCTTTTGGGCTGGCTTCAGGCACTGGTCTCCCGCTGGGCTGGGGCAGGGTCCTGGCCCATCTGTGCCTGAGATGCTGGGAGGGGAGCAGGGAGGTGCTGGGCTGTGCAGGGACTGCCTGGAGCAGGGTGGGAGCACACAGGGCAGAGCAGGTGCTGGGAGCACCCACGTCTCACTCCTGCCTTTCCCAGAAGCGCCCACAGCAGCACGGGCTGCTCCAGGGGTGCTGTGCCCGTTCCAACCCAGTCTGAGGAGGAAGGGTGAGTGTGCTGGTGCTGGAGGTCTCTGCCCCAATGTCCCCATGGGTTCCCCTGTGCCATGGGGCTGGAGCTGGGGTTCAGCAGTGCCCCCAGTGAGCAGCTCCGGCTGCCAGGGCACAGGGGACATGGCTGGATGGCAGATGAGGGCTGCAGTGTCCCCAAGTGCTTATCCCAGGGCTGGGCAGAGCCTCCTCCACGGGAGCTGCGGGGCCCTGGCAGAGCCGGGGCCGGGCTGGCTCCGGGCGGGTCCTGCCACACGTGTCCATCGTCACTGTCCCCATCCACGGGCTCCATCGTGTCCCTGCATGCGTGTGACGCGCTGCCCCCGCAGCGCCTTGGCTTTGAGGTGGAAATAAAGCACTAAGTATTTTTGTGAGCTCTCGACAAACTCCACGGCATTTCCACCTGGCCTGGCATGGCGTGGAACAGCCCTGGCACAGCCAGCAGCTCCAGCCCAGCGCCGTGGGCAGCCTGGGGGCTGGAATGGGCTGCAGGACATGGACCCCAGGCACCGGGGCTGGAGTGTGGGGTGCAAGATGTCACCTGTGGGATGTGGATCCCTGGAGCTGGGGCTCAGGATGCAGATCCCTGCAGGGTGTAGATCGCTGGGGTGTGGAATGTGGATCACTGGGGTGTGCAATGTGGATCACTGGGGTGTGGGCTCTGGATCCTGGCTGTTGGGGCTATGATGTGGCCCCTGGGTGCTGGATGAAGCCCGGGAAGGCTCAGCGAGGCTGGGAACTGGCCAGGAGCCGGGCTGGAGGCTGGGACTGAGCCCACCCCGCAGCTGCCGGCCCCGCTCCCCGCCCAGCCCCGGGGGCTGCGGACTTGGCTGCAGATCCTGCAGATCTTATGGATACTGCGGGGCCAGGGGCCAGCACAGCCCCGGGGACAGAGCCCGGGCCAGGAGGGCTGGGGCTGGCACTGCAGGAGCTGGGCAGGGGCAGGGGAGCTGCCAGGGCTTGGTTCCCCCTGTCCCAGGCTGTGGTGGGGCCTTGCCCTCGCTGCAGCCGTCCCGGGAGGAGCTGGGAGGGGAAGAGCCATGAGCTCATCCTGCTGTGCTGGCCCAGGGCAGGGCTGTGTCCTGCCCTGCCTCATGGGGTTCCCTCCCCATCCCAGCACCCGCTTCTACACCAAACCCCACTGGGGTAGCACCTCGCCAGCCCCACAGTGGGAGCAGGACACAGCCATGGAAATCCCCACAGTGAGAGCAGGACGTGGCCATGGGGATCCCCACAATGGGAGTAGGATATGGCCGTGGAGATCCCCACAGTGAGAGCAGGAAATGGCCATGGAGATCCCCACAGTGGGAGCAGGACATGGCTGTGAGATCCCCACAGTGGGAGTAGGATATGGCCGTGGGGGATCCCTACAGTGGGAGCAGGAAATGGCCATGGAGATCCCCACAGTGGGAGCAGGACAAGGCTGTGGGGATCCCCCAGTGGGAGCAGGACAAGGCTGTGAGATCCCCACGGTGGGAGCAGGATGTGGCCGGGGGGATCCCCCCAGGACAGACCAGGACATGGCTGTGAGATCCCCACGGGGGGAGCAGGACACAGCCATGGAGATCCCCACAGTGGGAGCAGGACATGGCTGTGAGATCCCCACAGTGGGAGTAGGATATGGCCGTGGGGGATCCCTACAGTGGGAGCAGGAAATGGCCATGGAGATCCCCACAGTGGGAGCAGGACAAGGCTGTGGGGATCCCCCAGTGGGAGCAGGACAAGGCTGTGAGATCCCCACGGTGGGAGCAGGATGTGGCCGGGGNGGCCGTGGGGATCCCCCGGACAGACCAGGACGGGGCTGTTGGATGCCCATGGTGGGGGCAGGATTTGGTGCAGCCGGGCCCCACGAGCCCCTGGCTGTGCAGCACCCCTGGGGCCGTGTCCCCGGCCGGGGCTCCCCGCTGGGGTCCGGCGGGGCCGGGCTGTGGCCGGAGCGCCCCGGCCCCGCTGCCCACGCCCGCCCCCGGCTGTGGCTGCAGACGGCAGCGGGGAACAAAGGCGGCTTGTGGCGGGCACCGGCTCTGTGCTCTGCCCTTCCTGCAGGAAGGCCCCGGGGCCGGACAAGGGGCCCGTGTCCGGGTCTGGCCGCCCGCCAGCACGTGCCAGGGGGGTGCCGAGGGGGTGGCGAGAGCGGCTGGGGATGCCACCGGTCCCTTACTGCTGCCATCGCCAGCCACAGGACACAGGGACCCCCAGGACACCCCTGGGCATGGGAACACAGGGCTCTGCCCTCCAGCTGCCACTCCAGAGGCAGTACTGGGGCTGGGATGGCTGGGGGCTGCCCAGGTGGGGACCCCATTCGTGTGCCAATTCCTGCAATGTCCCCATTCCCACACACAGCAATGGCCCCATGGCCACCTCCTGCACTGTCCCTGTTCCTGTCCCTTACAATGTCCCCAAGCCCCCAGGTGGGAGCTCAGCTGGGCACAGAGATGGTGGGGTCAGGATCCCAAGCTTCCTCTGGCAGTTCCCCCTGGAACAGAGCCCTGGCAGGCACCATGGGCACCCTCAGCTTGGTCCTGGCCTGGTGAGGGGTCCCAGCCCAGCTCGGGCTGGTGACACCCATGTCCCTCCAGGGATGTCCCCATGCCCAGGAAGGGTGGGTGCACGTGGGAGAGCACAGGACACAGGGGCCTGGGCAGGTTTTTATTTAAGGAGAAGCAACTCTGGGGGCAGCTGGTTACAGGTGAGTCCTGCTGCCCTGCGGAGCTCCAGCACCAGCCAGGGCAGGAGCTCTCTACTCTGGCCACACTGGCTCTGCTCTCAGCAGGGCTGGAGGTCCCTGGTGTGGGGCTCACCCCAAACACCTCCCTGGAGCCCCTGGTGCCACCACCGGGATCCCAGGGCAGGATGGGGCAGTGCCAGCGAGATGCTCCGGGCTGGGCGAGTGCCAGGGCTGGCACAGAGGGGCTGGGGACCCCCTGTGCCCCAGCTGGTGTCGAGGGTGGAGGTGGCAGGTCCCTGTGGGGCGCTCAGGGCTGCAGTGGGGTTGGCCCACCCCGGGCATCCCCTTCTCAGGAAGCGTTGCTGTGCCGGGACCGCGGAGGCGTCACCGAAAGGGAACGCTGACAGCCAGGGCGGGGCGGGCGGCCCCGGTGCCCCGGGGCGGGCGCACAGTTAGTGCAAACAAGGTCTGTATTATTAAAGCGGGAGGCTTCGGGCTGGCGGCCCCGGTCCCACCGAGGCTCGGGGAGGCACTGGGGTGGCTGGGTGTGGGGCAGGAGGTGTGTGGGGGGCGCCGGGGCGGGGGGCAGGATCGTCTCTGGGCAGCCCCGTCACAAGAGCACGCAGGGCTTCTTGGGCTTGGCCGGGACGGGGTTGAGCACGGCCCGCACGGCCTCGGTGAACACATCCTTGATGCCCTCCTGGTTGAGCGCCGAGCACTCCAGGTACTTGACGGCGCGGATCTGCTTGGAGAGGCTGATGCCCTGCTGCGTGGTGATGGGCGCCTGGTTCTGCTCCTTGAGCCGCTTCATGGTCTCGGGGTTGTTCCTCAGATCCTTCTTGGTGCCCACGAGGAGGATGGGCACGCTGGGGCAGTGGTGGCACACCTCGGGGTACCACTTGTGCTTGACGTTCTCGTAGGAGGGCGGGCTGGCGATGGAGAAGCAGATGATGAAGACGTTGGTTTGGGGGTAGGAGAGCGTGCGCAGGCGGTCGTACTCCTCCTGGCCGGCCGTGTCCCACAGGTTTAAGTTAATAGTCCTGCCGTCCACCGTGTTCTGGGCGCTGTAGTTGTCGAACACGGTGGGGATGTACTCCTTGGGGAAGGCGTTGGTGGTGTAGCAGATGAGCAGGCAGGTCTTGCCCACCGCCCCGTCACCCACCACCACGCACTTGATGCTCTGCATCCCGGCGCTCCTGCTGTCCCCTTCAGCAGCCTGCGGGGAGAGGAGAGGCTCAGGGAGGGGACGCTCCAGGGCTGGGTCAGCCTGGTCCCCCTGCTCTGACACCCCGAGGCTGCTCAGGGGTGCGTGACCCTGGTTCACCCAGCAGCCAGATGAGCTTCCCAGGCAGGCACATCTCCCCAACAGAGACCCCCCAAAGGGGATCTGCCCGCCGTGACCCAGGGACACAGGGGTGCCACCATGGCCAGTGTGCGTGGGGACCACACCGTCCCCAGGGTGCTGCATCCGTGGCAGCCAGGCTGTGGCAGCACCCCGTGCCATCCTGTGCCATCCCATGCTGTGCCGTGCCGTGCTGTGCCTCCAGCCCGGAGTGGGATGGGGAGCAGGGCAGGGAGCAGGGGCACATCTGGGCTGTGGCAGCCCGTGGGCCGTCACCATTTGTCCCAGCCCCGATCCTGCCCACTCCAGGCAGGGCCAGCGCTGGTCCCGGCGGGCAGAGGCCGGCGCTGTGGCCCTGCAGCCAACGTCCGCTCCTGCAGCTGTGTTTATCCCCAGCCCCGGCGCGCGTTTTCCTTCCTCAGGTTCCCTCTGCAATTCCCATTACGGGCCGCATCCTGCTCCCCTTCCTGCTGCCGGCCGGAGCCGGGCGCTGCCAAGCCCTGCCCAGCCGAGGCGGGGGCACCCCCCGGTGCTGGGCTGGGGAGGAGCCCACCCTGGGGCCGGCAGCCCCTCTCCCACCGGGATCCTGGTGCCCACCCACGGGATCACACCGGGAGGGTGGGAGCCCCACTCGTGTGCCAGTGACAGGACAGCAGGGGTGCCGGGGCAGAGAAGCCGCAACGTCCCGGAGTTCTGGGCTGGGGGTCCCCGTTCCCCAGAGCCCCCCGAGTGTGCCAGGCCGGGGAAGGGGGAAGGGGCCGAGCCCCCGGGCCGAGCCCCAGGCAGTCCCTGCCCCCTCGGATGGGGAAGTCGCTCTTCCTCTTCCCGCCCTGACACGCGGCTTCCTGCGGCCGGGGCTGTGCCGTGACCCCCGCCCTGCCTGGCGGAGCCCGGAGCCCGGAGCCCGGCGCCCGCACGGGGGGGCTGCCGGAGCGCCCCGCGGCGCTGTGCCTCAGTTTCCCCGGGCAGGGCATCCCCGGGGCCCGCTGTGTGAGCGGGGAGCAGCGGGGCCGGCACAGCCCCCGGGCCCACCCCGCAGGGTCCCAGGGGGCACAAACGCAGTCCCGGCCTTTGGCCTCCGGTTCGGGAGCAAACACAGCCCGGAGGTTTCCTCACACCCGTTTGCTCAGCCCGGGGCTGGCCTGGGACCCCCTGGGCTGCAGGGCTCAGAGGGGCACGGGGCATGGCAGAGGGGACAGAGGGGTGGCAGCAGGAGCAGGGGAGCAGGAGGACAGTGATGGGGACGGGACCAGAATCGAGACAGTGGGATCAGGATCAAGGAGACCAGGACAGTGGGAGAAGGAACTGGATCAGGAGGAGCTGGAGCAGGACAGGGGGGGAAGGAAGTGGATCAGAGCAATGGGAGCAGGAGCACAGGGAGGAGCAGTGGGAGGAACAGGGTCAGGGTCATGGGACCAGGGTCAGGGGACCTGGGTCAGGACTATGGCAGACCGAGGTCCCTCCATGGCTGTGTAGGGTCACCCTGGGGCACGTGCACCTTCCTCAGGGGCTGTAACTGCCACCCACGTCCCCTGTGCCCCTTCTGTCCTGCAGCCACCCCGTCCCTTCACCAGGGCCCCTGGAGTGGGACACAGCTGCCCCTGTCACCCCAAGGCCCCGTTTGGCCCATCTGACTCAGTGTGGACCCCAAGCAGCCCTGAGCACCAGCCTGGCCCTGTGCCCAGCCCACAGCGGGACGTGGCACACACTGCTGAGCCCAAACCCTGCACCCCCAAACTGACTGTGGGCACCTCGGGATGAGCTGCACCTGGCAGGGACCATCCCCATCCCAGAGGAAACACTCGTGCCCATGAGAGCGTCACCACCGGGACACGCAGAGCAGGAGGGAAAGGAGGAGGAAGAGGAGGAGAAGGAGGGGCTAGAGGCCAGGGGTCACTTCTGCAGCACCCCTGGGGGTGTGGAGCCCCAGGGTGCCCCCAGGTTTGTCACCAGCACTCAGCAAACGTGGGCACACGGTGCCCATGAGGGGCCATGGGCTCACACAGGAGTGGTTTGGCTCTTGCCAGCCCTGGCACTGCCAGCACAGATACGAGGTGCCAAGGAGGGGGCTGTGGGTGCCAGGGGGACTCTGGCTCTGTCACAACCAAGGTTTGCAGCCACAGCCACCACACCACGGTCCTGACCGGTCCCCACAGCCCCAGCCAAGCCCCCGACTCACACTCGTGTTCCCAGGGAGGATGAGGAGGGACCTGTGCCCTGCCTCCTGACCCGCTGGGCCCCTGTGTCCCCAGCACGGGACAGGAGGGTCCCTGCCAAAGGAGCCCCATTCCAGGACAGCGCCAGGGGCACCCTGGTGGTGCCATGCAGGGGCTGGAGATCACCCGTGTCCCTGAAGCCACGCCGGGGCTCCCAGGGGTCCCGCTGCCCTGGGGGCCAGCATGGGCCACTCCGGGCACACTGGGTGGGTCCTTGGCCCTGGTGTGCCCCCCCGCCTGCTGCCGGCTCCGGCACAAGGCCAGCTCTGTTCTCCCAGGAAATCCGCGGCCGGCAGCACATTTAACCCCTTCTGGCCGCCGGGATGCCGGGGCCGAAGTGGCCTCGTGGGGCTGAGGGGACACAGCCCGTGGGGGCACCTGCCCCTCCCCAGCCCCACGGGAGGGGCCCGGGAAGGAAGGGTGGGAGCACGGGGGTCCCGTGCCCAGGGTCCCGGCCAGCCCCTCACTGCGGGGGCACTCGGATGGGTCTGGGGTCCTGGGCAGAGGAGGGGGCGGCAAGGGGGGCTGTGGGTGACACACGGAGGTGCCCCCTCCCGCCGCCAGCCCCCGGCACGGGAAAAGCGACTCATCTCTTCAGCAGAAAAGGGAAGCAAAACCCTCTGCCAGCGCTCCCGGCCGGGGCAGCCCCCGGGGGTTTTCCGCCGGGGAAGTGGAGCAGCCGCCCCCGTGAGCTCCTGTCCCACGGCCCCCAGACCTGACCCGGCCTCCCCGAACCGACCCTGCACCCCCCAGGCAGCCCCTGCCCGCCCCACAGCCGGCGGCACACCCACTTCGGGCACCTCACACCCCGCCCTGTGCGCCCCACCCTGCCCCGGGCGCCCCTCCCCAGCCAACGGGGCCACCCAAGGCTGGGGGTCACCAGTCCCTGGGGTCCCTCCTGCTCTGTGGGGGGCTGGCACAGCGTTGGCCCTCCCCGCCCTGCCGCCAGCACAGCAGCAGGAAGGGGAAATTAATAAAACCGCTAAAATCTCTAAATCCCACACAGGGACCCCACGGGGGTCCCCGGCCATGGTGGGGACTCAGGGACCCCCGGGGCCCCTCAGCTCTGCCCCAGGCTCTGCCGTGACTGCTAAAATAACTCCCATGCTGAGTCGGAGGAATTTGATTTCCCTCATTTTCCAGCTGTCGTGACTAATTTCCTCATTTTATTTCCGTCCCAGGCCAGGTCCTGCTCTGCCCCTCGCCACGGCCACTCCCGGCCCTTGGCCTCTGCTCCAGGTGCTGCCAGAGCTCTGCAGCTCCAGGGCTGGATCCAGGCCCCTCCTGGGGATGTGGTGACCCCCTGCCTGGCCTGGCCACTGCTCCCAGCAATTCCCACATCAGGGGGATCCTGGGGTGGAGGGATGGAGGGATGGATGATGGATGGATGGATGGATGGATGGATGGATTGGATGGATGGATGGATGGATGATGGATGGAGGGATGGAGGGATGGA
>VXBN01000747.1:26106-47363 GCA_013397395.1 Sinosuthora webbiana
GGGGGGGGGGTGGCAGAGGGTTCCGGTAGCCGGTGCGCGGCCGCAGCTGGCGGCGGTGCCGGTGTAGCCGGGATAATCGGGATAGCCGGGATAACCGGGACACCCCGCGGCCCCGCAGCCGGTGCCGATGCCGAGGAGCAGCTGACGGCGGCGGGGACGCGGAAATGGAGCTGCGGCCGGGCCGGGCCGTGCGGGCGCTGTGCGGCCTCTTCCTCCTCCTCCTCCTCCTCCTCCTGCAGCATCCCGGCCGCGCCGAGCGGGCCCCCGGCTCGCACCTGGACGACTCGGCCATCGCAGGTGAGCCCCGCCCGGTGCCCTGCCCGCCCCGCCGGGCTCGGGCGCTGCCCGGGGAAGGCCCCGGCGGCCCCCCCGCGCTCCGTTTTGGGGCCATTCCTCCGGGTTTCGGGCAAGAGCTGCCGCGACCCCCGGTTCGGCACCTCGCGAGGACCGAGACAGCCCGCGCTTGTTACAGCAGCGGGCTCCGGCTGTTTGGGTCAAAAGTTTTAAATTCCAGCTCGTTTAGAACATTGCGCTCTTCTTCGTTAAATCGCATCGGCTGGGACCGGTTCGCGGGATTTAGGATTATTCATGTTATTTGACTTGTTTACGCTGTGGTGCCGAGGGCCTGGCGGGGAGCCGGGGATGGTGCCGGGCATTCCGCTGTTCCCTCAGGGCATTCCCGGCTGTGGCGGCCCCCGAGCTGTTCGCTCCGGGCACCGCCGGCTCCCACCTGAGGAGCGCAGGCAGCGCAGCCCCGCCGCCCGGACGCTGCTTCCCAAATTTCCATCCCCTCCACCCCCAAAGGCAGGGGGAGCCGAGCCCCCGCACCCTGTGTGTGTCCCCGGGGCCCGGCGGCGGCACCTCCGTGGGCTCCGTGTCCTTGTGGCGGTGCCCGAGGTCAGCGGGACCCACCCGGCCGCCAGTCCCGCTGTGGGGCCGGGACCCTCAGCCCCGGGGGCAGCCCGAGGGCCGAGACCCCTCCCGGGGACAGCAGCCGGGGCTTCCTCGGGGCGCTGCGGGCTGCAGCTCGGGGGGTTCGGGCCGGGGGAAGGTGTTTGTTCGGGTGTTGGTGTTTGGTGCTGGTGTCCTGGGAAGGGCTCGTGCATGTGCTCGCTGCGATCGGGGCACGGAGCAGCCCCGGGGCTGTGGGGCCGGCGGGGCCGTCGCTGTGTGCAGGGAGCCTGTTCCCTCCCGTGGGCTCTGTGCCTCGCTGTGTGCGGGACGGGAGCTCCTCATCCCTCTCCCTGCGCTGCCGAGCCCTCGGGCCGGTTCCCATCCAGCCCGCTCCGCTGAGGAAACTGGATCTCCGCAGTCCTTGTGAAGCGAGGTTTGTGCCTCCAAGGAATTTCCATTGCGGTTATTTTTGGAGGCCCTGCAGAAGTGTGGCAGCCTGGGTGATTCAGCTGCTGGCTCCGCTCTTGGCGGCGAGCGGAGGCAGCCCCGGGCCCTGGGCTCCCAGAGATTCCCCCCCGGAATGGCTCTTCCTGCTGGGCGAGTGCTTTGGGTCACCCTGGGCCGTGTTTTGGTCCCCGCTGCCTTCCCAAACCCGCGGGGGATTAATGACTGCCTACAGGTTGGAGCCCCAGAGGTGCGGGCTTGTGGTCAGGGAGGGATTTGTGTCCCCTGCTCCGGGGACAGCCCGGAGGGCTCCTTGCCTTCTGCTGCCACAGCTCCGCGTGTCCTCTGAGGTCTCTTTGGTTGGAGCTCTTGGAGCTGTTGCTCCCAGCTCACAGCAGGGAATGTCCTCAGCCGGCACAGGAGACACTTTTCCTGGTGTTTTCCCTGGAAGCAGAAGGCGTTGGCTGCTCGCTGTGAGGCAGAGGTGAGTGTTGGACGCCGTTTTGAAAGTGAAAGTGCTCGGCACTGACACATTTTCCGTCGTGCAAAGGTGCTTTGTTATTATTATCATTATTATTATTCTTTAATTAGGATGGCAGGATTTTAATGACAAAATGTCAGCGCCGGGGAAGTTTTCCAGGCGATGCAGGGAAGTGTTTGCAGAGAGCAGGAGCCTGAGCTGCAGCACTTCTCGGGCTGCTGAGATTCCCCTGCACACCCAGGGGATGCATCAGCAGCTTTCACAGAGGATTAGGGAGTGATCCCAATTCCTGGGGTATATTTTTGAGCACGAGTTCGAAACGGGTGGGTATATCCATGCAGGGAAATCAGAGTTGGTGAGTGATCCCCGGGAAAACCAGATTTTCTCCTGGCTTTGACTCACTCAGAGGCGAACTGAGGCCCTAATCTTTGATCTCTAATCTTTTCCTGCCGGGCTCAGGTTGAAGTTTAGTTCCAGTCGGCGGCACAGGAGCCATTTCACAGGGAGTGGGGCTCTGGGGGCCAGGAGGGGCCTGTGGCAGCCCCTGGCCTTGCCCCAGGCCGGCTTTGGGCTCCTGCTGCTGTCACAGGATGTG
Organism: Sinosuthora webbiana; assembly: GCA_013397395.1. Lineage (NCBI taxonomy): Eukaryota > Metazoa > Chordata > Aves > Passeriformes > Sylviidae > Sinosuthora > Sinosuthora webbiana. The sequence continues at coordinate 28,521 of VXBN01000747.1, forward strand.
TGACCGGCCCCACGGCATTGTTTGCACCCGCCCTGGTTATTTTTAGCCCGAATTTGTCAGGCTGCAGCCTGGCCCGGGACCTTTTCACACCCCCCTCAAAGGGGGCAAACTGCACTTTCAGGGATTATTTCCCCCCCCCCTTTCTGCTCATTTGCTGTAATCTGGCTGTTGCCCAAATCAGCCAGGTTTTGGTCCTTATCAGAGCACCCTCCGGGGTTGTGGCCAATGTGTTTCACAAGTTTTATGTGGGCCATCAAAAATGTGACCCATTGTTTGGGTCACAAGTATTACATTTCATCTGGTTTAAAGTACTAATCCTGCTCAGTTGGCTCTTCCTCCTTAAATCACATCACCTGGAGCCAGTCTGTGGGATTTAGGGTTATTTTTATATTAATTGTTTGCCCTCTCTGCAGCCCAGCACAGGTGGGCACTTCCAGGTGTGTTTGTAGGAGATCCAAGGAAAACTGGCTGTGGGCAGGTAGGGATTTGGATGATTGGGGCTCGTCCCTGGTTCCCTTAATGGTGACAACGTCCACCTGCAGATCCAGCCCTGCCCCATCTCCCTGCAGTGATGTGGGAGTGCTGCAGGTCTGCACTGCCCTGAGCCTTATTTAACTCGATGTGGAATTCCTTCCTGTGGGTCCCCGTTCTGGCATCCTTGAGGCAAGTCAGGGCTCGTGGCCTGGGTTTTCCCCTCTTTGCAGCAGTTCAGAGATGGGCTCTGGGTTGTGTGCAGGGGTTGGGGCATTTTTGGGTGTTGTGGGGCTCCTGTGTTGGGGTGGTGAGGGCTGGGCTCTGCTGCAGGGCTGGCACAGGTCTGGCAGCTTTTCCTCTCTCCACAGCAGCTTCTCCTCCTCTTCCTTTGTCCTGCCCTGTCTCCTGCTTCCCTGTCTTGATTCCCTGATCACAACATTTACTGAGTCGTCTTTGCTCTTGTCCAAGTGGTTTAAAAAGCAAGTTAAAAACCCACCCTGATAGTGTCCCGAGCTGGAGGGCTGTGCCCAGGGCTGTTTCTGAGTTTGTCTGGGGCACTTTGAGCTGCCCTTAACCCTGGGAACATCCTGTGGGACAAAGCCAGTGTGGAAAGGGGGGCTGCAGCCACAGGCTGCTGTCACTGATTCCAAAGGGGGAGAACCTGAATTTCTGGGTGAGGAGGCTGTGCCCAAGCCCTGCCTGTCCTCCCCATCCCAGGGGCTCATTGGAAGTGAATCCTTGGCTGCAAAACTCTGCCTTGGGAGGTGATGGGTTTGGCCTTGGAACTTGCAGTGGGAGCTTTTGGCGTCTGAGCAGGACGTGGGGCCTGTGGGAGCTCAGTGATGGCTCATCCTGCAGGATGGGTCTCCATCCCTCCACATCCTGGAGGAGGCCGTGGCACACAGCCACCTGCTGTGCCCTCCTTGCTTTGATGAAATGCCTTTCAGAGGAGAGTTTGCTGTTGAATTAATCCCTTCCAGGGGTGCACGTTCATGAGTGGAAGATGCACCTGTGAGAGCAGCTTTGGGCTGGGCGAGGGAGAGGAAGCACTTGTGGGAATCCTTGGAGAACTCTGCCAGGAAACAGTCCATGCTCTTCCCCAGCTCAGCTGGAAGCCCTGGTGGATTGCACGGCCTTGGCTTCCTTCGGGAGTGAAACTCCTCTCGAGGAATTGCCATTCTGAGAGCTGGAAAATTGTGTTTTGGCAGCAAACTGGCCTGCTGTGGAGGAGGAGGAGCAGGGCTGGCTGGGCAGCACTGGGGCTGCTGGGGAGCTCCTGGCTCCCTCCAGCTCCTTCCCTTCCCTGCTTGGCCCAGAGACTTGGAGTAATGCTCAGCTGGATCCCTGAGAGGATCTTAATTGAATTTCTGGTTGGATTTCTGTATTTAGTCCCTTGGAAAGCAGCTGTGTCCGTGTCTCCTGTGCCCCTGAGGTGGTCCCTTCCCACAGGAGCGGTGCTGGGACTCTGCCTGCTCTGCTGGGGCTGCAGGGGGCTGGATCTCAGCTCCATGGGGCTGGCCTTTCCCACAGTGGGGCAGGGACACACATCCACCTGGGCAGTCCAGGGCAGCAGCCCTGCTGTCCTTCCCATCCTTTGCTCTCAGTAAATGTGTGAGGAAGGAGCCTCCTGCCATCCCTCGTGGTGCAGCTGCAGGGTCTGGGGTGCAGCCTTATCCCAGGAGGAGTGAGGAGGAAAAGCACTTGGTGTTTCCCTGGCTGCTCAGTTGGTGTTTGGCTCGTGGGCTGCCTGGGCTTGTTGGTACCTGACAATTCCCTGTGAGAGCTTTCCCCTCCCTTGGGCAGGGGCTGGAGGGATGGGGAGTGTCCAGGGCAGCCCTGGGGGGCTCAGGTACCCTGCAGTGAGGTGTATGCATGATCTGCCTGGGATCTGGGGAGGGAAGGGAGCTAAAAGGCCATCCTGGTATTTAGGGGCTGCCCAGGGAGGTTTGCAGTGCCCACCCCTGGAGGTGTCACCTGGAGGTGGCACTCAGAGCTCTGGGCTGGGGACAAGGTGGGACTGCCTGGGCTGGGAGGGCTTTTCCAGCCTCAGGGATTTGGGGATTCTGGGGTTTGTTAGTGAAAAAGCCCTTTCTGCAAGCAGGTGTCTGAGGAGCAGCCCTTTCCCCTGGGGTTATTTATCCCTGTGCTGCAGCCTGTCCCACTTGGAGGCTGTGCTGGTGGAGAGGGGCTGGCAGGGGCTCGTGTCCCCGGGGGTGCCAAGCCCAGCTCAGTGCCAGGCCTGGCCACCCTTCAGTGCTGGCCTGTGCCCAGCCTGGCGTCCTGCTCCCCACAGCCCAAGTGCACAAACTCATTAGTGCTGACAAAGCTACTTTCCTTCAGTCATTAGCTTTGCTTTAAATCCACAGAGGGAGAAATGAACTCCTGAGCAGGCAGGGCAGGCAGGAGAGTTGTGGCTCTGCCTGGGCAGCTCTGGGATTCCCACTGGCTCCTGTTCCTGGCTGGTCCAGCTGTGGAGCCCTGCTGGGGATCCCTGAGGGGCAGGAACGTGCTGGAAACAGGAGATGGGACCTTTCCTGCTCTTGGGTGCAGGTCTGGGCATCCCCCGGGCCCCCAGCTGGAGATTCCACCCCCTCCTTGTGTCAGCCAGGTGCCACTGGGGGGAAATCCTTCCCTGGCAGGGTGGGCAGGCGCTGGCACCGGGTGCCCAGAGCAGCTGTGGCTGCCCCTGGATCCCTGGCAGTGCCCAAGGCCAGGCTGGACACTGGGGACAGTGGGAGGTGTCCCTGCCATGGCTGGGGTGGGGTGGGATGGGCTGTAAGGTGCCTCCAAGCCCAAAGCAGCGTGGGATGCTGTGAATAATGGGGGGTTTGGCCTCTTTTGTGCCTTCTCCCTGTCACCAGGTGCAGCCCTGGACCTGCTGCTTCCCCCTCCTGCCCTCCAGGGTCTCTTTGCTGTGGAATTTTGGGATGATTCCTGTGGAGGCAGCGCTGTGGTGCCGTGTGTCTGCTCTGCGCCCATGGCTGATCCAAGCTGGGCTCTCTGGAACACTTTAATTTTCCCTCCCCCTCGTTTCCCCAGCCCCTGCAGCCGTGCCTGATTAATTTTCTGGCACCCCCAGAGCTCTGGTTCAGCCTTAGGAGCTGGTGCTGGCAGGGACCAAGGACTCTTTAATTAAAGCCATTGCTCTGTCACTCGTGCAGCACATGGGAGCCTTGAGGAGCTCCTGCCTCACACTGTGCCTGTGCCAGGGCCTCACCACTCACAGGGAGCAATTTCTCCCCAGTATTCCCTCTGACTGTGCCCTCTGGCCCTGGGAAGCCATTCCCTGTGTCCTGTCCCTCCATCCCTTGTCCCCAGTCCCTCTGCAGCTCACCTGGAGCCCCTTTGGGCCCTGGAGGGGGCTCTGAGGTCTCTGCAACAATCCCAGGAATACAATTCCTGCTCAGGAGTGATGGCAGGACTGTGCCCAGGAGCTTTTCCTGGCCGATGTCCCCAGCCCTGCAGTTGATGGAAAACCTTCAGGGGGGCATGAGGAAGTCATTAGGGAGCCATGCCTGGTTCTGTCCCGGGATTGTCCTGCCTGCTTGTTTTCCCTCCATGAAATAGTACCGGGGTGCTTGTTTGTTTGGATTATGGACCTATTTTTAAGTAACCTATTTTTTCCACTTTGGAAAAGGCATTAACTCACTGTGTGTCAGGGACATCTGTGACTTTGGGAACCACCAAGTGCTGCCTGGAAGTCTCTCACCAGCCCCAGTGCTTGCCTCTGGCACACAGAGACCTTTTTCTGTGTATATGTGTTTATCTGCACCTTGCTGAGGTTTACTGTGAGAGACACTTGCAGGATCCAGAGGCACTTCCTTGGAAGTGCCCTTTATCCCAGCAGGGAGCTCTGTGTGTTCTCAGTTCCCCCATCCCTTCCCCTCCTGGGGGGTTTGGAAATCGCTGATCCCAGCAGTTCTCAGAATGTGGAGGCAGCAGCAATGCAGCTGGGAACGGGGATGTTTGGTAACACACACACACCTTCTGCAGGAAAAGACATTATTGTGTAGCCCAGGGTTGGTTTTTCCCCGAAAGACAGAGTTTTATGGTCAGTTGAATTCTTCTCTACAGGTTTAGAGCTCTGGTGCCGTAAATTGGGCTGTTCTGGGAGGGTGAAAACACAATAAACAGGAGAACTTGAGGAATGTTCCTCTCTGAGCTGCAAAGGAACAGCTTGCTGGTTGGAACAGCCTGCCCCTTCCTCGGCAAGGGAGGCTTTGGATTGCAGGAAAGGGAGGAATAATTCAGGATTAAAGCTGCTAAGCAATGCATGTGTTTAGATCTGTGAGAGTGCCAGGACATAATTAATGGGTGAGTAAGCCAAAGGGGAAAAAAAAGTTTGTTTTTTTTTTAACTGGATAGAGATGGATGGAGGATAGAAACTAATTTTTGTGGGGGACAGCAATAATTCTGGAAGTGAGCAGCTGCTGTTGTTAAGGGTGCCTGGGTGGGTTTGTTCTGGTGGGAAGGGAAGAATCCCCTGTGCTGGCCTGAGGGGCTGCTGCTTGTCACAGGGCAGCTCCAGGACTGCAGGGAGGTGACACCTCCAGGCCAGGCAGCTGTGGGAGGGTCATTCCCTCCGACTTCCATGTGTGGTGGCTTTTCCCACTGCTGGGGCTGAGCTCAGCACTTGCTGCTGAGGGAAGTGATCCCATCTCAGGCAGGGCAGATCCCCCTGCCGCTTCCTCCTCTGGCTGGCATTTCTGGGGCTGGATCCCAGTCCAGGGACGAAGTGTTGGTGGGGCAATGGCTGAGGGAAGGTCTGAGCATCCTGGGGGGTTTTGGGAAGGTGACAGCAGTTTGGTGTCCTGGGGTTTCTCCTGGCCTGGAAACTGCCAAACTGAGCAGATCTTGGTTTCTGTTCAAACCTGGAAAGGATCAGGAGGGAAGTTCTTGTCCATGCCACACTTTAGTCTGTGGGGTGTGTGGATCCAGGTGGGCCTGCCTGGGGCTCAGGTGGCTTTGTCCCCAGGCAGGACTGGGCACAAACACAGCACAGCTGCTGATGCTCCAGGGCTCTGGGGGTTGGATTGTGCCGGGCTCTGCAGAGCAGCCCCTTCCATCTCTGCTTCTCCTGGCACCCAGGGGCTCAGACTTGTCCCAGCTCCCTCCCAGAGCCCAGGCTGGCCCTGCTGTGGGTGTCCCAGGGGTGTGAGGGACCCTCTGCTTCCCCAGGGAGTGGCCCTCCTGCAGCCTGGCCTGCTGAGGCCAGAGTCAGCTAATTCAGCTGTGTCCTGCAGGGCCTCTGGGTGAAAGAGGGCTTATCCAAAGTGTGAAACTGGGAAGTGTGGAAAGCAGGCTGGAGGTGCTGATGGCTGTGTGGGAACGCTGGTGGCAGCACACCTGGCAGAGGGAGCTCTTGGTGGGGCTCTGGTGGGGGCTGTCCCCATCCCAAGCAGTGCCCTCCCGCTGCTCTCAGAGCTTTCTCATGGGCCACGCTGTTTCCTGGAGATTTGCACTCTGGGTTTTGGGGATACACGAGTTTCCCTGGTCATTTCCTTGGCTGTGTCATGAACAACAAAAGAGGGTGGAAAGGGATATTTGGGGGCATTCAGTGCTGTTCTCCCACGCTGCAGGATGGTTCCTAGAGAAGTTTTCCTGACAGCAGTTGGTGTGAGGAGTGGGGTTGCTGGTTATTTTTCCTCCCGTGTTTTATTTCTCCTCTTGGGAAAGGAGGAAAAAAATGTTTCATGCTTCAAAGGGTGAGGCTCAGCCCTTGGAGTTTGTCATGTCGGAGCAGGAGCCTTAATGGGAATGTCTGGCATTCCTGTGCCATCCTGGGAGATGGGTATCTTCAAAGGTTTGCTGGATGGGGCAGTGCCACCCCTCCCTTCCCCCGGGCTGCCCTGGGGGACGCTCCTTTGGCACTGACCCCTCTGCAGCTCCCTGGGCTGGAGCTCAGGGCAGGGACAGAGCTGGGGACCGGGGACAGGACAGAGCTTGGGGCAGGGATGGAACTGTGGACAGGGGACAAGGACAGAGCTCAGGGGACAGAGACAGAGCTCTGGATGGGGGACAGGACAGAGCTGTGGCCAGGGGACAGGACAGAGCTGTGGCCAGGGGACAGGACAGAGCTGTGGCCAGGGGACAGGACAGAGCTGTGGCCAGGGGACAGGACAGAGCTGTGGCCAGGGGACAGGACAGAGCTGTGGCCAGGCTCCACTTGCTGCTGGCCGGAGCCTCCCGCTTTGGAGAACTTGTCCAGCTGGTTTGTTTTTCATCCCGGGGCTATTTTCAGCTGCTCAGCCTAACAAGGTGAAATGGCTGAGATGCTTTCCTGCTCCCTGGGACTCTGCTGGGAGGAGGTGTCCCACTATCCCACTGTCCCAGCTCATCCCAGCCAGGGTCTCTGCAGTACCTGTGGCTCTCTACTGTGCTGGCACCACTCAGGGTTTTGGAAGATCCATTTGGGCTCTGCACGGGCACCCTGAGCACAGGGAGCCCCAAATGCCAGCATTGTGGTGGCCCTGGTGCCCTGCTGAGGTTGGGAACACGGGCAGGACCCAGGACAAAGCCCAGCTCTACATGGGAGAAGGGATGAGCACAGGGCTGCTGTGCCCACAGGGGTGTGGGATGTGCTGCTCTTGGGTCTGCCAGGAGCAGTGGAACTGGGGTGTAGGAAAAGGGGGACACCTCACCCCACCTCATCCTTATTCCCACTGGAAAGGTGTCATGGGTTCATTCCTGTGATTCCTTTGGGGTTGGGAGGAACTCCAGCTGCTGTTCCCTCAGGGGAACAAAGACCAAACCCAGGTCTTGCTCTGTGGTTCAGACTCAGGTGGCTCCTTCAGCATCTGCCAAACCCCTGCTGGGAACGTCACTTCCAGCTCCTGGGAGCTCCTCACGGGCTCTGCACGTGTGCCCTCGTGGTGCTGTGGGCCGTGGGAGCACCCCAGCGCTGTTCCCAGGGCAGGATCACAGAGCAGAGGTGGCAGGGCTGTGCAGGAGGTCACCTGGCAGAGCAGGGATCCAGACCCAAGAGCAGCGTGGTGGGCCAGCCTGTGGCACATCCAGCATTCCTGGGGAGGCTGGGGCTTCACTGCCACCTGCCCTGGCCCTGGGAGTAAACCCAGCACCTCCTGCCCTAGAGAAACCAGGGAATGTGTGTTGGAAGGAAAGAGGAAAAGGGCTTGATTGCTCAGCAGAGTCTGTGTGTGAGCATTGGTGGAAATGCTCGTGAAGGCTGTGGTGCCCAAGGTGAGAAAGGGCTGGGTTTGCTGGAGAGGATCGTGGAATTGTTTCAGTTGGAAAAGCCCTCGCAGAGCTCAGCTGAGCCATGTCCCCAAGTGTCACATCCCCAGGGCTGTTAAATCCCTCCAGGGATGTGATTCCATCCCTGCCCTGGCAGCCTGGGCCACTTGTGGTTGGTTTGGACACGAATTTTCAGGGAAGCTGCAGGGAAGTTCAGTGTTTGCAGCAGAGGAGGGAGGAAAGCTCGTGGCTCCTTTTCCCCTTTATGCTGCTGCTGGAAAAGAATATTTTCTGCCTGGAGGGTATTACAGGATGTTTTCTTCCTGATTAATGGGGTATTAAAAAAGATCCAGAGGAGTCTGGGCTCGTCTTCCTGAGTCACCTGTGTGTTTTTGTTGGGATTTGGCAGGGAGCTTCCCTGGTAGGCAGAGTTATCCCTTTGGTAAACACAGTCCTTTGGCGTGGCTGTGGCTGCTGCTGGATGAACAGAAACAACCCAGAATTTCACACTCTGACAGGACTTTTGCAGCCCAGTGTAACCAAGTGTTGCTGCTCAGGAGCTGCTGCTCCTCCTGTCCTGGAAGAGCTGAAGGAATTAGCCCTGAATAATGAGTTTAGAGTCAGGTTTGGGTGAATGCAGAGCTCTTTGCAGATGGTTTGGTTTGCTGGTCCCTCCTTGGCTCTGGGAGTGGACAGGGGTTAGGAGGGATTTATCTGAGGCCTAACCATGGCTAAACTTAGTCCTGTGTGTCCTGGCTGGGGGGAGGTGCTGCAGAGGTGACACTTGTGCTCCTGGGGGAGAAATGCCACCAGTACGGCCAGTGGCCGTGCCCTGTGCTGGTCAGGAGAGTTGATAGGGGGAAACTCAACTTCCTTTTTGGGTTCTGGGGGTTTTCAGTGTCAGCTGATGTAGCCTGGAGGTACGGCACTGCAAAAGTGACGTTCATTTTTCCCTCCAAATGAAGTTGCCAAAACTGTGGGCAAGTGAAGGTCCCAGCCAGGTGATGTGGGGAGGGGGTTGGCTGGGGTGGGCTCTGCTCTGCTCTCCTGCAGCAGCTCCAGCCCCAAAGCCCCTTCCCTGGGCTGAGCCCACAGCAGAGCTGCCCCAGCCTGGGGGCCCTGCACAGAGAGCACCTGCTGGAGAGAGCCCAGAGGGCCCAGGGAGAGCTCAGAGCCCCTGGCAGGGCCCAGAGGGGCTCCAGGAGAGCTGCAGAGGGACTGGGGACAAGGCCTGCAGGGACAGGACACAGGGAATGGCTTCCCAGGGCCAGGACCAGCTTGGATGGGGCTTGGAGCAGCCTGGGACAGTGGGAGGTGTCCCTGTCCACGGCAGGGGTGGCACTGGGTGGATTTCAGTGTCTCTTTCAAGAAAAGACCGGGTGCAGGTTTTTTTAGAATTTAACTTTTAAACTGTTGATGACAATAATAATGTTAAGTCTCTTTTTTTTTTTTTTTGCAGTAATGAAAATATTTTATTTTTAATTCACACTTGGAAATAAAACTGCTGTTCTCTAGTTGGGTGGTTGATGTCATGCAGAGACTCTTGGTCCCTCCCACACGCGTTTGGGAATGAGAATCTTTTTAACTAAGTCAAGGCCACTTCTCTGTGATGTGAAGCACATCTCTGAGGCAGGCTCAGCCCTCTGGCAGCTGTGCTGGTTGATAATTAACCTCTGGTAAATGAAGTGTTCCACGGCAGCCACAGACACTGCGCTGGGTTCCCGGGCTGGTCCCAAACTCTTCCACGCTGCTGTTAGATCCAGCTTGAGCTTTGTCCTGTGTTCCACACTCAGGGGCTTGCAAGTTCCAAGGCAGCTCCTGGTGGCAGAGCCGTTATTCCAGGGGCACTGCTCCCCTGGGGAATATTCCCAGCCCTCAGGGGGTGAACAAGGAGGGGGATCCCCCTCCCAGAGCCCCCCTCCATGGCCCTGAGCCCCCTGTGAGCACACCCAGCTGTTCCCTGTGTGCTCTGTGGTCCCAGGCTCTGCCAGGGCCCTGTGGGGAGGGAGAGCCACTGTAATCCCAGAGCAGGGCTGGGATTGCTGTGCTGGGAATGGCTCCAGGAGCAGCCTTGGGCCGTTCTCGGGGCTCCCACCTTGTGCCTCCCTGTGCCTGGAGGATTTATGGAGCGCTCAGGAGGGTGCCTGAGGAATTTATTTCTTTGCCCTTGCAGTGCAGCTCCAGGCCCACGGCTCAGCCATTCCCTGCCCCGGTGATTTATCCCTGTCCCTGAAACCCCGGGGGGCATTTCCTTACCCGGTGCCTGCCGGGGGTGGGCAGGATCAGTTTGTTCAGAGGCAGCCCTGCTCACCTGGCTCTGGGCCTGGGGGATAACGGGATTGCAGCTCCTCGTGGACACCAGCCTGTCAGGGACCACTGAGGGAGCTGGGGGTGTTTATCCTGGAGAACAGGACACTCAGGGGTGACCTGATCACTCTGTACAATCCCCTGGAAGGTGGCTGTGCTCAGCTGGGGCTGGTCTCTCTCTCCAGGCAGCACTGACAGAACCAGAGGACACAGCCTCAGGCTGAGCCAAGGGAAATACAGGCTGGATATCAGGACAAAGTTTTTTGCATAAAGGATAATAAAGTATTGAAATGGTCTGCCCGGGGAGGTGGTGCAGTCACCATCCCTGGGTGTGTTCAAAGCAGACTGGATGTGGCACTCGGGGCCAGGGTTTAGTTGAGGTGTTGGGGCTGGGTTGGACTCTGTGATCTTGGGAGTCTCTTCCAACCCAGAGATTCTGTGGGGAAAGCAGCAGCAGCAGCAGGGTGGGATCTGGGCACACAGTGAGCTGTGGGGCAGGTGGAAGCAGCACCTGGAGCCCCCATCCCACAGCCCTGGGGCCTGAGAGGGCCCTTGGGGCAGGAACAGGTGCCTGTGCAGGTACAAGGGCCAGAGGGCAGGGATGGATTAGGGATTCTTGGGCAGGAATTGTTCCCTGGCAGGGTGGGCAGGCCCTGGCACAGGGTGCCCAGAGCAGCTGTGGCTGCCCCTGGATCCCTGGCAGTGCCCAAGGCCAGCTTGGACACTGGGGACAGTGGGAGGTGTCCCTGCCATGGCAGGGGTGGCACTGGGTGGGATTTAGGATATCTCCCAACCCAAACCAGTCTGGGATTCCATGTCTGGGCTGTCATGGTTTGTCTCCCAGTGACTGGGGTTTGGAAAACTGCCCCTTTCCTGCCTCAGCTTCCCCTAGACCCAACTCCTGTCTGCTCAGGGCTCAGAACAAGGGCACATTCCAAACCCTGCAGTGCCTCTCCAGCTGCCTGGGGGAAGCCACAGCTAAATCATGGTTCAGGAATGGTGGGGAAAAGGTGAGCTGCCCTTCTGAGGGAGAGCCCCAGATGTGCTCAAATTTGAGGATTTTCTGGACATTCTACACTCAGTGTTCCCAGGTGCCTCTGGGCAGTCTCAGGGAGGGTTAAGCTGGGTTTAGCACAGGCACTTGGGCAGCAGCTCTGGGGTGGCACTGGGCTCAGGAAAGGTTTGGGGGTTTCCTTCTTGGGTTTTGCTTACACAACATCAGTTCAGAGTGCTGAACTGCAGCAGGGGTTACATCACACCAGAGCTCTTCCCTGTGTGCTGAGGATGAAGAGTGTGTTGTCCAAGGAGTTCCCAGCTTGTCTTTTGGAGCCTCTTTATTACTGCAAAGGGCCTGGAGGATTTTGGAAGGTCTGTGTTCATGGAAGGAGCATCTGAAGTTTGGGATCACTCTGAAATCCACAAGTGGCCACGTGTCTCCTGGTCCTCAGGGAAGCCAGGTGTGGGAGCTGCCTCTCCACGTGGGGTTTTCAGGCCAAGGGAGGGGTTTGAGGAGCTGCTGAGCTGATGGAATCTCCACTTGTTGTCACTGGAAAGCGTTCCCTGCTTCCCTCCTTCCCTCCATTCCTTCCCTCTTGACAGCACAAGAGGGAACGGCCTCAGGCTGGGCCAGGGGAGGCTCAGCTTGGCCAGCAGCAGGAATTTCCCCATGGAAAGGGTGCTCAGGCCTTGGCAGGGGCTGCCCAGGGAGCTTTGGAGTGCCCATCCCTGCAGGTGTCACCTGGAGGTGGCACTCAGAGCTCTGGGCTGGGGACAGGGTGGGACTGCCTGGCCTGGGAGGGCTTTTCCAGCCTCAGGGATCCTGGAATTTCCTTCTGGTTTTGGCAGCTCCTGCTCTCACCCCCAGGTTTCAGGGCCTAGAGGTGACACCTCACGTTTTGTGTCACCTTTTGGTGCCCCAGCACTGCCAGGACCCTGCTGGGATGAGGAGCCTCAGGGTTCCTGTGCTGCTCTTGGTCCATATCTGTTCTGGAAAGTTCCTCTTTCCCCGATCACCTTCAGAAAACAGCTACTTTAGGAGAGGTGTTTTTTATCTGGGGGGTGAATCTCCCCACTGTCTCCTCCAAAAGTAGCATTTCCATCTTCCAGTGTAGCAAAGCATAAAATTCCCAATTTATTCCTGGTTCCACAGTGACTCATTTCAAGGCTTTCTTTTTAAATAGTTTTTTTAGTAACAACCTTTGCAGTGAGGCAGCTCCAGGCAGGCAGGGCTCCTTCCCTGCTGGCACGGTGCTGCTCACACTGGGGGGCTCCTCCTTTTCCCACTGGATTAAGAAACAGCAGCTCTCACTTTGGGGCAGGAGGTTTGGAATTCAGGAGCACCTGCCTTGTACCAGCACGTTTGGGATCATTGCTGTTTGCCCAGCCCATCCATGGGTGACTTTTTCTACCTGAGGGAGTGGCTGGAGCTGTGCCAGGGCAGGGTTAGGGTGGATTTTAGGGCAAGGCTCTTCTTTCCCCAGAGGGTGCTGGCACTGCCCAGGCTCCCCAGGGAATGGGCACGGCCCCGAGGCTGCCAGAGCTCCAGGAGCCTTTGGACACCCAGGGATGCCCAGGGGGGATTGTTGGGGCTCTGGGCAGGGACAGGGGCTGGATCAGTGATCCCTGTGGGTCCCTCCAGCTCAGGGTATTCCATGATTCGCTCATTCTCCTGACTCTGGTGTAACCCCAAGTGCTCATGTGTGGCTGGCAAGGAAGGGAGAATATTTTACAAGTGCTGTTCTCCTAATGTGAATGATCTTTGCTTGCCAGAGGAGGATTTATTTTCATTTGTGCCACTGGTGCTGCCCCTGAATTGGTGCTTTTCACACCCTGTGCTGTGTGGTGTCCCCTGGCAGTGACTGGGCACGGGGAAAGGAAGTACCTGGGCCTTGGGGTGATCTTTCACAGTGACACTCAGTGGAAAGGAGGTGTGTGGGGTTTTCTGGGAAGAGTCTTTTTCCCCTTCTCTGTGAGTTGAGGTCAGGATTCCCCCTCAGGAGTGGTGTGACCACTGTCCTGCAGAGAGGTGTCTCCTTCTTCCTCATAGACCTCAAACCCCTTGTCCTGCCGTGTCACTGGACTTGTCCCATGTGGGACCCGGTGGCATTCCACTGCTGGGGCACATCCAGGATCCTGTTCTTCCTCTGGGATTCCCAACTGTGGCCGTTTGGTGCCTGGAACCAAACAGGTCTGAGGGCACCAAGGATGACCAGCCTTGGCTTTTTGCTGGGCTCGTGCTATTCATGAGCTCCTTTCCTCCCCCTTCTTCCCATGCCTTTGGCTTTCTCCTCCCTGTGCCAGGATCCACATCTGCCTTGGGTCCCCCCTTGGCTGGTCCTTGGGTCCCCCTTGGCCAGTCCTTGGGTCTCCCTTTGCTGATCCTTGGGTCCCCCTTTGCTGCTGTCCCGATCCTTGTGGACAGAGAATTTTACAGGAGAGTGACTCTGCTTGAGTCTGGGGAAGCAGAGGATAAGGGGATCACTGGGAAGGGATTTTATTCCCAGAGGAGTCAGGTGGTGGTTGCAGGCCGCTGTTGAGGTTGGATGATTGTGGTTGGGGTTTTCCTGTGGGGTCAGCCTCAGGGGACAGGCAGGGCCGTGCCCTTGGGGAGTGCTGTTCCTCACTGGGAGGTGAGGGCTGTGCTGCTGCAGCGGGGCCACGTCCCCCAGCGTGGGTGGTTTGGGAGCAGCTCGTTCCTCCTGGCTGTAGGAAAGGCACATTGTGCCTTGGCCAAGGCAGAGGCTGTTGTCACCCTGTTTCCTGCTCTCCAGGGTTCCTGTGGACATGGAAACCAGCAGCTCTTGGTGAGCCACACGAGGGATAAATGAGGCTGGAGTTGGGAGAAGCTGTCCTTGTACCGCAGCGTGGGAATGGTGCCGCTTCCCTTGGATTAATTATCTGCAGCTTTTCTGGGAAGGGACCAGGGGAGTCCTGGAGCCTGGGCTGCTGGGGAGGAGAGACCAGGAAATGCCCTTTGGAAGGTCTGTGTTGCTCCTGGGGCACTGGGCTCCCTCCGCTGTCCTGTGAGGCTGTGAGATGGAACCTGACTGTGAGCCTGATTTTGGGTCAGCTCTGAGCTCTCCATCCCGGGCTTGGAATGGACATGGAGCTGTGGGAACGAGTCCAGAGGAGCCACGGGGATGCTCCAAGAGCTGGAGCCAGGCTGGGAGAGCTGGGGGTGCTCCAGGGAGAGGAGAAGCTCCAGGGAGAGCTCAGAGCCCCTGGCAGGGCCCAAAGGGGCTCCAGGAGAGCTGCAGAGGGACTGGGGACAAGGCCTGCAGGGACAGGACACAGGGAATGGCTTCCCAGGGCCAGAGGACCAGCTTGGATGGGGCTTGGAGCAGCCTGGGACAGTGGGAGGTGTCCCTGTCCATGGCAGGGGTGGCACTGGATGGGCTCTGAGGTCCCTCCCAACATGAGCCTTTCTGCCATTCTATGAGTTCTCATACATTTTGGCATCACAAGAGGAATTCTGTACTTCTGTTACATTGTCAGAGCCACCAAAATCTTCACTTCTGTATCTGGAGCTCCTCCTGCTCCAGGTGTTCTCTGCCACGGGTGTCACACGGCTGGTGCCCAGAGCTGGCCCTGGGAATCCCTGGCTTTGGGCAGGCAGTGCTGCAGGAACGGATCTCCTGGCTCAGGGCTGGCAGGATGGAGCAGCAGGAATTCTGTGGGTTTTTCTTTGACTTCTAAGCTTTCTTTGGCGTCTTCAATCTTTGAGGCAGGGATGACTCACTCATCCATTATGTGGTTTCCTGACTTTCAGCAATTTCTCTGTTTCACTGAGTGATGATGAGTTTGGACCCTGGTGTGTGGCAGCCGTGGGCTGGGGCTGCTGGAGCTGACTCACGGCTGGGATGGGGCTCAGAGGGGCTGGGATTCCTTCCCACCCCTCCCTGGGAGCCTTGCAGAGTGCCCAGAGCAGCTGTGCTGCCCCTGGATCCCTGGCAGTGCCCAAGGCCAGCTTTGGACACTGGGGCTTGGGGCTGGGAGAGCCATGGCAGGGATGAGACTTGATGATCTTTGAGCTTCTTCCCAACCCAAAGCGTTTTGGGATTCCGTGGAAATCACTGGGAAGCTGGTGTGGGCCGTGGGATGATCCTGTGTGTTTGCAGAGCAGGAATGTTGATCCTGGTCCCTGGATCAGGTGCCACAGGGTTGCTCAGGCCCGTGGATTCCTGTGGTGCACAGCACTGCCAGGGCCCTGCAGTGATTCCCAACACGTGGAATGACAGAATCCCCCAGTGGTTGGAGCTGGCAGGAACCACAGAGCTCATCTGGTGCCACCCCCTGCCATGGGCAGGGACACCTTCCGCTGTCCCACGTTGCTCCAAATCCCATCCTTGGACACCTCCAGGGATCCAAGGGCAGCCACAGCTGCCCTGAGCCAAGGCCTCACCACCGTCCAAGGGAAGACCTTCCCCAGGCTCCAATGTAACTCTCCTCTCCTCAAACCATTTCCCCCTATCCTGTGACTGTCTGCCCCCTCCCATCAGTTCTGGAGGGCCCTGCCTGTGGCTGCAGCTCCAATGATTCACTTTTGTTCCCCACAGTGGGGCAGGAAGGTGTCAGCAGTCAGACTGCTTGGTTTATGGCTGTGAGGTAACCCAATCTCCAGTTATTTCAGCTCCTCAGAACTTCCCTGCCCACGGGATGTTTTGGCTTGTGCTGCTCCTCCAGAGAGGGCCCTGCCGTGTGTTTGGGAGCTGCCCGTGGGCAGAGCCGCCGTGCCGGGCAGGGTGGTGCCACAGCAACCTCTGTTATCTTATTTGTTCAGCCTGGGAGAAATGTCCCACAGGCCTTGGGATAGAGGGGAGCAGACGGGTCCCTGCGGAAGGAAATGGGTGAAGTTGGCCCTGGAGGCCAGAGCAGCCAAGCCTGGGTGCCCACATCTGCTCTGGGGAGCTCTGGGAGCCACAGGGAGGGTGGAGTCATCCCCAAAAACTCTGCTGGACCTGGGGTGGCTGTTCATGATAGAGGGGATCGTGTGTTGGGACAGCATGGGCAGGAGGAGGGCTGGGCACTGCCAGGACAGGCAGGGGATGGGATGGGATCCATGGGATGGGATGGTGGCATGTGTTCCCACTCCAGCAGAAATCAGCCTTGTTTTTTGGGGGTTGTGTGTGATTTGGGGTGTGTGTGTTGTTTTAGTGGGCTGGAAGGAGTGAAGCAGGTGAAGAAAAGTGGGGAGACAAAGCTCTGGTGGGGGGGACTGGGTGGAAGCCAGGGATGAAAGGGCTGTGCTGCCGTGGGGAAGGGGGAGGATGTTTGGAAGCAATGGGCTGACATGAAATCAGTAAATTGGTGCATGGAGAGGATGAAAAAGGCTGATTGCACTCAGTGATGAGAGCACTGATGGTAGTAAATAAACGCTGAGCGTGTGCCAAGCAGAGGAGCCCATTTGGGGAAGGGATTTTAGGGTTTTAATTGAGTGAGAGTTCATGACTGTGCAATAACCTCAGCTGGCTGCTCAGTTCCTCCCCGTGGCTGTGTTCAGCTGTGCTGCTGCTGGGAGGCTCCGTGGGTCACACACGGCTTCCTCCTGCGTCTGTGTGACCCTGTGTGGCTTTGTCATGCTGATCCTGGGGACTTCCAGGGCAGAGGAGATGGTTTGGCCCCAGGAGCTGGGTACAGCCTGTGTCCCTGGGCACTGTTGTTAAATGCTCTGTGAACGTTTAGGGTTGGACCTTCCAGCAGAGACACCCCAGGGCGATGGTAGTTCTGTAAAAGCCTCTCAGAGATCAAACAGTCCAAACTCTGCCTGGATTTACATTTTTTCTAGACTGCTTAATCAGAGTTGGGTACAAGGATTTGGTTTTTACATCGTGCAAGGTGCTCCCTCAGAGGAAGAAAGTCTCTTTGAACTTCTG
Organism: Sinosuthora webbiana; assembly: GCA_013397395.1. Classification (NCBI taxonomy): domain Eukaryota; kingdom Metazoa; phylum Chordata; class Aves; order Passeriformes; family Sylviidae; genus Sinosuthora; species Sinosuthora webbiana. The sequence goes on from VXBN01000747.1 coordinate 45,368, forward strand.
CTAAAACTTCTGTGGTCATTGAGGGCTGGAGCCACCTGGGACTGGATGGACTTTAAGGTCCTTCCCAACCCAGGGTGGGATTCCATGGAATGGAAAACTGGCTGAGTGCAGTGAATCCCTGTTCAGCTGCTCCAGACCCTGCTGTCCCAAGGGTGATGGGGACACAGGAGAAGAGCAGGGAATAATTCCCTGTTGAGCAGGTACTTCACTGCTCTCCTCGGTCTGCTCGGAGCAAACTCCCTCCAGCTGCCAGGTTCTACATCCCAAACCTGTGGGACAGTCACTGGTGGAGTTTCCACAGTAAGGGAGGTGGGAATATGTGTGAGGTCTGTGTTGGTCATGGAATCCCAGGCTGGTTTGGGTTGGAGGGACCTCAAATCCCACCCAGTGCCCCCCCTGCCATGGCAGGGACCCCTCCCACTGTCCCCAGTGTCCAACCTGGCCTTGGGCACTGCCAGGGATCCAGGGGCAGCCACAGCTGCTCTGGGAATTCCATCCCCACCCTGCCAGGAACAATTCCTGCCCGGGATCCCACCCAGCCCTGCCCTCTGGGATCCTGCCCCGAGCAAGACTTGGTGCCCTGGCTCTGCACCTCCCAGGGAAGGAGTTGGCCAGGGAAAATAGGTCAAAGGAATAGAAAAACGAGCATGTGCTAAAATCTCAATTCTGATTGATAAACCCATAGAATTTTTTTGAAAAAAAGGGTTTATATGTGACTTCCAGGTGTGCTTGTGGCCGCGTGTGGCGGGTTACACCTGGAGTGTGACAGTTCTCTCTGTAGTAAACAGGCTGTGCAGTGTCAGCTGGAAGTATAAAACCACTCCGAGTGCTCTCCCGACAGAGGGAATGGCTGGATGCTCCCGTAGCCCCATCAGGCTCCGATGTTTGGAAATCAGAGCTGGAGAGCCAGGATTGTTACTGTGCCCTTTTACCCTTGCTCTCTGTGCTGCTGCTCGGCAGCCTTGCGGGATGTCAGGGTTCCCAGGGCTCCCCTTGCTGTCCCTCACCCCTCCAGAGGGGATGGAAATCTCTGGATCCATCCCTCACAGTTGAATGCCTTCGTTAAAATTCCTGGAGCTGTCCTTGGCATTTTTTAATTGAAAGCCAGAGTTCCAGGGGAGGAACCCTGAGCACGGAAGTTTAACTGAGCCCTTGTTTACACGGGTGAAATATGTAAACAGTTCCTTTTCCCCAAATATAGGGCTTTTTTGCCTTGGCTGCCCTCCCGGTGTTTATAAAAGGCAGTTATGTAAATGACAATTGTGATAATTAAGCTGCTGTTCAGTGCTGTCAGAGCTGGGAGCTGCCGGGGCTGTTAAGGAGCTTGGGGCATTATTGAAGATAATGGCACCTCGCAGAAGGAAATCCAGGGGAATTAAACAAACAAAATCCTCCTTAGAGGGGATCTCCCGTGAGAAAGGAGAGGTCTGGAATGGAATGGTGTGACAGGGGAGCTCTGGGGGTTGTCCTCTCCAGCCCTGCTCGGGCAGAGCTGCTGCTCCATGGCCGTGTCCCGTTGAGCTTTGGGTGTCCCCATGGCTGGAACCCCCACGGCTTCTCCGGGCAGCTTGTGCCAGCCAGGACCACACGAGACACGTCTTTGTCACCTGTTGTAAAGCCACCCCAAACCGCCTTCCGTGGCAGGTGGAAATGGTTAGATTGCACCGGGGAGGTTCAGCTTGGATATTCTTGGGAAGAATTCCTCAGTGGAAAACGTTGTGCAGGCCTGGCACAGCTGGAGTCACAGCCCTGCATGGATTTCACAGCCCTGCAGGTGTGGCACTGGGGACATGGTCGGTGGTGGCCTTGGCAGTGCTGGGGAACACCTGGACTCGATGGTGTCCAAGGGCTTTTCCAGCCTCCATGTCTCAATGAAATTCCAGCTCTGCTTTAGCACTTAGGGGATGGAGGGAGGCAGGAGGGATGGGGGCAGGCAGGAGGGATGGAGGGGAGGCAGGAGGGATGGAGGGGAGGGATGGAGGGGAGGCAGGAGGGA
>VXBN01000747.1:47524-58557 GCA_013397395.1 Sinosuthora webbiana
AGGAGGGATGGGAGGGGGAGGCAGGAGGGATGGGAGGGGGAGGCAGGAGGGATGGAGGGAGGCAGGAGGGATGGGAGGACCACAGGAGGGATGGAGGGAGGCAGCGGGGATGTGAGGACGGCCCATGTTGGTGTGCCCGGGTTAAGGGCCCATCAGAGACACCCCTGGGGAGGGACAAGGGACTCTCTGTTGTGCACGGGCAGACCAGACTCCCATGGAGCTGATAGCGGGGAGATAAGGAGCGGGCGCGGAGCCACCAAACAGCGGGATGGAGACAGAAGGTTCCCGGTGACTCAGAGAGGCGGGGGGGGAGGGGAGGTGCTCGTGTTGTTCCTCGGGACTCCAGGAGTCACAGCCCTGTGAGGAGCAGGCAGCCAGTGTCTCTTGGGAAAGCTGCTGGAGCAAACATCAGGGCTGGACGGTCTGGAGGGGGAGATTGGCTTAAACAAAGCCATTTTCGCACCCATTTTGAGGCTTTTGTTTGCTGAAGGTGTGTTGGAACAGGCTGATTGCAGTATTCCAGGCCGGCTTGGACAGGGCTTGGAGCAGCCTGGGACAGTGGAAGGTGTGGATGAGCTTTATGGTCCCTTCCCACCCAAAGGATGATTCTCTGCTGTGATCTTTAGGTTTAATCTTCCATCAGGCTTAGGCAAAGTGGCTGGTGCTGGGCTTTGTTCCTTCTTTGGGAATTCCTGCAGCTGCAGCCCATGGAGATAACAGGGAGGGGAATGAATAGCCCAGCCTGGCTGCTGAAATTCTGGGACCATTCTGTTATCAGATCAGGGTTGCCTGCTGATTAAATCACTTGTGCCCCATATTCAGGCTCCTTCTGTCTTGATGAACTCACTAAATTCCTCCCTGGGTTTGGTTCGATTGCTGTTGATGGTGTAGTTGGTTATCAGCTCTTGAAACCCTTGTTTTATTGCTCTTGGTGCTGCTCTCAGCCAATCTTCATTCCTGGCATTTGTGCTGGGAATCCCCAGGGGCTGTCCTCGGGGTGGCAGGAAATCTGGGCGGGATCCCCTCAATCCTTGACTGCCCCAGTCCTTTATCCCTTCCACACTTCATCCCTTCAGGTCTCTTTCCCTGCCTGAGCCCCTTGGACAGACGTGAGCCAGGGCTCGGGAGTTCTGTGGTCAGGAGGGGGTTAATCTGAATAAACCCACTTTTACAAAAACACGACCTTCCCTTCCTACAATCCAAACTTCGCTACAGCGTTGCCACGTTCTCCCCTTGCAACAACAAGCACGGGCTCGGAACAAGACAACCACGGAATATTTTGGGAGATATCTTTTAGCCTGGCTTCGTTTTTCCTTCTGGGGTCGGGTCCAAGGACAGCACAAACACAGAGACCATCTCGTGTCCCTGCTGCCTGCCTCGGAGATAACGGGAGGAGCCAGCACAGGGAGGCCCAGCCCAAAGTTCTGAGCCACCAGGAAACTCCTGCAGGGTGGGAGAGGAGCCCCAAATCTCTCCAGATCAACCTCGGGGGCTCTCGTGTTCTCCCGAGGTCTGTGTGCTTCAGGGTGCCCGTTGTCACTGCCAGCAGCCTTCAGCAGCTGCCCAGGAGAGCCCTGGGGAAGGCTCCCAGTTCCCTCACTGCTTTGGGCACCAGTTCACAGCTCTGCTGGACTCCCCTGGCCACATGGACAGGCACGAGTTAGCATGGAATAACCTTCCCGAGGTGTGGGGAGCAGCAGGACAGCAGCCCTGCCTCTGCAGGAGGCTTCAGCATTGGCCAGGTCACCTTGTCAGTGGGAAGCCATTCCTTGTCCCAGTCCCTCTCCAGCTCTCCTGGAGCCCCTTTAGGCACTGGAAGGGGCTCTCAGGTGTCTCTTCTCCAGGTGAGCACCCCCAGCTCTCCCAGCCCCTGCAGCACTCCATGGCCCTGGCAGGGTCCCAGCTCTCCATCCTGCCCAGGTCCCTGGGGATTCCCCATCCCTGGGTCTGCACCTGGCAGGGAAGGGCTGGATCAGCCCCTTTGGTGCTTGCGTGGAGCCGGGCACGCAGCAAAATGTAAAGTGTTGGTCTTGGGAAGTAGCAAATGACGTGAAAAGCAGCCAGAAGAGCCTGTTCCATAATCAGGAAGGAGGGAAGGGCTTTAATTGGCGTGTTTGATAAACACACAGCTCTTCCTCCCCAAACGCCCCGGCCCCAGGCGGTGCCAACACCAACAGCTCCAAGGGAGACTGGAGCTCGTGGGCAGGAGCCAGCCCTGCTGGGAGAGCTGCCTGGTGGGGCTGGGGAGGGCTGGGGTGAGAGGGGCAGCCCTGCCCTGGTGGGGATTTGGAGGATGGGGTGAGAGGGGCAGCCCTGCCCTGGTGGGGATTTGGAGGATGGGGTGAGAGGGGCAGCCCTGCCCTGCCCTGCCCTGCCCTGCCCTGGTGGGGATGTGGAGGGTGGGGTGAGAGGGGCAGCCCTGCCCTGCCCTGCCCTGCCCTGGCGGGGGCTGTGCCCCATCCCGCTCCAGGAGCTCCCCCATCCCTTGCCCAGCTCCCAGGGGAGGCAGAGGGGCCTGTGCTGCCCTGTGACGTGCCGTGTGTCCCCGCAGAGTTCTGCCGCATCGACAAGGCGCTGTGCCACGACGAGGACGAGCAGCTCAGCTTCGAGGCCGTGCGCAACATCCACAAGCAGATGGACGACGACGCCAACGGCAACGTGGACGTGGAGGAGAGTGACGAGGTCAGTGTGGGGACCTGTGGGGCAGGGCTGGGCCAGGCACTGCTGGGGCTGTGGGCACGGCCTGCTGCCTCCTCCTCGTCACAGGGGGAGCCACGTGTCACCTTGAGACGATCCCAGTGGTGTCTCAGCCCTTCGTCAGTGCAGGTTGGGCTTTTCCTCACCCTGGGGGTTTGTGGCCACTTCATTGTTGTCCAGAGAAGCTGTGGCTGCCCTGGATCCCTGCAAGTGTCCAAGGCCAGGCTGGATGAGGCTTGGAGCAACCTGGCAATGGCTTTAATGTCCTTCCCAAGCCAAACCATTCCATGGTTTTATGTTTACTGCATTCTTCCTGCAGCCAACTAAAACAGTTTCATTCTGTGTGTGCTCACTGCAAAAAAACGAGCAGCTTTTTGTTGTGTCAGCCTTGGACATTTTAGCTGATAAAGGATTGAAGAGAAAGGGAGTTGTTGTTCTTTGTTTACACAAGCACTATTGGAAATAAGTCTGCTGGAGAAGGGAAAGCTCTTTGTGGAGTTGCCTCAGTTGTGGTGGGCGCTCGGTGGAGGTGAGGAATTCTGTCTTCTAGGGAGAACTGGCAGCTGAACAGGAAAGTCAGAGTGTTGGAAGCTGAGAGGAAGCACGTGGGTGCAGGGATCTGTTGTCACTCACAGGTGGCTCTGCAGTCCCAGGTCACAGAATCCCAGACTGGTTTGGGCTGGGAGGAACCTTAAATCTACCCAGTGTCACCCCTGCCATGGCAGGGACACCTCCCACTGTCCCCAATGTCCAGCCTGGCCTTGGGCACTGCCAGGGATCCAGGGGCAGCCAGGACAATGTCCCTGTGGAGCAGGGACAGTCCCCAGGGACACGCACAGGCCCCTGGTGCCAGGAGCTGCTGGTTTGGGGTGGCTGTTCCCAGCTTGCAGGGCTGTTCCCTCTGCCTCAGTCCCACTGGGCTGAGTCATGAAAACAATTGAAAAGCTTCCAGTTGCATTTCCTCCAGCACATGAGGTGTTTCCCTGGAGGCAGCTCCCTGCAGAGTGGCTGGAGCTGCAGCTCAGCCTCTGCCGGGACTGGGGCAGCCTCGGGCAGCCCATTTCAGCCCCTGTGTGCTGCTCCTTGGCATTCAATTAGGAATAAGCCTCATACCCTCAGGGCTGGGCAGAACTGGCAGTTTTGTGTCTCTGAGCAAATCTTGCTCCCACTGGAGTCACTGGGAGCCCCTGGTACAAAACACTGGGAATGTGTGCTTAGAGCCCTGAGACACTGAGAGGAATTCAACCCTAAGGGGCTCCAGCATCACTGCCTTGGTGCTCTTAGAGCCACTCCTCAAACCCCTCTGAGCTGGATGTGAGCAGTGCTGGGCCCTGGCAGGGCTGCTCCTGCTCCCAGCACCTCTGCTCTGCTCCTAGGAGGGCAACAGGGCTGGAAAAGGGGCTGGAGCCCCAGGAGGGGCTGAGGGAGCTGGGAAAGGGGCTGAGCCTGGAGAAAAGGAGGCTCAGGGGGGACCTGGTGGCTCTGCACAAGTCCCTGCCAGGAGGGGACAGCCGGGGGGGTCGGGCTCTGCTCCCAGGGAACAGGGACAGGAGGAGAGGGAACGGCATTAATTGAACCAGGGGAAGTTCAGGTTGGATATTGGGAACATTCCTCCTGGAAAGGGCTCTCCAGGCTGAGTGGGGCAGAGGAGGAGAATCCCAATCCCTTTCCTGCTGCCCACACTGAGGGATCAGCCCAGGGCACAGGGATTTCAGGTCCCAGCACTTGCAGCTTCTCCCCACCAACCTCCAGCTCCTCCCCAGGGCTGCTCCCAATCCATTCTCCCCTAGGCTGTGTTTGCCCCCACCCAGAGGCACCTGTGCTTGGCTTGTTGCATTTACAGTTGGACTCCATGATTTTGGAAGCCTTTTCCACCCTCAGTGATTCCCTGTCCCTGGGATTCCATCGGTGCAGTTGCTGCTTTACCTCTGCTAAGCTTTTATTGAAGTTGCATTAAGTTCACCTGTCGGTGAGCTCTGGAGCCACTGGGTGAGGTATTGCAGGAATTCCCCTCTCTGAGGCAGCCCCTGCTGGGTTCTCCCTGTCAAGGTTATGGCTGTCCCCCACAGGGACCCTGCAGGCAGCTTTAACTCGGGGCTCTGCTGGGACAGCTGCTGGGGGATTATTGGGAAGAATGCAGGAGGCTCAAATTGAAACCTTCTACGGGGTTATGGGCTTCCAGCATGGTCAGGGACTGGCTTGGGAGGGACTTCAAACCTCATCCAGTCCCACCACCTGCCGTGGGCAGAGACACCTTCCATTATCCCAGGGTGTTCTAAGCCCTGTCCAGCCTGGATTGGAACACTTCCAGGGATGGGCATTTTCCTGCTTGGTTGAGAACTTTATGTTTTCATTTATTCTTTTGGCCCCTACCCTTTGGGGGTAGGTGATGGGAGTGTTTTGTTTGGACTGGCTGGGCAGAAGGGGACACACAGCCAAGGGTAGTTTTGAAATAAATGATGGGTGGAGTTCTGTCCCACAGCTCGGTGCTGCCCATGGGTCATCCTTGCAGTTTTCCTGCTGGGAAGTGGATTTTCAATGAAGTTTCAGATGACATCAGTGGCCTGGATTGAAGTGAGAGAACTGTCCCTCCTGGGGCAATCTTCTAATGAGGGCTCTATTCCTGTCTGCACGCTCACAGCCAAGGCAGCTCCGGCTGTTTGGGATGTGCCTTCCCGCTGCTCTCGGATGCTGCCAGCCTGCTTTCCTCAGGAAACACGGGTTCCTCTGGCTCCTGCCAGGCCCTGATCCTGCTGCCTGGGGTCCCTGGGTGGAGGAGGCCCTGGAGGCAGGAGTGGTGTGTCATTGTGGTGGAGCTGGTGGCTCAGGAGAGCTGCTGAGGCTGGGGAGCAGCGAGCCCCCGGCTCTGGCCCTTGGCTGCAGCTCAGCAGGAGCTGGTGCTCGGCAGGGAGAGGGGCACACATCCAGGGCTGTGGGAGGGATGGGAAGGTTTGAAAAATCACTTCAGTAGCTGGAGTTTCTGCAGATAAAAAAGCCACCAAACAGAGTTCAGGGAGAGCTTGGACAACGCTCTCAGGCACAGGGTGGGATTGCTGGGGCTGTGCAGAGCCAGGGCTTGGTCTCGATGATCCTTCTGGGTCCCTTCCAACTCAGGAGATTCTGTGATTCTGTGGAAAAAAACCCTCCAGAAAACCCCATTTTGTGAATCTGCTCCTTGCTGAGTGTGCCTTCAGCCAGCAAGTTCATCCCCAGTCCCTCTGCAGCTCTCCTGGAGCCCCTTTGGGCCCTGCCAGGGGCTCTGAGCTCTCCCTGGAGCTTCTCCTCTCCAGGTGAGCACCCCCAGCTCCCCCAGCCTGGCTCCAGAGGGGCTCCAGCCCTGGAGCAGCTCCATGGCTCCTCTCCAGCAGCTCCAGGTCCTCCTTCTGTAACTCCAGAGCACCAAGATCAGCGTTCCCAGGCTGAGTCTTCCCACTGTGATCCCAGCTCATCCTGTGCTTGTAGCAGCAGTTGTGGTCCCGTTGCCTTTGGCTGGTTTGACCATGGTTTGTCTTCCCCTGAACTTGGTGGGGAGACTCAGGATTGATTCAGTTTCCTCCTGTCCTTGTGGATTCCCAGCCTGGCTGAGACTGGGGTGGTCTGGATGGGATCTTGGAGATGGTCCATGTGGGACCTTGGAAACGGTGTGGTCCACCCTCTGTCTGGGACTCAGAGCTTTGGGTGTTTCCAGGCCTGGCATCAGTGGGATCTTTTGGAAGTGCAGCTTTTTAGTGGTTTGCAAGTAGGTCAGTGCTCTGCACAGGGGTTTGTGTTCCTGGGGTTTGGAACACTTGGGATACTGGAAGGTGTCCCTGCCATGGCAGGGGTGGCACTGGGTGCACTTTAAGGTCCTTCCCAACCCAAACCAGTCTGGGATTCCATGATTTTGTCTTTTCCCCAGAAGGTACCAGTGGAAAATGTGCTTTAAGGGCTCTCTGGGGTCTGGTGGGCTCAGCCCAGCACCTCCAGCCCCATCCTGCATCCCCTCCCTGCTCATTTATGGGGACATCCCCTCCCTGCTCATTTATGGGGACATCCCCTNCAGGGGTGGCACTGGGTGCACTTTAAGGTCCTTCCCAACCCAAACCAGTCTGGGATTCCATGATTTTGTCTTTTCCCCAGAAGGTACCAGTGGAAAATGTGCTTTAAGGGCTCTCTGGGGTCTGGTGGGCTCAGCCCAGCGCCTCCAGCCCCACCCTGCATCCCCTCGCTGCTCATTTATGGGGACCTCCCCTTGCTGCTCATTTATGGGGACATCCCTTCCCTGCTCATTTATGGGGACCTCCCCTCGCTGCTCATCTATGGGGACCTCCCCTCGCTGCTCATCTATGGGGACCTCCCCTCGCTGCTCATCTATGGGGACCTCCCCTCGCTGCTCATCTATGGGGACCTCCCCTCGCTGCTCATCTATGGGGACCTCCCCTCGCTGCTCATCTATGGGGACCTCCCCTCGCTGCTCATCTATGGGGACCTCCCCTCGCTGCTCATCTATGGGGACCTCCCCTCGCTGCTCATCTATGGGGACCTCCCCTCGCTGCTCATCTATGGGGACCTCCCCTCGCTGCTCATCTATGGGGACCTCCCCTCGCTGCTCATTTATGGGGACATCCCCCAGTCCAGCCCAGCCCAGCTGGTCCCCTCTGCCGAGTCCTTGGGGTTTGTTTTGGCCGCGGTGGGCCCGAGGGAAGCTGAGGGATCACTTTTCCCTCCTGTGCTCCCCGAGCTAAATATACAGAGCAGCAGCTGGCCCTGGTGCCGGCGGAGCTGGAGCGGGGCCGGTGACACCGGTGACATTGCCGCGGTCACGGCGTCACCCCCGGGGGATGGCAGCGCCTGCCAGCCAGGGACTGGCACAGCTGGAGCCCCGAAAACCAGAGATTTCCCCCCGTTCTCCCATTTCCCGTGTGTGCTGCCGGGCGGGAAGGGCCGTGGCAGAGGGGCAGCCTGGAATGCAAAGCTGCCCAGAGCTGTTCCGTGCCCTGTCTGGTGTTCAGACACCATCCCCACATCTAAGGGTGTCTGCTGGCTGTGGGGATAATCCTGGGGCACAGGCAGAGCCCAGAGATGGAGCTGCCTGTGTGGGGACCGTGTGGTGATTATGGATTGTCCTTTAGCTGGGCTCCATCTGTTGGGCACTGCACTGTGAGTGGTTCTGTGTCTGCTGGGGGATTGCACAGGCTGCTTTGGGTTGGGAGGGACCTCAGAGCCCACCCAGTGCCACCCCTGCCATGGCAGGGACACCTCCCACTGTCCCCAGTGTCCAACCCGGCCTTGGGCACTGCCAGGGATCCAGGGGCAGCCACAGCTGCTCTGGGCACCCTGAGCTAGGATATTGATCTATATTTTTGAGTGGAGCTGCCTCTCCTCCTGCCCATGGCATTTGTTCCAGCTTGGATTTGAAGGTGCAGATCAAATCCTGTACTAATTTTTGGGTTCTTACTCCATTGACATAAAGCTGGTTCCATTGTGCCACTTAGGTGAATTTTTGGTGATGCTATAATTTGAAGAAAAGTCTGAAATCCCAAGACCCAAGGTTCTGATTAATTATCCCTTCTCTGTGTTAAAATGAATTTAAAATATTTACTTACTGAATCTTTCCTGGCAGGTCTTCCCAGGAACAGAAATATTCAGGAGTACTGCAGGGAATGTACTTACATCTTTATAAAAGATAAATGTTTATATCTTATATATCTAATATACCCATTTTTTAAATTATCTATTCAGATTTATTTTGATTTCCCATCAAAATTATCACTATTCAAAAATATTTTTTTGCTCCTCATCTCCCTAGAAGATGAACCAAAGGCTAACCCTGCTGTTAATTCCTCTCCTAGTTCTTGAGGGAAGACTTGAATTACCATGACCCAGCAGTCAAGCACAGCACTTTCCATGGAGAAGACAAGCTCATCAGTGTGGAAGATCTCTGGAAGGCCTGGAAAACATCTGAAGGTAAAAAAAGGGCAAAAAGCCAAGAAATCCTTTCCCAAGAGTGCCAAAGAGTCTGGATTTCAGGTGCCCTGGGCAGAGTGTGCAGCTCTCAGGGGGAATGTGCTGCTTCTCCTCCCGTGTAGCAGGCCTTGTACTCTCCCAGCTCCCTGTTTGAGGTGTGGATTCCCAGGGTTTCCTGGGGCTTGGTACTTCCAAAACTGTTAATGCTGCACCTGAGCTTGGCCACCAAAGTATCAGTTACTGTTTTGTTCCTCTGCCCCAGAAATGGGTGTTAAATAGAGCCAAGGGCTGTCCAGTTCTGGGTTCTCCTTCCAACACCCGGGTTCAGATGGAATTTTAATGGGGTGATAACAGCCTGAATATTCAACAGAGCTGCCTGGGAGCTTCCCTGCAGGTTGTTCTCCTTAGGAGGAACTTTCTGAACCTGAAAAGCCCCTTCACAGTGAAAAGAAGGGAGAATAAAATCCAGGAAGTGTCATAAGTACAGTCCATGCAGAAATAACTTAGAGCTGTTCCAAAATGCTGTTACTCATCCCAGCACCCAGGGAGGTGGTGGGAGTTCAGCCTCTGGTGAGAAACTTCCTGAAATCTGGGAATCTTGGAACGAGCTTTTAAGATTGGCAAGTGCTTCCCCAATGCTTTCACACAGAATTCCACAGATATTATTAATCCAGTTTTTTTTCGGTTCTCCTCATCTCTAAAAGAGGAGTTGTAGCTACATCCACTCCTGCAATACTGGATCTTAGTCTTCTAATCAGTTCATCAGCCATAGAAATTTCAGTTTCCCATTTGTGTCCTGTTTGTATTTGACTTTTCTGTGTTAGCCCTGAAGATGTGCTCTGTGTGTCCAGAGCTGTGGGGAGTGCAGCAGTCCCTGCCATTCCCAGGAGCACTAAAGGGACACTGAGGTGCAGCATTTGCAGCGTGGATTGAGAACACACTGGGGCTGTGCATGAGAGGAGAAGCTCCAGGGAGAGCTCAGAGCCCCTGGCAGGGCCCAAAGGGGCTCCAGGAGAGCTGCAGAGGGACTGGGGACAAGGCCTGCAGGGACAGGACACAGGGAATGGCTTCCCAGGGCCAGAGGGCAGGGCTGGGTGGGATCTGGGGCAGGAATTGTTCCCTGGCAGGGTGGGCAGGCCCTGGCACAGGGTGCCCAGAGCAGCTGTGGCTGCCCCTGGATCCCTGGCAGTGCCCAAGGCCAGCTTGGACACTGGGGACAGTGGGAGGTGTCCCTGCCATGGCTGGGGTGGGGCTGGGTGGCTGTGAGGTCCTTCTGAGCCCAAAGCAGTCTGTGGTATCAGTGAGATGGTTCCAGAGCTGTGAATCCCACACCAGAGTCTCTCCCATGGAGTTGGGCAGGGATGTGTTGAAATTTCTTGTCCACGTCACTTAGGAGTGGCACAATTGCCCAGGACAGGGATGGGATCAGTCCTGGGGGATTTCACAGCCCTGTGCATGTGGCACTTGGGAACACAGTCAGTGGTGGCCTTGGCACTGCTGGGGACGGTTGGGCTCTGTGGGCTCAGGGGGGTTTTCCAGCCTGAAGGCTCCTGTGATTCCATGACTCCAAGTCCCTGCATCTCCTGTGTCCAGGGAGTGCCTGGGGTAAGAAATACTTATCCCATTACAGGGCTGTTTACAGATGCCTTTGCCTGGAGTGTGTTTTGCTGTCAGCTGGGGAAGAGTAGGAATCATTAAGGGATGGAGGGAACATCCCTTGATACTCCCCAGCCCCCGTTACTGCTGCTCTGCCTTGGCTGTGTCCCTGCCCCTGGCACACACGGGACCTGCCACGTCTCTGGCACAGCTGCCCTGCCACTGTGGGTGTCCCAGGGCTGGGTTTAGGTCCTGCTCTTGTTCTCCCTTTCATCATCTTGTACATCTGGCTCGTAGAGTAAGTGCCTGGTTTCTTCTGAAGGGTGGTCTGATGTGATGGAATCAGGGAGTTTGGGATGGGAGGGACCTCACAGCCCACCCTGTCCCCCCCTGCCAGGCAGGGACACCTCCCACTGTCCCAGGCTGCTCCAAGCCCTGTCCAGCCTGGCCTTGGGCACTGCCAGGGAAATCAGTTTGGGAGTTTGAACTGAAGTGATGGAACTGGGATGAGGCCTGTAGGAAGGGTGTGCTCCTTGCTGGGGTGTGAAGGGCACTGACACCCGCAGGGATGGGCTGCCTGGGCCTCTTGCATTTGTTTTCAAGCCACGGCTTTTTCTCCCATCCACTGCTGCTGTTCCTGCTCACACGTGGAGAGTAAAAAGGTATTTCTGCCCCTCAATTATCCCAGAAGATAAAGGTTGTGATGCCCTTAGGGGGTGCCCTGGGTGAGCCTGGCTCTGCCAGAGCCATGAATGGTGCCAGCTCAGCCCCTGGGGATGAGGGGGCAGCTCAGG
>VXBN01000757.1:15912-31124 GCA_013397395.1 Sinosuthora webbiana
TTAAAATATCAGAAAAATATATCTTGTTTTCAGAGGGATATTGCAGAATATTGAAGAGATACAGCAAAAGGTGTTGTAGCTGATCAGTGTTGCAGAACAGCTCCAGGAGGAAGAAAAGACAAATAAAGGAGGATTCCTTGAGCCTTGAAAGAAAATGGCTGCTGAAAAAAAAAGGTACATGAATGACAACAAAAAAGATTAACAGGTAATTAACAGGTTTGATGAGGATACTATCTGGGGAGATGCCTTGTGAAATTTAAAAGTAATAGAAAACCAAGTCCTTGTTCCCCAGAAAATAATTAAAGTGCAGGCTACTAAGGTCATTGACTGTCATGACAGGGAAATACCAAAGCAAAAAAAAAAGCACCATGTTTTTTCCACACATTGAAACATCTAATCATGTGTCAATACAAACTATATGTATGAAAGCTGATCGTTGCCCAAACATCAATGAAACTCAAACCCTGAAGTACAGCACTGTTTGAAAGTAAAGAAAAAGAGTCATATTTTTTGTATCCATCTCATAACTTAATTTAGGTTCCAAAGGGCAAACTCCTGTTTGTGCAGGACTCCAGGAAAATCCTCTTAACAAGAAAAGACTTGTCTTATCAGCTAAATTGACAATAATGGCTGTCCCCAAGCCCCAGATTGTTTTCCTTTCACCTAGTCAGTTGTTCTTCTGTAATTTGTCTTGCAACAAGCTATTCAGAAAACACAGGGGATGAACCACACTCATTCAGTCTTCTGTTCTTCATTGCAAATGGGTTTGCATTGCCTCCAGCACAAGGACATTATCAATCAAGTTGATTTTTGCTCTGAATATCTGGAATAGGTGGCTTTCTCTCTACCACTTAGATGTCCCTTAATTTTGTTGCTATTGCAGTTGACATGAGGAGATTAAAAAAAAAACAAAAACAACAAAAAACCAAAAACAAAAACAAACAAACAAAACCCAAAAAACAAAAAACAAAACAAAACAAAACAAAACAAAACAAAAAAAAAAAAAACACAAAAAAAACCTATGATCATGATCAGATGAGAAAGAACCTGGCAACCAGACTGACTTGTGCTTTGCATTTGGGGCGAACATTTACTATTTTACAGTGCTCCCCCAACTTTTGTGTGATGATGCAGGAGTTGCAAAATCAGATGCATCTGATATGTACTCTTTCTGAAATTTATATAAGTAATAGATGCAGTCTCTTTGAAGTCTCTGCTAAGATTTAGGAATGCATTTAAATGAATACTATTCATTTTATCTACTCCTATAAGAAAGATAGAGATGGAGGAAAGATGTCTTCTTTTTATTTAGCTCTACTGTGGGATGGAAAGATACTCATCTGATGAAAGAAATAATCATGATGTCAGTTGACCTACTTAGAAAAATGATATGAAACAGAATTTAAACCAGTTTAACCTCTTATCTTCTACTTATTTGTCACATTAAAAGAAAAACTCCTAGGAGCAGGATCAGAAAATAGCTTGGAACTAGTTGCAAGACCTGCAAATTATCATGCTTGGAGTAACTTCTTTCTTTTCTGAGTCAGAAAGAATTGGGTAATACTGAACTACTGCTCCTGGGATGTTTGTATCACAAAAGTATGGGCCACAACAAATACCCTCACCATTCAGTTGTGGAGTCGCTGAGAGCGCTCATTTCCTCCTAACATGTATTCGGGGTGAGCCTGTGGTCTGTAGAGTATGTTGGAATTTTCAACCTAGAAGCACTGGTCACATTTTGGGCAGCTCACTACACACATTTACAGGAAGTTGTTGATGTAAGCTTTAAATTCATAAAGCACAAATGTAGCTGAGATTCTGAAATTACAGACAAGTTGCCTAGAGATGCTCAGGTTTGCAGCAAGATGCTGTCAACAAAAACTTGTGCTGATGCAATTTTGCTGCACCCATCCATTCCAGTCTCCCAAGTCCACTCTTTTTCTCATCCTCATTTGGTGTTACAAATTTTATCCTTTATTACATTTACTATGCTTTTTTCTGCCAAAGCAGAAGTTCTGCTGCTTTACCAGACACAAGGTAAATCCCCAGTAAATCCCCCGTAAAACAGATCCCCTTGAAGAGAGGTGAAACAGCACTTTTAGGCTCCACTGTGCACACAAAGCAAGAGGAGCTGGAGGGTTGCAGTGGCCATGTCCTGGGCAGGCTGCAAGCCTCAGAGTATCCAAATCTTGATAATTGCCTTGTCCCCAGAGAAACAGCAAACTTTGAGACAATCTGAACCACTGTGTGGATGTTCAAGATCTTAGTTTTTTCACTTTTAAACTGACATAATCTTAGCCATAGTTGAGCAGTCACATTATTATAATTCTTCTAAAAATAAAGAGCAGCTAGTGAGTACTGAGAGGCTTGAGCAGCTTGACAATTAGCTAAGAGTAAAGGCTCATGGGTCATTAATCCTTTGGGTTTCTCAGTGTCTGTTGCTGCAGTCTGATTTGTAATCTAAGGGACTGAGGCCCAGGAGCCTTCCAGGAGCTATTGGAAAGTGAGAAAATTCACTTATCTTCTTGGGAAAAAGGATGAATGTTTGGTCCCACCACTAAGGATTGACAGAGCGGACTGTGAGTACATGAAGACCATCAAGACGTAATGGTGGAGGCCAGAGAAAGAGATGGAAACTAGTCTCAGCTGGACTGGGTGAAACTAGACTGAAGATGAACAGAATTATTCTCAGCAGCAGAGCAAAAACCCTGGTGGGAAGACCTACAGCAGAGGCATACAAAAGCAGAGATTTAAGTGAGATGCACTGGCGGGACCAACCTTTGACAATTTGCACCTTGAGGAAGTTCTGACGCCAGCTGCTCAGAGTTGGAGGTTGCCAGGACAACGAGAGAAAGATACCTCTAATTGACTCTGGATTTCTTTTTGACCGATTTTCTATGGCTGAACGGTGCTCCAGAGTGATGGGGTGGAGACAAGATAAGGGGGTGTGGTTGAAGAACATAAGGGATAGAAAATGGCAGCAGTCAATTTGTACAAATGTTTGCTGTTTTTATTAGATGTCCAGTATTTCCATGAGTGTACAAGACCCAAATCTTAGCACAAAATAAATCTGTAGGCAGTTTGAAGTTAGATAGTCCTATTAGATACAAATTCTTTTTTAGTGGGCCTCATTTTCTGGTATCTCGATAACTAATTCTCAGAGCTAAAGACTTTCCTTGAATTTCTGGTCCAACTTCAGCAGTAGCAGCAAAGGTGCTCATCTCCATTTCAGATGCACAGAGTTTATCCAAGTTACATTATGATGCCCAGATTAAGGTTATGTATATATTGGCAATGTATTCTTCCACATTCAAGAAAAATTAGGCTTGCTTGGTTCCAAAGCCAATGCAGACTACTAGTATAGGATAAAATAGTAAGACCTGATGCAATGTCTAAGCCACTGTCTATCTCGGGCACAGCAAAAGTGGTTCAGTTCTTATTATACCAAGGAAAAACTACAGAGCACTGAAGAAATAGCTGCCCTTATAATCTTGAATATTTGTATCTCCTTATATCTCATCTCCCACTGATTTTTGAGCATTTTTTAAAGTCTTCTACTTTTCTCTACCATTTGAATTCTTAGCTAATATTTTTCACCTGTAGCAGTATATTGTCACTTCTGACAGGAAATACGAAAATTAAGGTGACATTTTGCTTTGGAGAAATAAGACCAAAAGAGTACTAAATAAAGCAAAACCTAATCACATATATTTTATTAAAAGAAAGCAGAACACTTCAAGTAAAAACAGTTTGCCATAACCCAGTTACTTTTTAACTAGTAATATACCAGGCAATAATACACTTAACTGGAAATGTAAATTGAAAACTTACAGCATGGAAAATAACAGGTGTCGAAAAAGGTGTCATCATTGGTGTAGGGTACAGGCATGGAAAATAAAAGACTTCTATTTTGTCCAGACAAATATGGTCTATGAGCACAGTCAGCACAACTGTTCTGTTGTGTTTCATTTAACCTCCCCATAAAAGAGGAAATTGCAGGCACAGCTTATTGCATGGTCAAGCTAATCTACTTAATATTGGTAAAGCTGAGAGGGCAGAAGGCAGTATCAAACTGTGGGTTATACATTACGTCAACTAATTCCGTACTGCGCCAATAAATCTGTCTTACTAAACTAATTTCTGTGCTTAAGCAATGTTGCTAGCAATTTTAAATTCTCCTGGAAGACGTAATATATCTGTATGGAAACCAAATCTTTGCATTGCATCATTGCCAAGAAGAAATCATATACATCTATTGCAGAAAACATATGTTAAAAAATTGTATAAATGAAAATAACAGCTGAGTGCAAACAAGGACTTGAAACAACTAAAAGTATCACTTCTTTCAGTGAAGTATTTGGAGCTGCATAACATTGAAGCAAAATCTGTTCATAGCAATAGAAGTGAATTTGACAGTCAGCCATATTTACATTCTGTGCTATTAGCTTTTTGAAATATAAATCTCTTGCTTTTACCACTCATCTGGTATAAAAGTAACTGGTATAAAAATTTGGGTTTGATCTTCACCCTTTGACAGAAAGGAAAGTGAATGCTTGACTCCTAAGAAATGCAGTCTTAGGAGCAGAAATTGGGTTTTACAGGAAGGGGGGGGGAAAAAGTGGACAAGAAAGAAAGGAGAGAGGAAAAAAGGGAGAAAGAACCCAGTTCACCTTTTGATGTACTGCACTTACTGGTACAGTGTTTGACCCCATTGTCAGGTTGGCTCTGCAAAGAGGACAAAGATAGATGTCCTCATTTCTGGAATGGCCCTCTGTCACACTGTGTTTCACCAGCTTTCACCCACCGCACTGGTCTGTGGTCACCTGCAGGTATGAGTATCACTCCCATTGTGTGCGTGAAAAGGAACTAAGAAAAGCAATTAATTGCTCTGAATTCGCCTGACTGCTGTTCTCACCCCAGGTGGAAAATTTTCAAGCGTGTGCAGTCAGAAGGATGCTGACTGCATCAGATCAGAGCCCTGACTGGCATGAGAGAGCATTGCAGATGCAGGACAGCACATGGAAGCATGAGAACCTGCAGAAACAAGTCCCTGCTCAGACCTTGGCTGACCCCATTTCTCTGCCCCACCATCTGAGGCAGCTTTGCAAGTTGAACTGCTCTGCTGCTGCTCTGTAAGTGAGGCGGGTGAAGAAAATCCATGTGAGCACAGAATGCAGTTGCTCACTCCTGCCCCACATACTCAGGCCCCACTGTTAACATTCAGGTGTTGTGCAGATTCAGCCACCTCTCCTGTGGCCAGGTGGAAACAGCCTGCACAAAACATACATGGACTGCACCAGCAGGCAGTGCACCAATGCTGTCCTCATACCCTGGAAAACCTCTCCCTCTATGGCAATTCCAGCAGGACAGTCATCTACTAAAATCAGTTTGATGGGTGAAGAGCTCCTCCACCACCTCTACCATCACCTTTTTTCCTACTTCGATCATATTTGTCTGTCAGACTTAATTCCCTTCTAGAGCAAAGGAAGCTGTGGCCATGACTAATGGCCACTTGTCACAGACACATTGACTGACCTTACTCATCTCAGCCAGGCTGGGGAGACCCATCCCAATAGAAGGGCAGAGGCCACAGATAGATTGCCAGGCTTCCTGGGATTTCACCATTAGTACTGTGGTGTTCAAAGATAAAACTTTGAAGCAATAAAGTCAGCAAAGTATTGCCAATACTATCAGAGGAACACACACACAGAACTCAGCAAATTGCATAGTGGATATGCAGGACATGGAATCAGGCTTTCATTTATTTCTTTATTAGTACCCCAGCATCAAATCTTGTATTAAGAAAATACTTTGGCACACAATGGGTATTAGGATACCAAGGGTATCAGAATACCAAGTCAGGTGAAACAGGCTAATTGTGATTTTGATTAGTCTTCTACTGTTGGCATAAGTTAAATATTTAACCTTGATTTTTTCCTACTACTTGGGGGGGAAAATCCAAAGTAACTGGACAGTGAAAGTCCATGTAAATCTCTTAGATTCCATACAGATTTTCCTACTAGTTTTTTGTTTTTGTTTTTGTTTTTTTTCCTTAAGAAGATAGTGTCAAGAACAAACCTACCATTAAAAATACGAGCAGCAGACTGGGGATCTCCCAAGTCAGCATCATATGTCTTCCAGGCGAGAGGAAAACTCCCTGTAAGGCAGACAGGGAATTTGAATTATTAAAGCTGAAGGAATAATCTATTCAGACTGATCAGAGCAGGGCTCTCTTGAGAGCTGGTGGGGTTTTTCCATTGGCAGAGAGATGATGGTTTGTACATGAGCTGCATTTAAAGCAGTTTATTTCCATATTGCTTTCTCAAGCAGAATTTCTATTGCCGCAAGTAGTTTCCAAAAAAACCTCCACCACTTCACCACCACACACACCCTCATTGTTAGAGAGGATCAAAAATCAAATGTGAAACTAAGATTAAATTCTCTAGAAGGTAATTTCCCCATCACTGCATGGTGATTCCATGGGAAGAATTTTGGGGGAAATTTTTTGGCTGAAAATAGTTACACCTACGAGCACATAATGCAGCAAAATGAAAGTCAGTGGGCACAGGGTTTCCCAGGCAACCTCTTATCAATTGTCTGTTTCTTGGTGATACTGTTCACTGCAATATAAAACCTTGAACAGTTTCATCTGCCACAGACTGAAAGAAGGGGAGTGGCAGAAGGAATCACCCAAATGAGAAGCTCATGAATAAATGAGAACTAATAAGATTATTTTGATT
Source organism: Sinosuthora webbiana (assembly GCA_013397395.1). NCBI lineage: Eukaryota > Metazoa > Chordata > Aves > Passeriformes > Sylviidae > Sinosuthora > Sinosuthora webbiana. The sequence goes on from VXBN01000757.1 coordinate 22,653, forward strand.
CCTCTGAATAATTTCCAAGCTATCTGAGTGCAAAGAATGGTTGTCAAGCAATGCATTAAAGTATGAAGAGAATTTATTATCCTAAATACTACAGTATTTTCAGTCTCCTACAGAAAATGTATCATATATTTAAAAAAAATATTTCCTGGCACCTCTGTGAAGTATTTTTGGCTTCTTTCATAATTCAGTTCTGTCACTCACATTTATTATGACTTTCACCTCCTGAGGTTTCACAAGAAGAAATGCCAATCATGCTGCTGTCATACATAAATAATCCCTTTGTTGGAATCAGCCTCAAAGAGCCAGGCATCAGGAAAAGCAATCTGATGTCCTAACATTCTCTTCCCACCATGTCAGTTGCCTTGTTTATAAATTCTCCTCGATGAGGGGAACAGAGAGTTGCTGGAGACTGTGCTCTCACCTTGCAAATTTGCCTGGTGGTATCACAAGGGGCTGGAAGTCCCAGTGAAGCTGAAAGCTTATGAAAGTTTATGTTTTGGGTAGGTATTTATGTGTCACAAAGGTACCCACCTGCGCTGAGAAAATTTAAAAGTCTCCAATTAACACAAAAGTCTCCAATTAACACAAAACACAAAAGCTTTTCAGGTTACAAGAATACTGGTGGCCATAAAATGATCATCCTCCCTGTCAAACACGTTGCATAAAAATTCCCATGTGAATTTCTGCAGCAGCCAGATCTTCACCCTCTCTTTCTCTCCAACACATTTCCCTGTCTCGGCCTTTTCCTTTTTCTGCCCTTTTCTGTCTATTTGCTTCCACAAAAAAATGACATTTGGGTCAGTCCTGCCGAGGTGGGGAAAGAGCATGTGCCAGTAACCTTAGTACCTATAGAGTCCCTAAGAAATCACAAGCATATTTCAGGAACCACCTTTCAACTCCCATCTGCACTAGTTGTAGTTCCACAACTACAACAACAAGGCAAACACTGTTGGCTTTTTGTCCCTTTATGTTCCCTTGAGAAGATGGTGAAAATGTGTCCCATATCTTGGTGCATACAAATGGGAAACAAATCCTATATTTTCTTTTATTTTCTCCTCATACAGCAAAACCACTAAAGTCTGGAATGGGCACACAACTTTATGGATTCCTCCCTAATGCAATTTAGATTGGAGATATGGGGAAACACTCAGCTGGGAACCTTCAGATCACTAACAGTTAGCAGGGAAGTAAGGAAAGAAATTTATACAAATAAAATGAGAAGGTCAAAAGACACCGTACTTTGAATACTAAACAAACTAGCACTGCCTGGATATGTTCAATTACATTTCCATATTTTTACTGCAGCTTGATTTCAAATTTTACTTTTAAGTCACAAGGTTACAGCATTGGGCACAAAGGGAATGTGACCCAACTTTGGTAACAGCAATAACTGATAAACAGCAAGCAGAACACTGATAGCTTACAAATCATTGGGATGGAGTTTTTGAGACTCCCAAAGTAAAACTCAGTAACAGTGACTAAACATTACAAAGGGAGATTAATTTTATTTGGTACCCATACCAAACACTATAACACAATTTCCTGCAGTTGTTTATTTCATTGGCTATATGTAAAAAGTAGAACACAGAAATAATGAATGTTTTGAAAATTAACTGAAGCAGAACACAAACAAAATCTGCTAGTCTCTTCTACAAGAGCCAAGAAGGAGAGATTAAGCAACACTACTACTTGAACATTGCTGATTCATAAAAATTGTTCTGGACTATTTAATCTACTTTGCAAGATAGAAAAGTAATCCAGATCCTGATCAATTTTTGTTTGCGAGCAGTACCTCTATACATCCTGCAAGAACTGCTTCGCTGTGGTTTAGTCTGGAACAGACTGGCCAGTCTCATGGAGGTAAAGCACTAGATGGAAGAGATAAGGGTGTATGGTCAGTACAGGTTTAATCACTACAGTATCACAGGCACCACCTCTAACTGCAAAACATCACCTCCAGAGAAGCAATTCAGTGTGGAAAGAAGCCTACCCAACAACCATGTCCTGCTAGTACCAGAAAGCAAAAGCTCTGCTGTCTTACATGGCATAGCTATGGAAGGCAGGGCAACAGCAATTTTTCAATTTGATAGTAATATACACAAAATACTTGAGTATTCTTCTCTCCATTCCAGACCTCTAACAAAGCTTATCCTATAGTAAGTAGAGTTTTTGGTCATTTTAGGGAAAAACCCCCCACATTGCTCCAAATTTATTCACATTTTTCTCCACAACATTTGTTGCTATGCAGACAGGACAAAGGTTTCCTGATGAAAATGCCTTCACTGTCACCTACCTTAACTATTAGCTCCTGGCCAGAGGGTAATACAGAGCTTACACTCACAGCTAAAGATAACAAAATTAAGAGTCTTTCTCTTCAATGAAATGAGGGTGAAAATGTGAGACGCACTCCATGATCGAATCAATACCACTTTCTCCTTGTAAAACATTTAATTATCTTACGTTGTAGTTACAGGAGAAACAGTACCGATATGGGTGTAGCCAAAGTATGTACTTCACGCCCATCTACATTATTCTACATGATGAACTGTTCATAGCGGGCCATTTGCAGCAGCTGTCCCATGTATATCCCACATATGAGCTGGGTGTAGTGCTCTCTTTGTCTTCACATGACAAATACATGCAGCCTAAGGGGGATCATCTCTGCCAATGGGCCACCGAGGTCTCCTCAAAATATCCTATGACTCATACAATTACATCATTCTATTGTGAAAATGCCCGTCCTGGGGGAGGTACTGAACATTCCTGCCTGTATATAATCTGTGGCAGAGGACACCACCACCACCACTGAACATCTGGAGGGGGACCCAACTTTCCACAGGATCACCTCTTTTGACAAGACAGCAATCATCTCTCAACCGCACTGCAACTACTTCTCAATCGGACTGGGACCACCATGCTGACTAACAGAGATCAGGTTGTACTCTGTGGTTTTAAGCCAGTTTTCTGTATACATTGCATCTATTGTAATTTTTCTATTAAACTGTAATTTTGACTTAAAATCTCTAAATCTTAAAACACCTAAAAAGGTATTTGTGTGGGGTTAACTTCTCCTGCTGGCTTACCTTCAAACTAGCACAGCTTATTAAAAGAAAAAAAAATACTTACAAAATGCTATCTCATTACAGCTGAGTGACCTTAACTCTTCTCCATTTATTTTTGCTATATATTCAGATGGCCATAATCCTTAGAACTCCCCTATTAATTACCTTGATTAGCTGTGCAAAACACAGTGGACAACAGACAGCTTTTGATGTGCAGAACTCTTTACCTTTCTATCACCAGTTCAGAGTTTTGAAGTGTCAAAGGACAGAGAGACACCACCACCTGATCACAATTACACAAAAAAGCATGAAATTAAGAGGTATATCCATCCTGAACCCAAAGAGTGTGCCCCTCTCAAATGCATAATCTGCCCACTGTAAACTGTAGTACAAGGTTTCTGTTCCCAGTCAGCAAAGACTCTATTCTACCCTCTCATTGTATTTATGGGTTTTGATAAGTTAAAGGACTTGATACTGATTTCAGTCTTCTGCTGCAGCCAGAGAGCTCTGCTGTAGACACAGGTCTGCCTTATGCAAACAGGTATTCCAGAATCACCCTGCACACACAGGTTCCCCACAACAGCTTTGTTGGGGTTGGGATTGGCATAACCAGAATGGCTTAACTGCACAGACATCTCTAGGGACCTTCATGAATGAAAATCTTCCAAATGAGAAAAACTAAGTAAAATAACTGTTATGCTAATTCCACTATTCGCACAGCAGGAGAAAAACCACTTTATGACTGATTTTTTTGCAGTAATTTCACCCAGTATTGCCTGAAAATACTGATGCAAAAGCAGTTACCTCTGCACAACCCTGGTATTAGAGTGCTGTTGATGTCTGTTTCCAGTTCCAGAAGTTAACTAAATGTCCAAAATCTCCTTTCACTCAAAAGTAGGACCAGTTAAATGTTGAAAGAATGGATGACATTCTGAATGCATCACCAACAGAGTTAACAGGCTTCAGCATTTTATTACTTTGCAATATAACCCAAAAAATATTGCTGCTACTGAGATCTACCATGATTGCCTACAAGAGAAGCAGACCTATTTTACTGAGGCTACAAGCAGGAGCCTCAAAGCTTAAATTGTGGCTTTTTTCCTAATGCTTAACAATAAAAGAAAAAGTGTGTCATAATTAAGTATATTAAAAATCAGCTTTCTGTCAGGGGTAAACAAAATTAACCTAAAAGATTATCATGATTTCCAGATGTGGAGTCTGGAGAGTTCCTAAGTGGCAGCATTAAAAAAATGTAAAACTCAAATGTTATTACAGAATTGAGACATTTATGGAGGAAACGCAATTTTCAAATACAAATATGAATCCTGTTTTCTCAACCAAATCCTAAAGTTTAATATGGAAAGCATAGCTGAAAACCTATTTTTTTCAGAAAATATAACAGATTTTCCTTATGAATGAGGACATTTCAAAGGTTATTAGCTTTTCAAAGGACTAAACGCCAGCAGCCTGTGGATTGAAAAATGTTTCCTTGCAAGGGGAATGTGGTAGAATATGCTGCTTCCCTTTCTTATTAAATATTTCTGGTTAAATGAAAATATCTGCTGGATAACCACAGACTCCTACTAAATGCTCCTCTCATCAGCAATGCTAAGGACTCATCTTCTGGACCTGATAAACCCAGGTAAGCTGATGGACAAGCCTCCTCCTATCCTGTTGCATAAACTTTGCACTTGGCCCTAAAATGAGCCCATTAAATTAAAAATATGCGTAATAAACAGAGGCGTCTTTATAGTAGTCTCCCGATTTAATTCCACAGCATCCTGCTGGTTGTCCAGCAGTTTCTCAAGATTTCAATATTATAGAGTTGGAATGGTTTTGCCTCTCTAACAGCATTCTTGACTTCAAGGTATGATCAGTAATAGAATCTTGGTATTTTCCACTCTGGAAAAATCTTCCTATTGCAGCATGATTAGACATGGCATAAAACAGACAAAAGCTTTCAGATGGGGCAGTAAGAGCTGTGAAACTGCTCACAGGTTGCATGTTTTCTGCTGTGAAAAAGCAAGAAAGCAAGCTATCATAATGTGGTTTGATTTTTGTCTAAAAGCTACCTCCATATCAGAGGGTGTCATCAGTATCTACAGCAATGCTGGAATAGTCATGACATTTCAAAGGGATGAATGTAGAACTTATTAATCAGATGAAAATTTGAAGTCACTAATGTCTCTCTCATTTTTTTCTGTTGCCAGTAATTAAGCAAGAAGCTCCTCTTAAAGGCCTGGTCTACAGCGGAAAAAGTTAATGAACCCCCACAGGACCGATACAGCTTACACAGCAAGACTGCTTATGCTGACACAGCTTGTTACTACTACCACAAATGAAATAACCTGTATAGACTTGTTTGTCAGAATGAGTTGCATTTGCACCATACATTTACTCAGCTGGTATAAAAATGCTTTATTTTATTTTTACCCCACAAACCCCACAGACATCACTAGACTTGGAAAAGCTTTTTGCACCTACCTGTCCCAAGGCCTTTCCCTCTCCCTCCTCTGCTGTCTGCATTTCATAACTGTGTGTGTTGCTTTTGAGGCTGGTAGGTAGCCATAAGGTCTTTGGCTATTTGTTGTTCACTGCCCCTAAAAATGCTTTCTTAGAAAGCATTTTTTAAGTGAAGAGGCAGGGGAGGAAAGTTAAATTTTTGTTGTTATTTTTATTTAATGAGACCTCAGAAACTAGCTTTGGAATCTAGAAACCTAATGAGACCTCAGAAATTAGCAATTGGGAGGAATGGGATCTGTGTGGAAATTTTTGGTTTACCATTTCACACATGCACAATTCTCAAAAGATATATAGGAACTCCTAAAACAGGTTGCTGTGGACTCAGAAGACTATTTCTTTCCCCTTGTGCCTATCTAGTCCAAAATATTGTGCTCATAGATTAAAAGTCTTGATAACCCACAAGAGCAAGGATGACTAGCCAGAAGATTCTTGTATTATTTCATAGCTTCCTTCTTAATCTACATTAAGGAGATTGCAGAGACGAATAACATTGCAGAAGTAGGAATGATAGCCACTCTAAAGTATTTGTAATTGCTGGGAAAGGAGAGTCAGAGAAGCACATATCAAAAGGCAGATAGGACTCAATTCACTTATTTTAGCAAACAGGTGCTCTGTATTCTTGCAAGTTTCATAACACAAGTTGCAAGCAGCAACCACCAGAGATAAAAGAGCTAAATACATCTTTTCAACTTCTTTTTAATACAGAGGTAATGACCAAGACTTCATTTATACTTTGGAAAGGCAAATTTCACCCATCCGGTCAAAATTTTGGAGATAACAAGAATTTGGGTATTTGGGGAAAAAAATGAAGACGTTTTAACATCTGTTTCAAAATTATGAAAAGATGATTCTTCTGAAAGCTCCAGTACCCAGCACACTATTGTCTGTGACATAAGCAACAAATATCCTGTTATTTAAGAGAGGACCATCCCGGTTTTAAGGAACACTTTTCTACCTCCTTATAGATTAGGAAAACATAAACCAAAGCAAATACATTTATGAAAGCAGAAATGTCTAATAACTACGTGTCAACCTCAGCACCTTATTTACTCCCTTCCGTATATCAACTCCAGGCATAATTTTAAACTTCAGATTTGAAAATGTAGTATCAGGTGCCACCAATCTTCCCAAGATCTTTACAGCAGTAGCGTTAACTGCCTGGTGATGGAAGATGTAATTACTCATGTACAAGGCCACTACTCAAGTCAAAGTCCATAACAAATAACTCATCAATTTGAAAGAAACCAACCAGAAAAGAGGGGTTTTTCCCCTGAACTTACAAATTTTGCAGAACTGTAAAGAAAAAGCTACATTAACTAAATAATTGTAATCTCTACATTTTCTAGTCTTTTTCATCCTTTCTTCATGAATCTGTACTTCTCACAGTTTAAGCTTTTCTTTGGCAGAACATCACCACCTAGTGATCATGTGTGCTTAGAGGAGCTTCCAGAAAGCTGATTAGAATCTGAAAACAGAAGGCTGATGGGAAGAAAAAAAGGAAATTTAAGTGAGGAAAAATCCTTTTTGTTATTTACATTGGAAACAGTTCCCAGGGAAGATTAAATAGGACATTCTAAAGTAATGTAAGAAGATTTTTTGATTAATTAAGAACTAAGTAATGATGTTATTTGGGTAAGAAAATTTAGCCTTTTATCCCAAATTATCTAAGACAAATTTATTTCATTAATATCAGAAAAAAATAGTTTAAATTTACATGCAAAACATTAAGAAAGAGGAAATTCAGACATTTTAAGGAAAATCTTCCAAGCAGTGAGAACAATGAAGTGGAAATAGCATCTTGATTACATGTTATATCCTAAAACTGGGCTTGTACATATCACAAAATTAAACCCCATATTGAGCAGCATCTCATATATTCCAATGGATATGTTCCTTTGATATTCCAATGGATGTGTTTCTTTTTTTTTTTTTTTGATCTGAGCTACCTAAGAATCAAGATGCAGGTCTCATTTGTAGATAAGCTTTTCCCAAACAAAGCACTTACTATTGGAATGTCTATTAAAGTGTTTCTTTCTCTGAGACCATACCACCACTCCAGTCATACTCTGTTCACATTTGGAGTAATTTTATAAGGCAGAAATACAAAATAAAGACTAACTCAGTATATATTTTGTAAATATTTAAAAACAAGAAAAAGGAAACATAAAAAAATTTTGAAGATGTGTTCAGAGACTTGTAAAATTAAATGTCATTGCTCTATTGAGCCAAATGTAAGTAAAAGATAACACACATTTAAAAGTCAGCCACACTGAGCTGTTCCCTAAGATGATATCCAAAAGTGGAAATACCTGGAGTTTTCAGCTTGTTCAAACAATGAACACAGCTATAACTAACACAAACCTGTACAAAAAAGCAGAAAGTATTCAGGCAGTGAAACAATCCTGCAGTCAGTTTACCCAGGGAAGAACGACCTCAACAAAATGGTCTCTCTTGAGGAAGTTCACTTCAGCATATTCATAAATGTTTTTCCTCTTTAAATGCTTGCTAAAACTTCTTCTGCCAAATCCTTCTGCTTAGAAGTACATTGGAAGGATGGTATTTATGCCTTCCTGCCAAAAAAGTTTAGTTCCAGGCCCCATTCTAGAGTTTTGAAAATGACATTTAGTACAGCTGTATTAGGGACTTTAAACAAAGAGATGTACTAAGGAAAAAATTACAGAGTCCATGACCTGTACGGAGCAGAAAGTGACAAAGAACTGTCCAAAAGGGAAGATAAGACAGACAATGCCCAGGTAGAAAGGAATAGACACCAAAGCACAGGAATTCTGGCATAAGATGGGCTCAATCCTTAAAGGGCAAAGGCCTTTGGCCAGGCGCCAGAGCAGGCCTCATGCTGCAAGAGGGAACCCCACGGCTTCAGCGGGGC
>VXBN01000832.1:0-61961 GCA_013397395.1 Sinosuthora webbiana
GGGAGGTGGTGGTGGCGGCCGAGCCCTGCGGCCACGGCAGCAAGTTCGAGGACATCTACCGGCTGCTGGCCGAGGGCTGCTTCCCGCCCAGCTTCTGCTCCATCAAGAGGAAGAACCTCAAGCGCTACGCCCAGAAGTTCGTCGTGGACGGTGGGGACCCGGGGGGCGGCGCGGCGGTGTCGGGCTGCCCTGGGCCCAGCCTGTGGGGGGAAGGCGGCCCCGCTGACACGGGGGACGTGCCGGAGCCTGGGCGCGGGGAGAGAACGGGAGGTGCCTTCTGGGCAGCGCCATCGCTCCCCGGGCAGCCCCGGTGCCTTGGCATCGCTTCAGGGGATCGCGGGGCCGCGATCGTGTCACCCCCGGGCGGCACCGGTGCTCCGCGGCTGCCCCGTGGGCACCACGGTGGTTTTGTTGTAGCGGAGGATTTCACCCACGGTCCCGGGTGAGGGAAAAGCTCCGTGGGCGTGCGTGGGGGTGATTCCGGTTTAGCAGCTTCTCCAGGGGCAGCAGCAGCCCCGGGAGCTGTCCCGGCTGTGTTTCCCACTGTGGAAAATGACCCCTTTTCTGGAGGCGAGCGGCTGTGAGAGGGTGTTGTTGGAGACGAACCTCTGGCATCCGCAGGCGGCTGCCTCTACTACGTGGGACCCAAGAAGGAGGAGAAGCGCGAGGTGATCGTGGATCCCGAGCGGAGGCGTCAGGTCTTCCTGGAAAGCCATTTCACCGAAATCGGGAACCACCTGGGCCAGAAAAAGACCGTGCACCGCATCCAGAGCCGGTACTACTGGCTGGGCATCGTGAAGGATGTTGTGGACTGGGTGAGTGGAGAGCAGTGATCGTGTCCATGACACCGGTGCTGGCAGCAGTCCCAAGGCAGCAGCCACAACAGCCCTGGTGCAGGGATGATGTCATTCCCTGTGCCTGTGCAGGCAAGCCACACTCTGAGTTACTCTGCAGGTGGATCTTGGAACGTCCCAAGGCAGCTGGGATAGGCTGGATGTCTTCCCCTGAGTGTCAGGAAGCCTCCTCTGCCTCCTCGTGCAGGGCAGTTTTGGTCAGCATGAGAGTGTGGGATTGTTTCAGACGACTTGCTGAGTCTAGCTTTGGGCAGTCTGGATTCCTTCCAGAGCTGCCCAGTTCCCTAAACTATGGCAAGAGGAGGATCTCAGTGTCTCCTCAGCTGCTTTGCCTCTCCTGTTTCATTGCTGGCAGTTCCCTGCAGCAGGACTCTGCAGCACTGTGGTTTAAGGAGTGTCCTTGCATTGCATGGTCTGAGCTCCTCCAACGTCCTAGGGCTGAGCATTTCTCTAACCAGCAGTAAGAGGTTAAAAGACAATAAAAATTTGCCTGGAAATAGGGTGAGAAATAGCTTAGCTGTAGGCCACGTTGAGAAAATTGGTTATTGTGTCAGAGAAAGCTGTCAGGTGAGCCTTGTGAAAGGTGAGATGCGTCAGCCTCTTGTGTTTCGTCCTCTTTCTTTCCTGCGCCTCCTTATTTTTATTGGGAGAGAGGAAACTGCTCATCCCTGCTGTGTGTCTCACCCCTCCACAGCCCGTGCAGTCTGAGTCTGACAGGATCTGTCAGCACGTTTCCCAAGTCCTCTGATCCCTCTTTTCCCTCTCCAGATCAAGATGTGTGAAACGTGCCAGAACGCGGAGCACAACAAGAACGTGACGCGGAAAGCCCGGCCCGTCAGGGTGGAATCCCCCTGGGAAGTGCTGGGATTAGACATCCACGGTGAGTGAGTGTCTCAAGTGGCTCTCGGGGCTCCTCCCCGCCGGCCCGGAGCGTGGCAGACCTGCTGCCACACGCACCGAGGGAAAGCTGCAGGTGCCTCTGGGGAGGTGCCAAGGAGGCCACAGCAGCCGCCCAGGATGGAATCTGATCCCTGGGCTTGGCTCGGCTCCCTCTGCGCGCACAATGGGAGCTGTGGGCGTGCCTTCTTCCCCGGAGCTGAAGCTCTGATGGGTGTATTTCTGCTGACAGAGGTCACCGAAAGTGTTCTGGCCGAATGACATTGCAGGGGAGAGTGGTGGTCACTTCTGCAGCCGCTGGGTTTTTGGCTTTCCCCGTTTGGGGGATATGACGGCATCACATTGATTTTTTTTTTAATGGCTGTTTACACAGGGCCTTTTCCCGAGACGAGCCAGAGCAACACACACGTCCTGCTCGTGACTGACTACTTCACCAAGTGGGTGGAGGCTGCTCCTCTGCAGAAGAAGGATCCCTTCTCCGTGGCTAAAGCCCTGGCTACTGTTTTTTACAGGTGGGCTCCTCTTCTTTTGGTTGTATGGCACCTCTGCATGCGATGGGGAGTGCTGGGGTGTGTTGCAAAAATACCCGGTGCCCTCAGGATGTTTTGCTGTGAGAGCAGGAGCTCTCCCTTCTCCAGGAGAGACCATGCAGTGCCTCTCAGTTGCTCTTTACAAAATCCTTGGGAAGAGCCTGTTATCCTCCTGAAGAAAGAGGCAGAAATCTTTCTCTGAGTAGCCCGAGGCCAGGGGAGCTGTGTCCCAGTTCTCTGCAGAAGCTTTAAAGCCATTCCCGGATTTCTCCTAGAAAGTGTTTGTGTCACCATGTGACATTGTCCTTGTGGAAAACACGTGGGGCCAGTGGAGATTTGAATTCAGAGCAAGAAGCTCCTCTTGTTTCTCCTGCTGCCTCATCATTCAAAAGCAAACAGGCTTGGCTGGTTTGGAACAGGGACCAGCAGACCTCTCTCTGCTCTTGGGGACATGAGGGCACGGCAGCCTCGTTAGGACCAGCTCCACTAGAGGGTCCTGTCCCTTTCCCATTCCATTTGCACCCATAAAGAGGGAACTCCTTGGGCTCTGCCTCAGCTGATGGAGTAAAACCAGTTGTGTGTCCTCTCCTTGCCCAGGTTTGGTGCCTCCAAGAACATTTACACCACTCAGAGCTGGGACTTCTGCGAGGAGGTAGGTCTGGTGTGGGGTGGGTCAGGGGGAAGCAACATGACCTTCAGCAGGTTTTTTGGGCAACGTGACCCTCAGCAGGTTTTTTGGGCAATGTGACCCTCAGCAGGTTTTTTGGGCAATGTGACCCTCAGCAGGTTTTTTGGGCAATGTGACCCTCAGCAGGTTTTTTGGGCAATGTGACCCTCAGCAGGTTTTTTGGGCAGTGTGACCCTCAGCAGGTGTTTTGGGCAGCGGGTCCTGAAGGCAGAGTTGTGATGAGCTGTGTAGCGGGGGCGAGGAGCTGATGCTGCCTTATCCCTGCCCCAGTCCTGTTGGCAGTGGGAGCTGATTTGCCAGTGCTTTCACCTTGGCAGGGATTCAAGGTGGTGGATCAGCAATGCAACTCCTCTCTACTTGGAAGGAAAGACCATGTGCATGAAATTCCAGCCCTACCCTGGGATTAACCCAGCTTCCCAGCGCTGTGGAAAGCTTCAAGCATGGGAGCAGTCGTTGCAAAACATTTTCCCATGCTCTAACTTTTCTGGGGAGCGTTCTCTGCTGCACAGCCTCTGCTGGCACAGGGGGGACAGCGCCTTGGAAGCTGCTGTGGGGCTGACACGCCGTGATCCCTGTGTTGCCCCAGGTCAGCCGGCACCTGTGCGAGCGCTGGAACATCTCCCAGCTCCTCACTCCCACAGACCCCACAGAGCCCCCCAGCCCTGGGGACTGCAGCTCCGAGGTGCTCAGGGCCTCCATCTGCAGCGTGGTGAACGAGAAGCCCAGCGAGTGGGACGCACACCTGGACCCCGTGCTCTTCGAGTTCCGCACCTCGGTCAACTCCGCCACCAAGTACAGCCCCTTCTTCCTCATGTTCAACAGATACGTGTGCCTGTCCTCAGAGGTAACTGCCCTGAACAGGGGAGCCCTGCAGGAGCTTTGTCACTGCCCTGGTTGCAGAGTAACCCCCGAATCTGTGCCTTGCAGGTGGGTTTTGTCAAGGACTCTAAAGAGCAGGGGGCTGGCTCCGGGAAGGCCGACAGCCTCCCGCCGTTCACGGCCACGGTGCAGGAGCAGCAGAACGCGGTCAAGGAGATTGTAAGTCTTGTGGTGCCTTGAAACTGTTTTGCAGCTAAGTCTGAGCTTGGCCTGAGAGGAGAGGTGGCACCTCAGTGTGTGCTGAGGGCAGCAGGAGCACAGCTGGACCCTCTGGGGCAGCACCACAGGAAAGCTGCTGGTGGTGCTGCTCAGAGGTGGGTGATGAAATACGAGGGCCTGACTCGCCCCATCAGGCTAATGAGGGCTGTGTCCCAGCCTGCCCAGCTCCCTGCCTTGTAATCTGCATCCCAAATCAGCCAAGGGAGTCCCTCCTTAGGCAAGGACAAGAAGCCTTCGGGGAGATGCTGTGTAACCAACTACAAAGGTTTAAAGTAAGCCTGCCCCAAAATGGGAGGAGGTTTGGGCTACCATGAGGACTAGTGGCCCAGTGGGCAGGGAGATGGGCTTGGAGAGCAAAGTCAGCATGTAGCTCCTGACTGTCTCTGACGTACTGGGTGACCTTGGGTGCTCATTTTGTCTCTCTGTTCCTTGGTTCCCTCACTTGAAAAATGACCTCAGTGTCCCCTGTGAAGTGCTTGGTGAGCTGTGTGCCAAAAAACCACAGACAAGGCTCAAGTGCTTTGTTTGCTCAGTCATTTCTTACACTCAGTCAGGGTTGTGAGGTTCTCTCTGATCTCACCTGGACTGTGGTTGTTCTTGCCAGGGAATGACAGGAGGAATGTAGGACAGGAGGAAGGAGGGCCTGGGAACTGGATATGTGGGATCTGATCCCTTTGGCAGCTCAGGCTCACTAGCTCAGCTCCCCTTTTGTGAAATGGAGCTGCACATCGTGGCACAGGGCAGTGAGAGCTCTGTCCTGTCCCTAAGGGAACTTCTGGTGTTGGGATCGCCAGCTCTCTCCTGCATCCAGCCAGGGATTGGGGCTGGAATTACTAACAGGAGGTGATAAAGCTTTCCTGGCTTTGTGGCACTCTAGCCTAGATCCCCTTCTGCCCTCTACTGCTGGAGCACTGACAGGTCTGGCCGTGGAATTGCAGTTTCACATTGCAAGGCCTCCTGCTGGTTTGGGGTGGTGAGAACAAGGCTGGGAAGCCTCCACTGAGTCCCTCCCTAGCCCCAGGTGCACCCGGCTTTGACACTGCCAGTTCTCACTCACTCTCAGCCTCTCCTATGAGGAGAGACCGTGGGAGCTGGGCCTGCTCAGTCTGGAGAGGACGGAGAGGGGATATCATTAACCCGTAGAAATATCTCTGAGGGGTGTCAGATGATTGTGTCAGGCTCTTCTCGGTGGTACCGAGGTGAGAGAATGAGGAGCAATAGCCATAAACTAAAAGACAAGAAGTTCCACCTCAAAGTGAGGATGAGCTTCTTTCCATTAAGGGTGGCAGAGCACTGGAACTGCCCAGAGAGGTCTTGGATTCTCCCTCTGTGGAGACATTCCAAACCCACCTGAATGCGGTGACCCTGCCTGGACATGGAGCTGGCCTGGATGATCTCCAGAGGTCCCATCCAACCCTAAGGATTGTGGGATTCACTGAGCTTGTGCCAGAGCTGAGCCTGATCCCTGAGTGACCCCTCAAAGCCCATCCCCTCCATTCTCCTGGCAGGTGATCTCCAACATGACCACGGCCTGCAAGCGGGAGCGGAAGGGTGTGAAAAGGAAAACTCGGGGCCTGCCCTCTCTGGCCTTCAAGGTGGAAGACAACGTGTTTGGGGGCAGCACAGCCAGCTCCCTGAAGAAGCTGAAGAAGGGCCAGTTTGTGTCGTTCCAGATCGAGACGGTGCTGCCCCCTGAGCAGAGCATGTCTGGCGGGAAGAAAACCAGTTAACCCTGGGGCGTTCCGGGGATCCCGCGGCACCGGGGACAGCACGGACTGTCCCCGAGGTTTGTGGCCCGGCTGCGTGGGAGTGCAGGGTGCAGACATGCCTGCTCTGTCCTGGGAGAAAGGAAGGGGAAGGTTCAGACAAGGGGGTCTGTTCAGTCCCTTCCTGGTCCGGGCTTGCCCTTGGATCATCCCTCGGACCGAGGGAGGTGGCACCATCCTCGTTTAGGTTTGGCAGGGAGAGGCTCGGTCCTGCCAAAAAGCTCCACCTTGACTGTGGCTTGGAAGTTGCCCTTCGGGAGTGATTGCACCAAAGCCCGGGAGGGATCTGGGTGCAGGTGGAAGAAAAGCAGAAACCAGACCCGGCTTAGCCACGGCCAATGTTGCCTGCAGCTTAAAAGTGTCCCTGCTGTGAGCCCGAGCCAGGAATAGTCACTCCAGGTCTGACTGTGTTCCTGGCAGATGTGGGAAGGGCTTGAAGTGAGAGATTGTTTTGTTTATTTAATTTTCTGTTTCGTTTTGTTTTAAGCACTTATTAGCAGAAATAAAATCAACAGCAGAATGTGGTATTTTTGGGTTTGGTTATCCAGGCAGAGAAAAATGAATTTGTCTTTTGTAACATTGCCATTCTGTTCTCTCCTGAAATGGCATGAACTCCAGGAATCCTGGGAGACATCTGTGCCTGTGCTAGTGAGGGTCACAGGGGTGTTTCTAAGCCCAGCACTGCAAAAACACATGGAAACTTTGGGATAATGACACTGCCCTGCCCCTCTGTCACCGTATAGCCCACCTGGATGCATGGGTGCTGTCCAGGGAAGAGCCTGAGCCCTCCTGTTCCTAAAGAGTTGGAGTGGGAGGTGAAGGGGAAAAGTAATTTACAGGCTGGATTTCTTGAAAGTGGATCCCTCTGTGTTAGGGGTTAATTAAACCCTTGTCAAGTCTCTCTTGAGGGGTTAATTAAACCCCCATCGAGCCCCTCTTTAAGGATTAATTTAAAACAGGATTTCGAGCCCTTTTCCCGGTTGCTTTTGAGCTAACTCCTCAGTTGTATTTTCCCTCTCTACTGCAGAAATGACACAGAACCAATAAAAATAATTTAAAAAAAAATTAAAGCATGTCTATTTGGGGAGGATAAAAACCTTCAAAGGTGGGGAATATTCCGGGGCTGCCGTTGCCGCGTCGGGGCGGGGTTTACCGGGACAGGGCGGAGCGGGGGGACCGGGGGCCCCTCCCTCTGATCCCGAATTTGGGGGTCCCCGGTGTCGCTGCCCGGTCCGGCCGTGGGCGGGGCCGGGCGCGCGCCGCAGGAGGGGCGGGGCCGGGGGCGTGGTCACGCAGTGGTCACGCCCAGCACCGACCTTGTTCCCGGGACGCGCCGCCGCCGCCGCCGCTCGGACCGGGCTGATCCCGCCGATCCCCGACCCGCCGCCGGTAAGACCCGTCCGGGCGGGCCGAGGCTGAGCTGCCCGGAAGGGGGGAGCCGTGTGTGGGTGTCCGGCCGGGGTACGGCGGGCACGGCCCTTTCCGGCGGTCTCCACCCGCGCCGCTTCGGGACGTTCTTCTACGGGGGGGAAGGCGAGTGGGGACGTTGGGCGGCTCCAGCTCGGGGGTTGGGGGCACAGCTGCGGGTGCTGGGGAGCTGCGGTGGCTGCCTCCTCCTCCTCCTTCTCCTCCTCCATGGGCCGGATCCGCGCAGCTTTGCAGCGGATGGCAGCAGCGAGCACCCTGGGAAGCGTGTCCTGCTCCTCCCTGGCATCGCTGCTCTGCTTTGCCTCCATCCCTCCTTCCCCACCCACCCCGTAAACCGCCGTGCTACCCTAGATTGCAGCCTTTGCCCTGTTTTCCTCCGCTTTTTAGCTGTTTACCCCACTTGCCCGACCACCGAGCAGCTCTCGCCCAAGGGCGCGGCTTGTCCGGTGCCAAGGGCTGCCCTTCGTCCCGGTGGTTTGGTTTTGGGGGGCTGTGGCCGACACATGGCACCCCTTGTGCGGTGCCTTCCGCACTCTGCACCGTCACCAGCTGCTGACCCAGCACAAATTTCAGGATCAGGTACCTCCCTCTTGCCAACGCGTGGCTCCTCAGGGCATGGCACCGGAGGAGGTGAGCGGCTCGCTCGGCTTAGAGCAAGTCGAGCTTTCTGCCCTTTCCCGTGTCCATTCAGACCCTGCCCCAGCATCGCTGCTGCCCCCCAGGCGACAGCAAAGGCAGCGTCCCGCCCGCCCCGGAGCCTTCCTCTCCCACGGGACGCAGCTGTGGAATTCCAATCCCTTTTTAATTTCCTCTCGGGATTTTTTTGTTGTGTCATTGAACTGCACGCTGACCGCACAGCGGGTTTAGTGAGCTACCCCGAATTAATATCCAAGAGAGCTGGGGACAGTAAGGTGTGACAAGCTGCAGTACATACGGTTTAGTGTTATTTTGATGAGGGGGATCCATTATAGAGCTGAGCTGCTCCCCTTTCTGCTTTCCTACGGTTTTGACTGCTCGGTTCCAGCTTTGTCCTGGGAAAGGTGGGCAGGGACTCTGGGATGATGACTGTCCAAGTTTAACACCCGCACGGCTCCGTAGCTCAGGACACGTGGCTGCATGGATGTCATGGCAGCACCCAGCAGCCACCACAGCAAGCGGGGACAAAGATTCCCATCGGGTTGTGCAGATTTCTGCTTTGGGATTCAGGATGGGTGGAGGCATCCGGGAGGGAAGTTTGTCTTCCTTTGTGCTGCTCATTTAATGAAATACCTTGGGGCGTGTGCAGCAAGGGAGGGGAGGGAGGTGCAGATAGTGGTGTCTGGGGTCAGGATGGGTTGCTGGGGAGCTGGCACAGTTGTCCCCCCAATCCTGCTTCCCTTTCCCTGCCTCCTCCCTGGGGTAAATAACCCCGTCCCCCTCTTCTCACCCCGCAGCAGAGGCCGACATGAGCACGTCCTTCCTGTGTTAAGGCTGCCCCTCACCTCTCCACATCAGTGACCTCCAGCCCGGCGACGAGGATGCGCGCCTGGAAGGCGGTGGCCAGCACGCTGGCGCTCAGCGGGGCCGACGTGGTGGTCACCACGCTGCTCTACACCCACGGCCAGGGCGGCCGGAATGTCCTGCAGGACCTGCGGCACTTCAACATCTTCAACTCGCTGCTGGACATCTGGGGGGGCTGCCTGTACCGCAGCTGCGTGCTGCTGGGGGCTGCCATCGGCGTGGCCACCAACACAGCCTATGGCCCCCGGCGCCTCAGGGCATCGCGGACCTTCATCGCCGTCGTCTGCCTCCTCATGGGCATCTACATGATGGTGAAGCTGCTGCTCTACTCGGAGGTGCGGAAGACCATCAAGGACCCCTGGTTCTGGGGGCTCTTTGCCTGGACCTACGTGGCGCTGGCGGCCACCTTCGGGCTGTGGCAGCTGCTGGCTTGTGTCACCTCCTCCCGCGAGGCGCTGGGGCCCGGCTCCGAGTCCCGTGCTGAGGTGGAGGAGAGCTGTGATGGGGGTGCCCCCAGGGACAAGAGGGAGGAGGCAGCAGGTCCCACCATCCATAAACTGCTGTCCTACACCAAGCCAGATGCCTTCTTCCTGGGCATCGCCTCCTTCTTCCTCCTTGTGGCTGCCTTGGGTGAGTGAAGGGCCCAGGCGGGCTGTGCTGTGCTCCCATCCTCACCAGGAGGGACGGAGGAGCCATGGTGGTGGGGCTTGGAAGCACCCTAGGATTGCTTTTTTGGGGGTGCTGGGTGGCACGTGCTGCATGGGGTGGGTGAGCAAATGCAATGGGGCAAAACCTAATGCATGAGGGGATAAAATACAATGGCAACATCCCCACGTGCCACACTCTCAGGGTTTATTCTGTGATGGCCGAGTATCTCTGTGGTGGGGATGGGGCTGTCCACAGGCTGTCACAGTTGGGAATACAGGTCCTGTGCCAATCCCGTGCAGTGGGGCTGAATCCCCATGTGCTGTGCTTGTCCTGCAGGAGAGACCTTCCTGCCCTACTACACGGGGCTGGCCATCGACGGCATCGTGGTGCAGAAGAGCATGGATCGCTTCTCCACAGCAGTGCTGGTCATGTCGCTGCTCGCCATAGGAAGGTAATCCAGGGGCTGGATTTGGCCCTGGCAAGGAGTTTGGGGTTTTCCCACAGGAGCTCGTGGTGATGGTGGGCACAGGCACCCACTCCACCAGTTCGCTGCCAGACCCCAGGGATGTGCTGTGAATTCTCTGCGCTGTCACGATGCAGAGAGGCCGTGGCTGGCAGTCACGAGGCCTTTGTGTGGCCCTTCATGTCCATCTGCTGGAGGTGGGGGAGCAGGAATGGACACAGGGAATGGGTTCCCTGGGGAGTGCTGTTCCCTCCCAAACCTTGTGACTACCACGGTTAGGACCAGCCACCACTGTTGCTGGTGGCACCCAGGAGAGGTGTGGGCTGGTGATAAGTGGTGTCAGCACTGCCCAGGCCCTTGGCCTGGCGTGGGGGTGTTTGTGTTGCTGAGAGGGTTTCGTGTCCATGGCTCTATAACGTTTCTTATCTGCAATTAGCTCATTTGCCGCAGGTATCCGGGGCGGCGTTTTTACGCTCATCTTTGCAAGACTGAACATCCGCCTTCGCAACTGCCTCTTCAGGTCGCTGGTGTCTCAGGAGATGAGTTTCTTTGATGAGAACCGCACAGGTTGGTTCCTCTGTCCCCCTGGATTCGCTCTAACCCCTCTGTCCCATCCCAGATTTTTTTCCTCTCTGCTTGCTCTACTGTCGTACAGCAGACTGGGGGCAGACAGAGGCAGCACCCGCGTGCTCGTGGTTAGAAATAGAGGCAGAAAACTCTTCCCTTTCTGTTGCTTCCCACCGTGGGGATGTCCTATTGCCACCCAACAGCCTGGCATCCAGAAGTCCCACCCCCAAAACTCCCATTTCCTTCCTCCCATCAGTGCCTATTGGTGGGCCGGTCTCCAGCTCTGCTTCAGTCCCTGAAACCTCAGATGTGTGAGGCTTGCTGGGTGTGCTTGTTGCTTTCCCCGCTTGCAGTTCAGTCCTGTCCCAGTCCCAGGCCATGCCACTCTGGTGTAACTTTCACACACTTAATTTTGTCTCAGTGGTATTTTTAGTTTTGAGGCTGTTGCTGTATTTAGCAGTCACTGCACAGTGCCTTGGTAGCTGAGGACAGCAGAGATGTTACTGGAAGTGGGATACGGGTAACCCTGGACTTGCACAAAAGCATGGGAATTCAGCTGGACTCAAACACAGGCCAAGGATTTGGGAGTTCAGTGTGATGTTTGCTGGCTGTAACACTCAGCTCCACCAAAAGGCACCGCCAAAGCTTCATCCTTTAGTAGCTGGACCCATGTCCTCAGGTCCCTTGGGTCAGCTCCAGGCTGTGTGTGGCCTGTGGGCTGCCCTCCAGCATAGCATGCTGTCACAGTCCCCTTTGCTGTCCTACAGCCACCCTTGGTGACCCAGGGATGTGGCTTGTGCCTTCAGGTGCCACCTCCTGCTCCTCGTGCATGCAGCAATCCAAGCTCCTCTGTTTTGCTTTGCATCCACAGCGGTGGAGAGTTGCCCCCCTTCCATGCCACCCTTCAGACCCCCAGCTGGTTGGACGGGGAGCTCCATCTGGCCCCTGGCATGGGATGTGGGACACTGTTAGGCAGTGACCTGCCGTGGTGACACGTCCCTGACCCCTCGTTGCTGCAGGGGACGTCATCTCCCGCCTGACGTCGGACACCACCATCGTGAGCGACCTGGTCTCCCAGAACATCAACATCTTCCTGCGCAACGTGGTGAAGGCCACGGGCGTGATCTTCTTCATGTTCAGCCTCTCCTGGAAGCTCTCCCTGGTCACCTTCATGGGCTTCCCCATCATCATGCTGGTGTCTGATGTCTATGGGAAGTACTACCAGGTAGGCAGGAGCAGCTGGCATTGCAGCAGTGCTGCGCTGGTCTCCCTGTGAAGCCATCAAGGAGCTTGTGGTGGCCTTGGAGCCGGTGGGAGTGACCTGGAGTGTTTTGCTGCCAGCAGGGGGGGCAGGAAGGTGACATTAAACCTGTGTGGGCAGACACGTGTAGCCTGGGCTCTTACCTTGCTTCATGCCCAGGAGTGGAAGTATCTCAGGTCCGATAGAAGAGGTGGCTGGGCTGTGGAATGTCCTGCATGCATCTGCCTGTCCTTGTGCCCTCTCTCCTCCCCCTCTGGAGTCACTTGGTGGGGTCCCAGAGCCCGGGGCGAGTGGGGAGATGTCCCACAGACAGCCTGGCACTCACTGAGCTCCCTCTGCCTCCCCCTGCTCCCTGCAGAAACTCTCCAAGGATGTGCAGAGCGCTCTGGCCAAGGCCAACAACACAGCCGAGGAGACCATCTCGGCCATGAAGACCGTCCGCAGCTTTGCCAACGAGGAGACGGAGGCCAACGTGTACTGGCAGAAGCTGCAGCAGGTGTACAAGCTCAACAAGCGGGAGGCCATGGCTTACACCTACTACGTCTGGTCCAGCGGGGTAGGTGCATGGCCCTGGGGCTGGGATGGGCAGGGGAGTCTCTCCAGATCCCAAAGCACACGTGGTTCTCCTCCACTTCCAGGGAACTCCGTGGGGTGAGCCCAGCCCTGCTGTCCGCTGCCAGTATTTCCTGGGCTCTTGATCATTTATTTTCATCCATCAAAAAAATACATCCCGTTCCGCCCCGAGGCAGCGTTGTGTCATTCCGTGGAACTGCCTGGTTTCCCCTGCAAATGGGGCAATAATTGTTAAGAGCTCAAGGTCGTGGAGCAGCCCATGGCTGCGTGGTGCTGCAGTGTGTGCCTGTGCCAGCTCCGCTCCGGGGCTCCGGCTGGGAACAGCCGCGGCGTTGGTTGAGCTTCTGCTCGGGAACGGAGATTTTCTGCGTGTGGGTGGTGGCAGGGGGAGGCTGCTGGGCTTTGGCTTTGGGCTGCCTTTTTTTTTTTTTTTTCTTTCCCCTGCAAAATGCTTTTTCATCATTGAACACCAGATGGTTTGGGGCTTCTCCAGCAAAACCCTCGCGTGAGGTTGCCCTTGTCTCTGCACGTTCAGGGATCGAGGCAGTCGCTGGTGAAGGGTCTGTGAGTTATGGTGCCTTCGTGCAGCTGTGAGAGACTTTATGTCTTCCCAAGTCTGGAAACAAAATGGGAGCATTTATTGGCGTTGTTTCTGGGCTCCCAGGTGAAGCTGGAGCATGAACTGGGGTGACACTGATCCTGACAAATCTAGGAAGGCAAAAGGTCTCAAAAACCACTCCTGCAGGGCTCACGTAGAAAGAAGACAATGGATATAGCTCAGCCCTGATAGAGTCTGTCTTGGAGGGAATGCAGGAGCTTAAGGTCAGATCATGGCAGAGCTGTAGAGGAGGCATTTTTTCCCCCTGTATTTTTGTCTGTGTGAATTTACAGCCTCTTCTGGTGCCACAGGGCACCAAGGAACGGCTGCTTTTTGTAGCACCTGGAACAAAACCAGCTGAATAAAAGGGGCTGGTATTTGTCACATCAGAGCTGATCTGCCTCCTTTCTAGAGTGGGTGGTACCCCCCACACTGACTTCAGACGACAGCTGGAGTTATCCTTCAGGGACTTGTTCAGGCAAGGAGGATATTCTGCATTAACTCCTGGGCTTGATTTTGTGTTCTAAATTAAAATGTGTCACACTCATATAACAGAAATTTATTTTAGTGCTGAGGTGACTGCATGCCTTGGATAATTTGAACATAGATTATTATGCTTGAGGACCTTAGTCCAAGAGACAAGTTCATGAGATGCTCTGTTATTTCAGATAAATTCTGCCTCCTTGGCTGCTGTCCCTCGGGACTTGTTTTGTTGAAAGATATCTGCCCAGCTCCTTAAATCAGCCCATGTACTTGAGTTGTTTTTCTCATTTCCATGCTCACTCCTAGGGCTGCCAGCTGCACTGTCAGGGATCCTCAGCTCAGGGCTCAAAGAACAAATGTCAGCACACGAAGTTTGGGCTGTTGTGTGAGTAATGACAAATGCACCAAAATATCCGTTGTCCTTGCTGATTCTGGGATGTTTTCTTGCTTTCAGCTGACCCTGCTGGTGGTCCAGGTCAGCATCCTTTACTACGGTGGGCACCTCGTGATCTCTGGGCAAATGACGAGTGGAAACCTGATATCCTTCATCATTTACGAGTTTGTCTTGGGAGACTGCATGGAGGTGAGTCAGTTCTGGGAATCCCAGAATGGGTTGGTTTGGAAGGGACCTTAAAGACCATCTCATTCCAACTCCCTGCCATGGGCAGGGACACCTTCCACACGTTCTCAGGTTGCTCCAAGCCTCATCCAACCCAGCCTTGGACACTTTCATGGGTGGGGCAGCCACAGCCAGGCCCTCCCCATGCTCTGGGCTATCCCAGAAGGTCCCAGGGCAGTTGCAGGGATAGATCCAGTGCTGATTTTCCCACGATATATTTTTCTGGTGCTGTGGCACTGCCAGAGGGGGGATTCTCCCCTCTGCACCCCATGCCTCCCCTGCTGTGGTCTCACAACCTTCTTCTTCCTGAAGCAGCTTGTCCCCCAAAAAGGCAGCTGGGACCAGAGGGGTCAGGCTGGCCCTGCTGAAGGGCAGAGCCCTGGCTGCCTGCCAAGCACATTTCCTGGCATGAAGAATGAAGGGATTACAAAGCTGCCTGTTAAATTTCAGGCTTCATTAAAAACTTAATTATATTACTTTTTTTTTTTTCCCCTTTTCCCTGGAATAGGCTGCAAGCTGCTGCGTTGGCAGCGCATTAGCAAGATGGGATTGTGGGTGGGATGGTAGAGCCCACCCAGGGCTGCCTTCCCCTTGCAGAGGCATAAACTTGGCTAATCCAGACAGGAATGATCCAGTCGAGGTTTCCTCACAGCCAAGTGTGGTTTTGGTGGTGCTTCAGCCTCTGTGCAGGGGCAGAGCAGAGCTGGAGGCAGCTCGCCTGGCTCTCACCATCTGTTCAGATGACTGCAGGCTCTGGTGGGGTTTCCAAGCTGTGGTTTTGGTGTGGATTTAGTTTGGTTTGGGGTGTTTTTTTTCCTCTCCTGGTGGGAGGGGCATTACAGTACAAACTGTTCTGCAGCTCTGGGTTTAATATTGAAAAACACCCTTTCCCTGGGTTGTCCACGTATCCCCTCCATACCCAACAGAGGAGGAAGAGTTTTTTTCTTTTCCTGTGTCTGGTGACTGCAGTCAATGTCAGGCAATGGGGGACTTGGGAATGCCTCAGCCACTGTCCTTATGAGTGGCACAGGCTGTTTTCCCCATCCCTTGGGAGGGTCCCACCGTTGCCTCTTCCCTTGCAGTCCATCGGCTCCGTGTACAGCGGCCTCATGCAGGGAGTGGGAGCTGCTGAGAAGGTCTTTGAGTTCATCGACCGCAAGCCCACGATGGTGCACGACGGCTCCCTGGCCCCGGACCACGTGGATGGGAAGGTGGAGTTCAGGAATGTCACCTTCTCCTACCGCACTCGCTCCGCAACGCAGGTTCTCCAGGTGAGCCCTCCCAGCGCCGCCTGCTGCTGCTCCATCCTGGCCAGAACCAAACCCCAGGCCACGGAGAGTGTCAGCTGCCTGTCAGAGGTGTGTAAAGGCAGGCTCAGGGCGTGCTGGAAAACAGATTAAAAGGAGCAGCGGGTGTTTAGGGCCGGCCTTCCTTACAAGGAATGAGATTTATTAATAAAACCCTTGTTCCCTGCTCAGGCATTAAACATGTCAGCATGGTACAGGGCTTTGTGCCAAGCTGCCTCAGACCGTTTCCGTGGGAGAGGGATCATGAGGCAGGGGGAAGCAGCAAAGAGGTCAGTTTGCTTTTTAGAGGACCTGCTACATCAGCAGGCAAATCTGAAGCCATTTGGAGGCTTTTGGGTTCCTCGGAGCCAGGAGAAATGGCTGATGTGGCACATCACCAAGGCAGAGGGTCACTCTGGCCAGATTCTGGCCACTTCTCTTGGGTAGTGCCTAAGGACGTTGAGAAAAGCCTGGACCTGAGCGTGCTCTCCCATCCCTGTTGCAGAACGTGTCCTTCACCCTGCACCCCGGCAAAGTGACAGCGCTGGTGGGTCCTTCAGGGAGTGGCAAGAGCTCCTGTGTCAACATCCTGGAGAACTTCTACCCTCTGCAGGACGGGCAGGTGCTGCTGGATGGGCGTCCCATTAACATGTACGATCACAAGTACCTGCACTCCGTGGTACGAGCGACTGATACGTGTATTCTGGTTGTGATACCCGTGTTCTGCTTAGCCCAGTTACCACCTGCAGGGCTCAGAGGGGATGCATGGCACTGCTGCACGTTGCTTTGGATTTGATCTGGCAGCTTCGGAAATGTCCAGAAAGCTGGAGGCTGGAAGTGGTCCCAGAAATTAATTCGGATAATTTTGTGGGGGTGGAAGGGAAAGGGATGGAGGGTGGTTTCAAGGGGAAGGGGGAGCCTTCCAAAAACAGAACAAAAAACATGTTTTGTTTGGTGTTTTTTGGCCAAGACAGTCGAAATACGTTTTTGGCTCTTGGATTAATTATCATCTAAATTGGGTTTGGAAAACGAGTTTTGCATTCCTCCAGCAATTTCTACCTACAGTAATTCTCAGCTAATGGGGAGTTAAACCTCTCAGGATCCTGGCAGCAGCTGGAGCACCAGAAGGGCTGGTGCTTTGCCTAGGAGAGGGGTCTGGGCCCCTCAGCTCTCATCTGTGTGTCAGCACAGATCAGCCTTCATCTCTGCAAGTAACTGCCTCCTTTGTTTGCCCCCAGAGCAAATGGCCTCAGCAGTCAGCAGGAAAACCTGAAAACAATTGATCAGAGACAGGCTGGAAAGCCAAAGTCACTGTGACTAATTTACATTCCCTGCCCGTACTGAGCGAAAATCAAAGGCCAAGCAAGTCTTTCAGTTTAGAAAGCCTGGTGTGGTGTTAGGAGCACGGGGAGAAGTCAATTAAAATATGACCGTGTCTCCCTGGCTCTCTCACGCACAATTCTGAGTAATAATTTGAAAGGTTTGATTTATTCCGATATCAATGGTTTGATAAAGCAGCTGAATGTGACAGTGAACAGCCATGGCTGTAAGGCAGGACAGGGAGACTGTTGCTAAGCAATTAAGGAATTACAGCAGTTACGTCCCTAACTTGCTCATTTGGGTTTAAAAGATGGAAGAGGGCTCATTCACATGGCCCAAGTGTGATTACTGGCCTTGAAAGGAAAATCAGCAAGGGCCTGGGAGAGGGTCTCTCCAGCTTGACTTATCCCAGCAACTGATTCTCCATTCTGTGAAAAGCACAGTGATGGGAGTAACAGATCTGGAGCAAAACCACAGCAGGCTTTAGGAGGGGGAAGCCCATCCCAAATGCCAACGTGCCAGCATTGCATCAGGTTTCTTTCCTGCAAAATGACTTTCCAGCAGAAGATGCAACCTGGGCACCCTGACACTGGCAGCCTCACTGGAAGCTCACCTTGAGCACTTGGTTAATGACATTTCTATATCTTGATCTCGGTCCTTACCCAGCAGGAACAAACATCAGTGGTCTGAGATACCGTGCAGTGCATCTTCTGCTCCTGACCCCTGCTCTCCCTTGCTTCCTGCAGATCTCCCTGGTGAGCCAGGAGCCCGTGCTGTTCGCCCGCTCCATTGCAGATAACATTTCCTATGGCTTAACTTCAGCCTCCTTCGAGTCGGTGGTTCAGGCTGCCCAGAAGGCCAACGCCCACAACTTCATCACCGAGCTACAGGACGGCTACCACACAGGTACCCGCCCCACTGCTGGGCCTGGCAGCTGTACTTCCTGGCACCTCTTGATTCTTATTTTGACCCCTTTCCTCTCTCCCTTGACCCGACAGAGGCAGGTGAAAAAGGAGCTCAGCTGTCAGGTGGGCAGAAGCAGAGAGTGGCCATTGCCAGGGCCTTGATCCGAGCCCCTCCCATCCTCATCCTGGATGAAGCCACGAGCGCGCTGGATGCGGAGAGCGAGCACGCGGTGAGTGGCTGACCTGGGAGTTTGGGCCAGAGGGGGTTTGGAGGACAGACTGTGGCCTCAGTTCCCAGCCAGTGGACAAACTTACTCTTGACATGGTGTGATCAGAGGGTTGAGTAAAGCACTAATTCCCTAGCAGGAATTTGCTTCCTATGCTCTTGCAGCCACCAGGAAAGGAATAATTCCGTGCTTACAGCAGCCAATGCCTGACAAACCTGATGAGGTGGAGGTCTTTGCTGATTTTTCCAGTGTGGAAAGTGTTAATTGGTGTACTGAGACTCTGTGCAGCCTTTTAGGACAGGATACAGGGGAAGACCCTATAAAATGGTGCTGCAGCAAGGAGAGTAGGACTTCCTAAGCTCAAATCCCAGCCGAGGCACCAAGGAAGCCACACTTGCAGGAAAAGCCTTGAGCATCCTGTGAACTGGTTTATCTGTCTGGGATGTGATGTACCAGCAGCAGTTTTGCCTCCCTGATGCAATGACATGAGGGAAAGCCTCTTCAAGGCTGGGATTTGAGGATGTGCCTCCAATCCAAGAGGACAAATCCTGCTGGGGCAGCACAAGTGTCTGACCTTGGAGCAGCTTGCTGCCTCACAGGTCCTCAGTCACGTGTGTGGTACCTGATGCCAGCCCAGGGCTGGTTTTGGCTACCCAGGGGTGTCAATGTGACATGTGCCTGATGGCCACCTGCCTGCCTTTAGACGTCAGCGCTATTGTCTCTTGACTGGGAAAAAACCTCTCTTGCCGTGCCCTGGTACACTCAGGAAAGAATCTTTCTTTTCTGAGCAGCTGCATTCACCAGGCATGGGCTCCCTGCAGTCTCTGCCAGCACCACGTGGCCTCCAAATGTGGGGCCCAGCTTGCAGGATCAGACCTGTATTCATACCTCACCTGGCTGGACTGAGATGGTCTTTGGGCTGCAGCCAGGAGCTGGGCTGGACATGCTGATGCTGGTAGTGCTGCAGGGAGCCAGAGGAGAACACACCTCCTGTCCACGGGTTTCTGGACACAGACCACAAAGCTGCTGCTCTCCCAGTGCCCGGGCACTAAACGCCTTTTCTCCCCACAGATTCAGCAGGCGATTTACGGCGACTTGCAGAACCACACGGTGCTTGTCATAGCTCACAGGCTGAGCACTGTGGAGAGGGCACACAACATCATTGTGCTGGACAAGGGCCGCGTGGTGCAGCAGGGCTCGCACAAGGAGCTGATGGAAGAAGGAGGCCTTTATTCCAAGCTGGTGCAGAGACAAATCCTGGGGCTGGAGGGGGGCGGCACGGACAGTGTCCAGCCCGCGGCCCGGGGGGATTCGGCGAAGGGGCCGGAGGAGGAGTTCAGGATAGACCATTCCCTGCCGGCCGTGGCACAGGACGATTTCCCCAACGCCGCTCCCAAGTGAGGGCGGCCGCGGCCGGCGCTCGGACGCTCCCCGGGACGCTGGGACGGAGGTGGCACAACGGCGCCGCTGGCTCGCCCCACGTCACGCACCCTGCACACCCAAACACACACCATAGAGCTTCCTGCAGGATGGCTCCAGCGGGCACCTGCCAGCTGGCAAAACAGGGATTCACTCGAGGGAGCTGGGTCTTTAGCAATTCTCAGCATTTCTACTGGGTTTCTTTTCTAACTCCTCTCGACTGGGACTTTTCTCTCCCATCGACCTGCATGTGTAACTGCTATTAACTGTAATGGATGTTCAATGCATGCGTGGAGGGGGAGGTTGAAAACCCCTCCAGGAATTTCAGGGGGTGGCTTTTGTGGCTGGATAGAAAAAGGGTGACTGTAAAGCAAGGTCCTGCTCCCTCTGTCAATCTATGGGGCTAATCCAAAGTTGGCTGAAGCCTGTAGGGAGTTCCCTTCGGCTTTGGTGAAAACTGGATCACTCCCATGGAGCTGAATGCCGGGAGAGTTTTGCACTGAGTGCCTGCAGGCTCGGGCTCTCAACCATTGCTGCTGAGCTTGTATCACGTAGTATCCATCCTTGCTGGGACAAGCCAGGGGACCGGGAGGCAGATGTAACTTTCTGATTTGCTCTTGGTGCTTGGTGGGTGTTTGTTTTTAAGGATGAGACGTTTTACCATAACTGGGTTAGGTTTTGGGGCTTGGGGTTTTTTTTGTTTGATTTGTTTGTAGTTTTTTAACGTTATTTGTGTGCACTGTGCAATGTCTGTCTGGCTCCAGCATCCACTGAAAATTGGTCTGTTACTTCAGAGTTTTTTTTTAACTCACAACCCCGGTGCTGGTGTGAAAAAAAAAAAACACTACTAAAGACAGGCATAAAACACTAAAAAGAGAGCACTTTATAAATCCCACCAAAGCTTTGTTCAGCTTCAGGCCATGCTAGCGACTTCACTGCATGGGAAATCCATTCTGTCACGTTCCTTGAAGTCCAACTTCAACTGCCTGAACTTTATAATGTGTTTCTTTGAATATAATTTATTTCAGTATGAGGGATAGAAAGAAATGTGTTGCTCCTAGCCCTTTGGGGCAATGGCTCTGGCTTAGTAGTATTATCCTGCTATAGATTGGAGAAAAATGCTATGCAGCCAGGCAGGTGCTGTTTTAAAAATAGCATTTCTAGGGGAACACTGACTTCAGACTCTGCATAGTTAAGAAATTCTCTCAAGCACTTTAGCTCTCATGTTTTCTGATACTTGAATGCTGCTGCATTTTCCTTTCCAGCAGGTTTGCGTTTTTGTTATTGGCAATGTTTTGTTTTCATTTAGTGATGTTTTACAAACTCTAAATTTAGTGTCCTTGAGGAGGGATGCTCAAAAAAAAAAAATAAAATACTACCTCTGCCACTCAACATCGAGCTGCTCTGGTTGGGGGTGTTTTTTGCTCTCCGGGTTTTCAAGGTATCGTTCATCTGACACCACAGCTGAATGCAGCTGCTCTTGCACGTGTTCTGGGGAATGACAAGAGGAACCCACAGAGAAGGAGGTATGTAAAACACTTCAGCATCTGATAATGGCTGTGAGCCCAGCAGTCGGGATAACTCATTTCCATCCCGGATCCTGGATCCGTTGGGTGTCAGTCTCCCGGGAAGGACAGGCAGTCTAACCCGTTCTCAGAGCACGGTGCTTCCTGACTGGAATCTTTTCAGCTGCTGGCTTTTGTGATATGATAACAATCTGTGCCTCAGAAGAAGAACAAGATCTCTTTGTTTTCCCTCCCTCCACTTAGGGAACTTGTGTGGCACTCTGAGCTCCTCAATCATCCCTTCAGTAAAAGGCCAGGAGTTCCTGCTCGATGACAATTTGCACTTGTGGGTATGAGGAGGCTGGGGGTTCCACCCAACGCTGACAGGCAAGTGATTAATTCTGCATTTTTATCAGTACCTGGGAGCAGAAAGTGGCCACCGGTTCATAGAAGTGGAATTAATTTCTGCTTAATTAAAAAACTGGGGGGAAACCCAAATTGGGTTACCTGGGAGCTAGGGAAACCAACTCACCCTGCAAAGTGCTGGTAGGACAATGATCATTAGTACATGAGATGCCAGGAAAGAGAATTTGCTTGTGTCCTATGTGTCCCTCCCAGGCAGGGCTGCATAAAGGGAACTGGAGGATGCAATCAGATCCGTTTTATTGCAAAAACTACACTGAATTTCAGGAAGGGAGCCCTGTTGCCCAAGGCTGCTGCGATGATAATCCCAGCATTGTATTCCCAGGTTGGGTCCAAACAGCTTCAACTGAAATGGCACACTGGAAACGGCAGAGGCAGATCGTCTCTGCTGGTGGCACCAGTCACAGCTGATAACAGGGCCTGATTTTGTTCATTGCCACAGGTGCTGAATTCTCTCTTCTGCATCCAGATAACTCAAGGCTACTTTTCCCCTGAGCCTCTCATCTTTTGGCTTGAACGGGCCCTTTTATTGTGCTGTTGGCACGTGACAAGTGGCACTGCTTGTGGGCTAAAGCCATGAGGGTTTTCTTATGCCCTGGAAGATGGGTGGAAACTCCACACACCACCAGGGATCCAGCAGAATTATTGTAATGCAGATATTTTTGCCTGCACAAACCCTGGGACTGTATAGAAAATCCTGCCTTTTCTAAATCATTCCAACTAAGGCTTCTTTTTGAAGTGAAAATCAGGGTCAGACCGTGCCCATTAGCCAGACTGAGCCCGGCAGTAAAGCTGTGCTTCACCCAAAGCAGCAGTGGGAACTGCTCCAGTGCTGGAACACGAGCTGCTTCCTGGAGCTGCCCAATCCCTTGGGCCTGTGGGCAGTCTGTGTTTCAGGCTATTCTCCTGGAAACAAGGCCACTGTTCCCTCTGAAACCCTGGACTGTAGTATTTTGTGGCTGTGGCTTTGCCCAGAGTTGACATTTACAGTGGAACGTGAGCAAAATCAGTTCAAGAGCTTCTCGATTAGAGTGATGGAGATAAAAATTCCTTTTCTTCAAAGGGAAGAGTCCTCACAGGGAACTCAGAGGGGTTCATCTGAACCCTTAACCCGGGGGCACTGAAGATTCTCCTGGCAGAACTGTAAGCAATTAAGCATTTGAAAGCACACCTGATTGCAAAGTTGACTGTACATCCCATGGCAGGTTGTCTGCCTCACTGTTAATAAGCTCTAACCAGTCCCTGTAATAGGTATAACCACAGCTTTATTTGATTTCAACAACAGTGAACCCCATCCAGGGTGAAATTTGAGAGTGGATCCTACAGCCCCAGTGCTTCCCCAGGGACAGGGATTTACCCTGCACCTTTGCACAGCCAGGGTCTGTGGCTGACTGACCCAGTAAATGAGCACACACTGATGGAAAAAACACAGCTGTGTTTATTCCAACAACTTGGCTCCAGCCACACCAACCTCTGCCTCAGAAACCAACTCTGTGTGTTTCAGTGGCTGCACTTTCTAGGCCTTCAGCAGGTCTGGGAAGTGCCACAAGCAAATAGAAAGTGCTTCTAGCTCAGCTTCAGAGATGTGGTTTAGTCTGGGGAGGAAAAATAAAATCTGCCTCTTCTATTCCAGCTTCACTTTGAGCTTAAGGCAAAGAAAATAAGTGCAGGTAAATAAACCTGCTGCTCTTCTCACACCTGCAGCTCCCTGAAAGGAAGGAGTACCTTACAAACACCTAACTCCTGCTCTCTCTCAGACAGCAGGAGCACTGATCTCTCAAACAGAACAGCTGTTTCTCTGCCAGGACGCTGAATATGCAGGTCATTTCCAAGTATGAAGGAATCTGGGTTGTGAAAACTAAACAGAAGTACGGGCTGTGCTTAATATACAGAAGGAAGTTAAATTGCAAATAAGCCCCAAAACTTATCTGCACATTGAGCAAGCAGACTAATAGGGGTTAATGTACACCAGAGATGAGATTTGCAAATTCAATGTGTACATGACCAACCAGTTTGTCCAGGAAAAGAAAATAAGATGTGAAGGTGACTTGCAAAATATGTCTAAATCTAATAAATACGCATGAGTGCAGTGCTACTGACCGTAAAAGGATATGATGTACCAGAAGGAAATTCAAGATCAAGTTTAAATAGAAAAAAAAATTCTAACATCTTATTTAAAATAGTCTGGAT
The DNA here is from genome assembly GCA_013397395.1 of Sinosuthora webbiana. Lineage (NCBI taxonomy): Eukaryota > Metazoa > Chordata > Aves > Passeriformes > Sylviidae > Sinosuthora > Sinosuthora webbiana. The sequence goes on from VXBN01000832.1 coordinate 23,249, forward strand.
GCCAATTCTCCTCAAGATTGGAGCCTGACTTCTTATTCGCCATGACATGGTTCCCCTGTAATCTTCACAATTTTTTTTATTCCATTTCTCCTGTAATAAGAAATCCTGACTTCTGTACTTTGCCTGCTTACAGTTCTAATGTACTCGAATGCTGTCACCCTTCAAAAGGATTTCAGCAAAGGCAAATAGGAATCAAGCCTAGGGAGATGATAAATCCCAGCCTGCAGCACTGCAATATTTGATAAACCCTGTAGCCCAAAATCCTGGTTTATCTGCAATCCTTCATATCCTGTCCAAGTGATGTGCTGCCACAAAACCTTTATCTTCCATGAAGGCTGCAGAATGGGAAGGCACCCTCTTACCTTTCCAAATAGAAAATATAATTATACAAAAGCAGTTGACTTCTATCTTGTGTCTCAGCCTCAGCTGCTTTTCTGGACAACTGGAGAACTCAATTACATGCAGGTGCTGACCAAAGTACTCAAAAGCAACCCAGATGTTTAAAGCAGACTCCTCTCCACCATCACCAGAACCCAAATGACCTACTCAAGGAGAAGTAGTGTTTTCAGTGTATGCTGTACTTGAGCACAAATGAGTTATGTTCTCACCTGTGACTGAGCAGTTCTTATTATCCCCCTTTTTAAGCAAAAGGCACCATGGTTGAGGGAATCTGAGAACTCCACTCAGGATCACACAGCAAGGCAGTGGTAAAACTAGATTTACAACACGAAGCTGAGTCAGACTTCTAAACCACACTCCCCCCAAACCATTTATTTAGTTACGGCATGAAGTTCAAATTACCAATGTTCTTGGGAAGAAAGGGCTTCTCCTAATCCCTCAGCTAATTCCTCTGTTTGTATGTGTGTGTGTATCCATACGTGTGTTTGCATGTGCACATTTACAGCAGGTTTAACCCGTGACTGTGACTCTGTTTGACGGGCATCTGCAAATACAGGGTATATGGAATGGGGTTGGCAGGGCGACTATCTGCTGGTTTTACAGAACAAGGCAGGGCTGCAGTGACTGTGCAAACCCCAGTCAGTGCCCAGGGCACGGCTGCTGACTCACCTGGCACAGAGCACATACCTGCAGCAGGCAGGGTGAGGGCTGTGATCGCTGGTACATGCCTGTCCCACTGAACACCTTCTCCCCACCCTCGGCTCTGCTTCCTGCTGCGCAAACATCGCGCTCTCGCCTCCCTCTGAGCACACCCAGGGTTGTGGAGTTCCTCTGCACCGAGCAGCCAGAAGGTCTGGAAGGCTTCCTCTAGCAGGGTCACCTTGCTGGTCGTTATTCCCTGTGGATAATGATGACAAAGAGGGCTTCTGTGAGGGTGAGAGGTATAGGGAGGCCCAGTTTAGTTATAGGACAAAAGAACAACCATAAAGCTGTCACGTCATCACAGTGTCCTGCCAGGAGCTGCTGGGTCATTTCCTGAGTGTGACTGCAACTTCATTGCATCAGAATTGTATTCGGTCACTGTATGGATTTTTTTTTTTTTCCCCCCGGTTAGATCAAAAATATCAACTCCAAAGGACAAGGACCACGTGGCCATTCCCTCCCCTGCTCCCTTGGCTCCTGGTTCCTTCTTGGCTCTCCCTCCAGAGTTACACACACGGAAATAATACACACACCCACACCCACAGAGGGACAAAAGCAGGCCAGGAAGGTGGTGCACGCCAAGTGATGCATACAACTTAGGCTCTGTTAACACAGTTAATTGTTTCCAGGCGTAATTGTCTTTATCAGCTCTGCGAACAGCGGCAGTAATTGGGGAGCTGCTGCTCCTCAGGGTTACCACACACTGCCTACTCCAGTGCTGGTGACACGACTGATAAGAATCAGAAGAACAAAATATATGGTGGTTTAATTGACGCAGTTTTTACTACATTGCATTTCAAAAGTATTTAAATTTCCCGTGAAGCACATCTTCGGCAGATTATTTATTGACCTTCGCTGTTGAAGAAGAAAGTGCTTAAGATGGATGAAATGACCTAGCACCAAAGCTTGGCCAGATACGATTTTTAGCTATTTTAAACCTAAGTAAGTATTCAGCCTAGGCCTGAGAACAATAATGCAATCATTCTTTTGAGATTTGCTCCAGCCAAGTCCCAACCTGGGTAAGGAAATGCGAGTTAAATCTACTGATTTTCCTTCCGAATTTACAGCTGTGGAGTCTTAAACAAAAGGAGGCCGCGAGTGGCTATGGCACTTCCAGGCAGGGGCTCTGTGCTGGCGGGGCTCGAAGGGTCTCTGAGAGCTCAGCTCTGTCCGGCAGGACACAGGGCAGAGTCCGAGCCACCCACTGACCTGTCCCACCCCCGGGTGTCCCAGGAGCCGCATCTCCGGGCCCACACCTGGAGTCCTGTGCCCACTTCTGGGCCCTCCATTCGGGAAGAACATTGAGGAGCGTGTCCAAGGAAGGGAAGGGAGCTGGGGAAGGGGCTCAGCCTGGAGAAAAGGAGGCTCAGGGGGGATCTTCTGGCTCTGCTCTGGAAGGGACAGCTGGGGGGGTCAGGCCCTGCTCCCAGGGAACAGGAGGAGAGGGAACGGCCTCAGGCTGGGGCAGGGGAGGCTCAGGTTGGACATCAGGAGGAATTTGTTAAGCGAAAGGGTGATAAAACATTGGAAAGGGTTGCCCAGGGAAGTGGCGGAGTCCCCATCCCTGTAGGCGCGTAAGGAAAGACTGGACGTGGCGCTCAGCGCTGCGGTCTGGCGGAGAGAAGGTGGTGATGGGTCACAAGCCGGCCCCGATGATCTCAGAGGTCTTTTCCAACCCCAGTGACTGATCCCTCGGGATTCCGAGGGCCCCGAGCGCCTCACGTGAGCGCAGCGCACAAAGCGCGCTCTGTGCGGGGCTCTGCCCGGCGCTGTGCCCGCGGAGGGGCTTCACCCACGGACCCCTCAAGGGGCTCCCCTCACACACCCCTCACGGGGGCTCCCCTCCCTCACGGGGATTCCCCCACAGACCCATCAAGGGGCTCCCCTCCCTCACGGGGCTCCCCTCACAGACCCATCAAGGGGCTCCCNTACGCCCCGACACGCCCCCCCGGCAGGGGGCGCTGAGGGCGGTGCCCGGCGGGCCGGGGCGAGAGCGCGGCGGCACTTCCGGTCCGGGGCCGGCAGCGGGGCCGGGATGGCGCTGGACGCGCGGCGCCTGGAGGCTCTCAGCCTGCAGGAGCTCAGCGCGCTGCTGGACGACGAGGAGCAGCTCCAGGACATGGCCCGCGAGATGGAAGAGGTGAGAGGCTGCCTTCATACTCCCCGGCCGCGGCCTCTCGTCGGGCCGCCCCCTCCCCCTCAGCCCTCAGCGGGGTCCCCGGTGCCCGCTCGGTGTTGGTTAATGACCCCCCGCTCCCCCGGAGCCGCCGGGCGGGCTCGGCCCTGCCGGGGAGCTGCCGGTGCGTGAGGAGCCCCCGGGGCTGCGGGAAGCGCTGCCGGTCCCTTCCTTGCTCCCCCCTTCCCCGCCGCCCCCGACCCGCGTTCTCCCGGCCTTTTGTTCCCCGGCCCGCGGGGATCGGTGCCCGCCGGGTGCCACGGGAGGGCTGAGGGCTCGGCGGGCTGAAAAACGCGAAATTAAATTAATTCAACCGCTGACGGGCCCGGAGGTGGGATCGGCTTTTCCATTCGTGCAAGCCCTTGTTTTTTGTGCCTCGGCCGCGGTGAAGGATTTCGCCAGGGTGAATTCAGAACAACGTGAAAGGGATTTCTGTGTGCCCCGGTTGGTGTGCTGGGCGCAGCGAGGGCTGTCAGGCTTTTCTGCCGCTTGTTTTGCCTATTTGAAGTGTCTTTGTCGCTGCATCTAAGTCGTGCTTTCGGAGCTGTGAGTCTTGAAACAAAACAGGAGCCTGTTTTCTTCCTCTGGCTGTGGTTGTCCTTAACTGGTTTTTCTGTGTGCCAGTGGGCACTGGGTGTTACAATTCAGATATGAGACTGTTCTGGGTTTATTCGGCCACAGATGTTCCTGAAAGAATCTCACTCTTAGTCAGATAAGAGCAAAGAAGATAAAACTAGATGTATGAAAACTTTAAAAGAAAAAGAATGTGCTCTACTTCTCCGGGTCCTGTATTTATTGGGGGCTTTTTGTTTGTTTTCTTAAATTAGAGGACAAAAGCCTCAGGAGAAGAAAAACAGTGGCACCGTGTTCTTGAGAAAGAAGCTTACTTTATTAAGTGAAATCAACTGTGATTGTGTTCCCTCCAACTAAGGCTCTGACCTTTTTGGTGCTTCTGAGGAAATTGTTCCGGATCACCTCCAGCCAAACTGTCCGAGTGTTACCCATGGAGAGGCCCACGGAATGCCGGGGCTGAGCCGATGAGGTGTCCTGGGGAATTGATTTGCTGTGTTATGCAACAATTTGGATTTTGATCTCTGTGCCCACAAGATTCCTGAGAGTAGGGCAGCAATAATAACTTTTCATGTGAGCTTTTATTTTGAGAACTTAGGGAGAAACGGGCGGTGCTGCGGAAAGTAGAACATGCAGAGAGGGAGGGAGAGAGAGCTCCTGGAAGGCCCCGTGGTTTGCTGGGGGCAGGAGCACCCTGCTGAATAAAAACTATTTAAGGCAACTCAGCGGGTTCTAATGGGCTTAACTTGGTGAAGATGTGAACGGGTGCAGTGCTGCTGGTCCCAGTGTCACCTCTGACAAGGGACACGAGCACCGGGCCTGCCTCGGTGGGCTCTTCATTATTGTTTATTTGTCAGCGTGGACTTTAGGTCAGAAGTGACAGAAAACCTCACGGCCTCAGCAGAAAAAATCCTCCCTCACTCCACAACCAGCCCATATTCCCGATCTGACCCTCGGGTTTTCCTCTTTCCCTTGGCATCTTAAGGCTTTTAAATTGTCGAGTGAAGTTCCCCGGGCCCGAGGGAATATTTTGTGGTGTTTGGAAAGTGTGGCCAGGTTTGAAGGTGCTCGGGCTGTGTGGAAACAGGGCTGTGCTGCTGTCTGCTGTAATCCTCTTTTATTGGATGTGGAGGCTTTTGCTGGAGTCTGTTCAACCAGAAATGTGTTTACCCATCTTGGAAGGAATTGGCCATGCTTGAATATTCCTTCCTCGTTCTGTTTTGGCCTCCACTGGATTGTTTATTGCATGTGCTGCTGAGACCTGAGTTTTCACTGGGAAATGTGTGGCAGGAAGAGGGAGAGAGGGAAATCCTGGATGTTAAGGAGGCACCGTGGTGACTTCACTGCTGCTTGGCTGTCAGTCCATATGAATCCAGGTTGTAGGGTTATTCCAAAGCCCTTAAATTCCTAATTTTACTGTGACATGCCAATTAAAGTTAAACCACAATTCCACTTCTCTGAGGTCACTTGTATTTTCAATGGCAAAGTTGGCTAAAGCTGATTACTCCATAACTGAAAAAAAAAAACCAAAACAAACCCCTTTGTTCTCCTTGTTGCAAGGGAAACCCAGCTCAAACCCCAATGTTGTGCTCACAAAGGAGGAGGATTTGGAAAAAACCACTTGGCTTTCTTGCTGACAGCTAAAAATAGGCACTTCCAGCCTTACAGGGAATGTATTCCTGTGTGGCATTTGAGCAGGATCTGTGGGGGTGTGTGTCTGTGTCTGTGTGTGTGCCCAGGGGCTGATGTGCCTGCAGAGTGTCCTGCACGTGTGTCCCCAGGTGTGTGACACTGTGCCATCAGAGCTCAACTGTCGCCTTTCCTGTCTCTGAGGCTGGGCTCTGCAGGGCTTGAACAACCAACATCTTGTCTGCAAGAAGGAGGAAGGAAGCTCCTTGTCTGGGACTCCCAGTCTTTTGAAACCGAGGAGGGTTTGCTGGTTTGTTTTTTTTTTAAACGATCCTTTCAGGTTGATTTCTGTACAGCGTTCATCTTTGTGAAACAGGCAATGACAGGATGGTTTGGGTTGGAAGGGACCTGAGAGATCATTTAGTTGCAAACCCCCCTGCCATGGCAGGGTCATCAAAGTAATTTGTTTATAGAAGTCAGTCTGGGTGAGATAACCCTAAAAAGCACGGATGAGAGAATTTGTGACCTGACGCTGGTGATGATTTGATGAAATTCCCTGTGAAAGTGAATTTTCTTTTTATCTCCTGGAGTATCAGTTCTCTAACAGTGCATTATTGTGTTGCTGACTGCTAAGGTTCCATGGCCAAAAATCATTTGCTTTTCAATACCTTAATTCTGTGGAATCAAGAAGTCAGAAATGCATTGCCTTCTTCTCATTCCAGCATTTCAGAGTACACTGGCAAGCACACAAGGAATTTTTCGAGCATAGTCCTTTTCTCAAAAGCTGATTGAAAGGATCCTGCAGGGCAGAAAGTCCGAGTCAAACTATGTGCATTCATGCCCAGATTTCTTGGATTCCTCTCCTAAAACCACATCGTGCAAGTGGTCATGTTCTTGTTGGCCAAACATGACATTTAGTTGCAAAGTTAGGAATTAGACTTGGTGACAACTACAGATTTTTCTCTTCTAGCTGAGCATCAAATGAGTAACCTGTCTGTGCCTGATGAGTGCAAATTGCAGTGCTGGGTGTCTTGCCTCTGCAAGAAACGTCTAGGAACTGCAGCTTACCTTCTCAGCTTTATTTTGTCATTTTTTTTTAAGTAATCAGAAGAGCTAAATTTAGCCAATCTAATTACTTTGCAATATGTTTTAATATTTATTACAGAACAGATGTTGTTAGGGGGGTGTATTATTATTCACGAGCCCTTGATGAAAAGCACTCCTAAATCTCCTGTAAAAGAAGTCTCTTCTCCTACTCTGCACCTGTCAGCTCCTGTTTCAGGGGTTCATTTGACACTCCAAACGTGCATCTTTATCCTTCCACAGTGTGGCTGCATGTTTTATTCTTAATTTACAAGCATGTGTAAATTAAAGAGAACCTGGAAATGATAAAGGCTGAAGAAACCTGAAACTAACACGGACGTGTCCCATGTATAAAGCAACTAAAACGGTGCCACACAAAGCTGCTTCTTATTTATAGCTCCTTAAGAGACTTTTTCTCGAAGGTACCAAGGGATTCCTCCCCTTGGTGCTGGCCAGAACAAGCTTATAATTATAGCAGCTCCTGCTGGACTTTGTGGGTAAGTGAGGATTGCTCGGTTTCTCAGGAGGCAGCTCCTCTGGGAACGTGCTTTTGGATGAACCAGTGACGCTTCTCAGAGACGTTTTACACAAATAACTCCTGCTGCAAACCATTCTTTTGGAATAAGGGGATCAACATTTATAGGATGAATGTTGCTAAGCTAGTACTAGTTCTGGTTTAATTTTATCCAGCTTTTTTTTTTTTTTTTCCTTTTTTTAAAAAGTGGGATGAAACAAAGCTGCAGTTCATAAAAGTAGTAGGCTCTAAATTCCCAAAGCAGCTGCTGCTGCCTGCTCTTGGAAATGCTCATTAAATAAATCCTTGAGTAAAATTATTCAAATTACGTCCATTAAAGAAATTCATTTTTTTTTTTAAGCAGCTGAATTTTTGAAGTGCTGCATAAACCGTGTGACTTTTGTCTTTAATAACCCCTGCGTGTCTGTGGCTTCGTTTTCTTGCAGCACAGTTTGGGGTTGAGTGGTCTGCTCAGGAGTGAGCAATCCTTGTACCATGAAAATCCCCTTCTAAGCAGCTCAGTGTGGTTGTTGCTCCATTTGTCCCGTTCAGAATTCATAGTGAGAGCTTAGCACTTAAAAAAAAAAAAAAGTCATATATTCTCCTTAATATTGTCCTGTCTCATTATGTCCCGTGATTCTGGCTGGTATTTCCATCTGGTTTCAGATTAACGTTTCCTGCCTGTTGAAGTGCTCATGACCTCAAGAGCCTTGTTAGGAATTCTGCCTGAGTCCCACGCTCCTGAATTTTATCTCTAAATCACTTTTTTCCCTCACACTTCCAGCGGGCAGGTGAACAGAGCAGTGCAGGAGCAGCTCCCTGCTGATGCACGTTTTTGTCCCACAAAATACCTTCTGTTGGATTTATTCCTTCCTCAGCTTTTGTCTTGGCCTTGTGGGAAGCTGTGGATGGGTGCTGAAGGCTTGCTTTGTGCTGCACTGATGATCTTAATAAACTGCTCATGCTGGACTGTGCCTTTGACCCTTGGATGATTTTGCAGCTGTTTGGGGGTGGTTTTTTTTTTTGGTAGTTTTAAATTACTCATTTTTTTGAAAGCTTTTCTGCAGCACTCTTTAGGCAAACCTTACAGTGTTTGCTTTCTTATTCCTCGAGTTAACTTCCAAGTGGAGTGGAACAGTTGCTGTGAAGTTTTTACACAGACCTTAACAGCAGTGACAGAGGTTATTCTGGTTTATAAATTGTGGCTGTATTCGAGTTGCATTGCTCTGGGATTACTTTTGTTCTGATTGTTGTGAGATAGAATTCACAGAGTTCAAAATTCTTCCAGTGACGTGAAACGTTTCAATGTCCTGAAACAAGTGGATGGGTCTTCACCAGCTCCTCCTTGATTTTCATTAAACATCATTCCTGAATTTGCCTCGTATTTGAGGAACTGGTTCTTTTCCTGGTTTTGGGTGAGATTCAAGTTTGTCATCTCTCCAGGTGTGTGCATTGTTAAAAGAAATCTGTCCCAGACCAATGCTGGAAGTGAAGAGTTCAGGAGTGACGTTTTTAATTCATCCTTAAGCGTCAATTATCATTTTTGATCGACTTCTGTTAGAAAAAATATTCCCTTCTCAGAACATGGAAAAAGTTTAGTCATTAAGCCCTGTGTCATTTCAAGCACTGTAATTTAAAGTACAGTTACAAATACCTTAACTTTCTCAGTTTAAAACAAGTATTTTTAAGACTTTTTGGTAAAGTTTAGTCTAGTCCATAATTATTAGATATCAGATGCAAAGGACAGGATGTCACTCTGCCTTAGATGTAGGCAGGTCATATTAGTCACATTTTTCTTCTTCTTACAAGTCAGATACGTCATGTCATAGTGACATTTACTCATCTTCACACATTTGAAATGATTTAAAAGTAAAGTTATTCAGCAGATCATTATAAAGGGTTAGGAATTTGTTGCTTCTTCCTCCTGCCTGGTCCTGTTGAGAAATATTCTGACACTTGAGGCAGGGACATCACCACAAAAATCTCACCTGACTTCAGGAAGCCTTTTCTTTACACTGTTTATCTGGAGTTCTCCCTTCTCCTCTTTACTATATATGATTTTAGTAAAAGCTTCCTTTTCCTGGCATTTGTGCTCTTGAATGTTCTATAGGTTTATGTGTCCAGTGGCTTTTTTTCCTGCCCTGAGTGAATGTACATCATCTTCTTCATCCTAAAAGAGACATCAAAGTTGCCTCATTAAACTGGTCTCTCCTGACTGACTGTGCACCTGCTTTGAAATGAGAATATCAACCTCCCAAGCAGTAAAAATACTGAATTTGCTGTGAGGGAGTAGTGAGCTCATTAAAATGGTGCAAGAGGCACCAGAACCCATCAATCTTTTTGCACACACTTTTCCTTGGCTGGCAGTTCAGGAGTAACGAGGCTTGTGGTGATGGCAGGAGGTTGGTAAGAGTTGGGTGTCACTAATTAAACTGTTAAATCCTGTGTGTTTTAGTTCTCTTCGTAATTGTTTAAAAAAAAATGTAAAATAGGGGGGACTTCAGCTTTCTGAAAGCAACAGTTCTAACAGGATCAGATCATATGAGAATAAACAAATGGAAACCAGTTTAATTTAAATTATTTTGCATTAGATTCAAATGTGAGAAGAGGATTTTTTCTTTTTGTTCTTTGAAATGATCCACGTAGAACTCAAGCGTAGGGCTGAATGCTTATTTAGGCTTGAGAAGACAAAACAATATTGAAAGTGTAATTTCTGAATTTCACAATTTGGGGTAGGATTGGGGTTGATGTAGAATTTAGGACTCTGCATTATCCTTGGTGGTTGTTACTGGGTTTTTAGGTGATTTGACAAGAACAGAGTGAGAGTAAAGCTTTGGTTTTTGAAGAGCAATATCAGGGGACAAAGGTGTGTTTAACTAGCACCAAGCTAGTTTTGAATTCGGGAAATTAAAGTAGCATGTAAATATTTCAAAAGGGAGGAATTGCTCTCAAAGACAGTTGAGAAAACCACCTGAATTTTGATGCTGACCTTTCCTGGGGGCTTTTAAACAGCTCATTTGTGTTGCCACTTTTCCTGTTCCTGGGGTGTGGCTGTGTCCAGGCAGAAGTGTGGCAGGAGGAGCAAGGCCTGTGCTGTTTGCAGGGGCTGTAAATGAAATCAAATCCCTTGGTTGTTTTTTTTTTCCCCCTTTTGATGTCTGAATATTTTAATGAATCAAATGTGACACCCAGGGCAGACTTCTCCAAACACTGAGCTCTCCCAGAGCTCCTGAAGGCTCTCCTGATAAAATCCTGTGCATGTGTGAGTGTGAGCAAACTGGAATCTGGCTGGATCTTGGGTGTGTGAGAATTGTCACTTTATCTTTAGGCTACTTTAGGAACTGTTAAGCAGAAGGATTAAACTGAAAAAAAAACTAAGGTTTTGGCATTAATCCAGGATTGGTGTAACGCAGTTGGGGAAGAATATTCTGGAGAAGGAACAGTCACAATGCAATCCTTATTTTTTACTTATTAACAAGATAAGGGATGATATTCTCCTGCACTTGTTGTATCTCACTGCTGGAATTCAGATTTTTTTCAAGAGCTGTTGCTTTATCTGTCAGTGTTCATCATTTGTTCATCAGTTTCAGGTCCAGTGCCACGGCACTAATTCTTACATAGAGCTCACTTCTGTTGTTGATTTAAAAGTTTCCAAACTCTCATTTTGCTTAATAATTTCACTGTCATTTCACACACTTTGTTTTTGTTTTTAATTTATATCCAGGCCCAAAATGTTCAGCACAGCAAGGACATGACTCTTGCCAGCAACCGCAGCCTGGCAGAAGGAAATCTCCTGTACCAGCCAAAGTTGGAGTCCCTGAAATCAAACTTGACTGAGAAATATCAAGAGCTGCAAGTTCTTTTTGAAACGTACCAGATAAAGAAAACAAAACTAGGTAACACTGGCTGTTGGCAATGATGATTTGCTGTTTCCTAAGTGATTGTAAATCGGTTGCCTGTTTGTTGTTTGGTTCTTGGTGTCTCGTTTTTAGCTGTGTGAATTAGGGTACAAAGTGAAATGTCATTCTTGGGTAGTGCTGAAATAGATCACGCTTCTGATGATTTATTAAGTGACTGTCACATCCAGTAACAGATACTGTGGATTCTTCCTGTTCTTGACCTACTCTTCTCTAAATTATCAACCTCATTTACCTTGCTGAAGAGCAGAACACTTTGAATTTTCAGTGACTATTTATAAATCAAATGGAATATTGCATTTAACTTTCACGCCGATTTATATTTTACATCTGATACTGCACTTGCTGAGGTGCTTTCAATATTATAAATACATAATTGGAATTAAATTTCAACTCTTAGCACCCTGACAGTATTCCTGAACTTTGTGCTATGTTTCTCCTTGTGATCATCCTGTGCAGAACTGCAGAGTCTGCTGCTTGTGCAGATGTGCCTTAGAGGTTGTTGTGGGGTTTGAAGTCACTCGGAGCCAGCTGTCATTCTCTGTCCTTCCTGTGCCTTTGCAGACAGACAATCCAGTAATGCTTCCCTGGAGACCCTGCTGGCACTGCTGCAGACTGAGGGGGCCAAGATTGAGGAAGACACGGAGGTAATGACACAACACCCCAATTCTGCCACTTCCACCCAGTGCCAGACCCTTCCACATTCCATGGCTGCAGGGCTGAGTTGATCATTAAGGAGTGGTTTTAAGAACATGGTCTTGTCTCTGCTTTGCATTTCAGGGAACAGCTATTTGATTCCAGGAATTTTATTTCTTTTTTATCTGAGTAATTTTGTACTCTTAACATCTTAGAAGTTCAAGAGAGAAAGTGCTCCATTTTAGAAAAGATAGGCAAACCCTTTAAATTCCTTGGCTTTGGCTTCAAACTTGTAGAGCTTAAAAATGTGGGACCTTTTTTTAATGGGGTTTGCCTGGTATATGTATTGGTTCATAATAAATGTCAATTAGTAGCCTAATAAAAAAAGCTGTGCCTGTGCTGGTTTTCCTCCAGTGTTTCTGCTGAAATATTCCATTGTGATTTCAGTGTGTCTGTGCAGGTGCCAGTGGTCACCACTTGCTGTCACACAAATGCTTGAAGGGTGGTGTGACTTCAGAATAATGGGAGTGTTTGGTTTTGTTTGCTGATTTGCAAGCAGGCATTTTCTGTAATTAATCAGGAGCAAAAAAAAATTGCTTATCAGCCTTGAGTTGTGATTGTAAAAAGACATTCCCGGGACAAACTGTATTTTGTGATTTTATGTTTGTTCAGCCCTCAATTATTAAATGTCATTTACCCAAAGCCACAAGTGAGGGTGAGTCTTAAACCTGACTTAGCAATAATCTCTGTGCTGAGTCTCACAGAGTTCCCAGCGTTTCTGCTGGCGTTCAAGCAGCACTGAGCTGTAATTCAGCTTAGCTGGCAATCTGGGAAGCTGCTGGACCTGGTTTGTTCCCATCTCCGGTGATCAGGGGAACGCTCAGAGCGAGATTCAGATGTGTTTACCGCCGTTACTTCAGTATAAATTTATGCAAAAGTGATATTTAACTCTCAGCGCTTCTGAGTAATAACCAAACTCAAAGTTCTGCTCAGAATTCTTCAGTATGCCAGTCACCTTCCATATGCCAGCTGGAAAATCACAGGCAAAATGATGCTATTTTTGGGAGGTGAGCCATTTACATTCTGTTGCAGTAGGCTGTTTCCTAAGAGAATGTTCTGTATTTGACAGAATATGGCAGAAAAGTTCCTTGACGGTGAAATACCACTGGATTCCTTCATCGACGAGTACCAGAGCAAGCGGAAACTGGCTCACCTGCGCCGGGTGAAGATCGAGAAGCTGCAGGAGATGGTGCTGAAGGGACAGAGACTTCCTCAGGTTCAGGCGGCGGCGCAGCCCAGGGCGCCCGAGCCCGCAGCAGCCCCTGCGGATCCCTTCAGGGCGGATGCAAACCCTCCTCCCTCGGTGGTGCCGCGGCGGATCCCGCCCCCGCCGCCTCCCTCGGGCCCCGCAGGACGTTTGCCCACTCCCTTCACCGCCGCCATGAGCTCAGGACCGGCTCCTTCCTACCCAGGTGCTCCGTACCCGCCCCTCCCGCCTCGGCCGGGAGCGGCCCAGCCCACGAGTCACACGGCGCAGCCGGGATACCCAGCTCAGTTCGTGCCGCCCTTCCCTCCACCTCTGCCCCAGAGACCTCCTCGCCTTCCCCCACATCCTGGCTTTATCCTCCAGTAGATATTTGGGTGCGCCTGACTTAAGTATTGGTGCTTTTATTTCCTTTTCCCCCCCCCATCAGAGACTTGCTGTAGGCAGTGGGAAGCCTCTGTTCTTTGCACAATGGAGCACAAAGGCCGAGCTGTGGCACGGAGGTTTGCAGTTGCTTTGCTCGATGTGATGATGTTTGTTTGCAAAGGTCAGTGATGACAAGGTTTTCCCAGGAGGGTGATAAGGTCTAAATTCTGTAAATCCATCAAATTGAGGAGCCACTCGCAGTGGATTTGCTGACGTTAGGAACCAAGTCACGCTCTGAATTCCTTAGTGATGGCAGATCAGCATCCTCCTGTGTCCTGATGGATTCCCATGGCAGCTGGGTGGATGTGTGGCAAACAGGGAGCTGGTTGTCCCTCTAAGGAATTCTGTCTGTACAGTGTTGGGATGGTGACAACCATATCTGACTGCTGGGCAAGGGGTGTGCACAGGGCCCCCCTCGGCATCCTTTTGCATCCAGGGCCAGGTACACGATGTTTTCAGAGCTCACTGAGCTGAAACTCCTGTCAGAACACCTTGTGGGGGATTTCAGACAGGGAAAATGACAAGAGTTTCATTTCTGCATTTCACTTGTTACCTTAGACAGTGTGTAATCAAAGTAGGCACTACTCCCACTCCTAAATAGCTTGATACCCTCAAAGTCCTGGTCTCTTGAAATGAAACTAAACTGTTTGTAGAGCCAGTTTAGGGTTTTATAGACACTTTACCAGGCAGTTTTATTTCCTTGCCTATTAACCCTCTAACAGTTGGGGTTTTTTTCTCCTTTTCCACACCTTGGATACAGAAATGATTTTTTTACACAGGTGCTCAGCTTTTGATACCATGTGATTCCAGGAATCTAGGCAGGGTATTTTCTTAATCAAATACTGGATTTTCACATGTAATTGCCCACTTGAATTTCCACAATTTCATTTTATCCCTTAACTCTGTCTCTCGCTTGGCAGACCTATTTTTCACTTTCCCATTTCATTTAATTTTGCAGTTTGGGGCACGTGTATCTATCTGGAATTGGCAGTTAATGTTTCTCTGCAAGTAGGCAAAAAAGAAAAGCCTTTTAAAGTCCATGGTGGCTGTTTGCATCTTAGAGAATCTCTTCTTGATTTATGCCTCTGGATGTGGGAGAGGCTTTTTAGGGCAGCTCAGATTCCACTCTCAATGTGACTCGTGCAGCCTAAGGTGCAGACACATGCTGGTATTTTAATCCAGCACTGGGGGAGGCAAATTTTAACACTTGTTGTTTGCACAGAATGTGTCTGTGAATTTGTTACCAGTCAGTCCAGAATGTGTCAAAGCCCCTGGTTATTTCAGAGCCCTTTGGTATCATTGTCCTGGAATGCACTACATTGTTTGGAAGTACTACAAACATCAGTCAGAATAGAAGATCTGTTTTATTTTTTTCTTTATGTAAGACCTGGATTGTCCCTCAATCATTTCCTCTGGAGTGTGGTGCTTAGCAAATACTAATCTGAAATTAAGCTCATAACAGGAAGCTGTCGATTCTGAAAATACAAATATGGTCATTTGGCTTGTTTTGCCTTCTGCAGCCAAAGGGCAGAAAGTTGGTCAGTGTCACTGGCATCTGAACCAATTCCCCAGTGTAAGTCTGGCAAGTTTTTATAGATGGGGGATTTTGTGAAGCAACGTGCATTGGATTTGTTTGCAAAGTGTGTTTTTTTCTGTAATCTAGTGATGGTACAGGATGTGGTTGTTTTGGTTTTGGTTTTGTTTTTTTTTTAATAGTGTGATATCTTTCCTTGGCATTATTTTCTCACTGAAGCTTTGTATAAGCATGGTTAATTATGACTCGTTTCAAAGTAACTTTGCTGTGCTGTTAGTGCTGGTATTTGGATGGCAGCTGTTGTATCTGGATGCTAAACATGAGTCTGCTGTAGAAATGGTTTGTGTCCTAGAAAGAATTGAAGTGGGTGGGGGCTACCAGGGTGGTGTCTTGAGTACAGAAATTCATACTTTGAGCCTGCTACACAAAAACTCTTTAAAACGCTCCCAGATCATTTTTACTAAGATTTCATAACAACAACCAGGTATATTTTACACTTATCAAGTGCCAACTTTTTTTTTTTCTGAGGGTTGGAAAGCCTCAGAAGTGATGGGGGTGATAGATAAGTGTATGGTGAATTTGCACTGCATTTTGTGTATCAGACTTCATTGGTATTAGGAGTCCAAAAATATTTTTACTACTTGTTAAATCTTCTGTCTTTTGGTAACTTTTGTGATAACAATGACCTTTCAGGGATACTTTATCTAAAAAACAACCTCTTGTGCACACTAAATACAGACAAAGCTAATGCAATTTTTATTTTATTTTATTTTTTTTGGTCTGAAAGCAAAACAATGCATTATTGCATATGCATGTGGCTGATGTGCCTTAGGATCACTACTTGTGATTGTAATTCTAGGATATTAGCATTTTTATCATTTGAATGGCCATTGCTTAACTCTAATTTTAAGGGCTCTTCAGAGAGCACTGACTTTTACAAAAAAAACTGACCCTCATACTTCAGAAACAAAAAAAAAACCAGCTGTATCTGCTATTTGTAAGCTTCTAGTTGCCTTCACTGATGGGTAAGTTTGAACGTAGCTGATGTAACTAATGTGATGTTTCAGTTATTGCAAGCTCATAACTGAAGTCCAGCTGCTCATGGAAAACGTTTTGCCATTAATTTTGTGTGCGTGTGTGCACACAAACTGTAAATATTTACTTGACTGCTGGTGATGTTTAAGGGTAAAGGAGAGAAGGATGACTGTGGAAAGCTGTTCAATCCTTTCAGCAACAAACTTGACGAAACACTAACCTGGCAAGAGCTGTGTCAGTGCTTTCAACCTGTTGCCCTTCAAACAGCTTCTCCTGTTCTGTTATAGCTAATAAATTAATTCTGCTCTGGCTAGGATGTTTAGAATTGTACTAATTTGCACTGTTTATAAGATAGTGAGATTTAAAATGCCATAGGCAAGCTGAGACTTGAGAGGGGGTGGCTCACGATGCTTGCCAAAAAATAAAATATATATATATATACAAAAAGGATTTTTGATGTCTGCTACAAATAGCACATACTTCCCCAAAGCAATTGGAGTGGAGAAAAATCCTTTCAATACAATGTGTAACACGGCTTTAGAGTGTTGGTAGCATTGGAAATGCTTCTCCTCGGGCAGCATTAATTTGTGCCAGTCTTTTGTACGCGGTTCTGCGAGTTGGGACTTGGACTGGGGACCCTGGGTGGGTCTCACTGCACTCAGGGCTGCCTCCCAGAGAAGGAGCAGTCACTTGTTCCAGCACAGCTGATGCAGACAGGTCACCTCTGCACCATGGAGGGAACAGGAGCTGCCGTGGGGATGCCAGGAGGCACCTGGGCACTGGCTGGTCGAGGTGACCATCCCCATCACCGCCCCAATCTCCACAGCCTCAGTCTCCACCTCTCTTGGGACTTCTCTGCCCTCTCAAACTGGAATCATAACGTAGATAAAGAGCTCAGACAGACAATTCTTCTTCCCTGACGTGGAGCTGCGTGGCAGACGTGGAGTTCAGAGGGGGCAGAGTCGTCCTGTGCCTGAACAGTTCCTCTCTGTGATCCTGGACTGTCTTAATAAGGGGCAATTTTATATGCCGAGCAAGTTGTGAAACATACAGTGGATTTGTTTGCATAAGAAGTCTTTCTGTTATCTACTGTGTTCTGATTTTAAATAAAATTGCATATCTCTTGGTGTCCCGTCCCCTTGTGGCTTCGTTCAGTTGTGGTGCAGTTATATTAATGATTTTCAACCCTAATGCTGTTGCTTTTTTTCTGTAGCAACATAAACATAAGTTGTAGGTGGCTGTAGAACATAAAATTGCAAAATGCTTTAATTATTCACAGTGAATCTGTTGGCTGTGTTTTTAGTGACTGGATCTAATGAGTCCATTTTGTGTGGAGCTGATACAGGAGGGGTTTGCTCGTGTGGATTTTACATGTTGTAATGAGGGCAACGAGGTGGGTGAGCTGTCTGTCAGGCAAAACCCCTCTGCTTTTCTTCTAATTTCCTACAATTAGCTAGTGGGAACGTTCAGAATCACCTGGAAAAGCTGAAGGGAGAAACCCCTTTTTTTTTTTTTGTAAGAGAGGAAAATCTTAGATTTCAGCCAAGTTAGGAGAAATGAGTCAACCAGAGTTATTTAGGAATATGAGTCAGAGGGCAGAAAAGACCTGATGTCATTTGCGGTGATCTCTGTCGCTTTCACAGTGATGTGAGATGGAAATCCTAGTGCAGAATAACTGATCAGGGAAAAGAAAACCCCTTTTTTAATTGTTTCTCGCTCCTTCCCGTTTGTGGTGGCTGCAGAGATTGGATAACCTTCCGCAGAAAAGGGAAAGTGCAGATGAGGAAAACCTGCCGTGCTGACTCAGTGCCGGTGGGCGAGGGCAGGGGAAGGTGTTATGTAAAAGCTGCAGCTCCTCAGCTCGGCTCTTCTAAGAATTTGCTCCGTGTTTTGGAGCTTGAGGAGCTGTGGAGCTCCAGCTGTGCCTGTTCCAGAGCCGGGGCTGGCTCCCCCAGGGGGTTGTCCTGGCTGGGATTGTTCCCAGTGCAAAGGAGAGTCAGACCTTGCCAGGGAGGGGACTCAGGTGGCACTTGGGTGTTGGAAACAAAAAAGCAAAATGCCACAATAAAAGGTGTCGTGTCGGGGACACGCTGTGGTCTCCTCGTGGCCTTGGCTTGTCCCTTCCCTGGAGGTGGCTTTGGAGGCCGTGCAGGTCCTTCCCTTGCCCTCTGGGCTGTCATTTGAGTCCCCTCGGGTTGTACATTAATCATCGTGCCAGGCTTTTACAGGTTTGCCTCTTCACCTCTCTGAGACTAGAAACAGGGCGTGTTCCTGGAGGGGTTTTGAGAGATTCTGGGTCCTGAGTGAAGTTTCAGAGGTGCCCTGCCTCACTCTCTGTTTTAACCCCTACCTGCAGGACAAATCCCAGGCTGCTGAGGCTGGGAGCTGTGCCAGTGCACACCCTGGATCCTGCTGTAAGCTAAAAGCCATTTTTAAAATACTGCTTATTATTTCCAAACCGCTCAAAGGTGCTTTTTCTGCGCTCCTGTAGGTGATGAGTAGGAATTATTTTTTCCTTCAAGGCTAAAAATATTTCCTTCTCACCACATAATCCCACACCTTGCTGTGTGCACTTAAAACTGCGCATTATTCTAGCAACCACTGCTCGGGATGGGCTAATTTCTGAGGGGTTTGTTAGTCCTGAAGGGAGCCAGTCACAGAGGGTGGGAGGTGACAAAGTGGCTCCAGTTCTCAGCCCAGGAATGAGACCACCTGGCTGAGGAGAAAAATGCTGGTTGTGAAGAAATCTGGAAGTGCCTTTTGGCCTGGGGTGTGTTGTCTCACAGGGTATGAGAGGAATCCAGACCAGCTTTGTGTTTGGTTTTTTTTTGTTGTTTTTATTTAAACTTGCATGCCTAGAAGCATTTGTTAAATGATTTGATTAGCTGGTGCTTCTGGGTTACCCCAGTCATTTTTCTGAGTGGGTCATTCAGGAAATACCATCCCTAAATAATGTGCTGCCCAAACTCCTGTAATTCATGCCTGGTTGGGCACAGCAGAAAAAAATTTTTTTTTTTTTTTTGCAAAGGAGTGGCTGCTTTTCGTGGCTTCAGGGGCTCTTAAAAACACACTTGTGCAGAAGTTTTGTGGTTTGGTTTCTTTACCTGACTTCCTAGAGCCTGTACCAGCCTGTTTTTCTATTTGTGTGCCTCATTTCAATGCACTTTCTCCCCCCCCCCCAGTGATCTGACACTTGTGTTTTTTGCCAGCTTTGCTCTCTGTTGCTGTTGCTGAGCTGCAGCTGCTTCGTGTGCTGGTGTTCAAACTCATCTGTGGTCACTGGAGGTCTGGCTGCTGAGGGTGGGCAGTGCTATCAGCCTGCTCAAAAGCTGCTTTGAGAAAAATTCTGCTTTACCTCACTGGAAGGGAGCAAAATCTGGAATATTTCACAAGTTGGTTATTTTCCACTGTTTCTCTTACAGGTGCTGAGTAAAATTTTTTTTCTCGAGTGAAACGTCTTCCTCTCTCACAGCAAATTTGAAAGTCATTAGCAAATTGGATCCTGAACAACAGGATGTCTTGATGGAGTCTCAAAATAAACCTTTGCAGACACACAGTTTGTCGTTCTGGTATTTTTTGTCAGCTACAAATAGCAAAACACTTCCCAAAAAAGTGTAAGACTGAAGAAAAAAAAATTAGACTGGACAGTAAGGATAATTTTTGTACAAAAATTCACTTAGATTACATTTCAATTAAGTTTTATGGCTTGGTTTTATTTGTGCTGCTACTTTTTGAGACTTTTGATTATGCTGGCCTGGATGGTTTTAAGTAAATCCCAGTGTGACAGCAGTGGGGGTAAACAAGTCACATTTAGCCACAGCATCAATCTCAAAGCCACATTTTATTTTTGAATTCTTTAAATATAACCAATCCTTTAAGTAGGACTGTGGCTAGACTGAGGGCAGTGAGAGTTTAAAAGTTTGCATTCTTGATTAATCAGTATTTCCGTGATGAAATGCGATGGTGAGAGTGGTTGGATGACGTCGGTCTCCCAGCAAATATATCTTTATCACTGCCTATAAATAGCCCTTGAGCTACTGCAGAAAGCACTTCCTTGAGAGAAAAGGGCTCTGAAAGAAACGAAACTCAGCAGGGAGCTGGCCCCTGTCACTGCTGTGTCATTGTCACTTGATGTGACAGCAGCCACCCGAGGGACACGGCAGTGTGACCCTGTCCCAGGGCACAGGGAAAGGCTGAGCAGGGAATAAACCTCCAGGAGCTGCAGGATCAGAGCAGCTGCTCACCTCGCCCAGCAGCACCAGGGTAACACCAGGGCCCTTCTGGGGAACGCACTCTGGCCACACAACGGGCTGGGAAACGAGCACTGGCACTTGTGGCACTGCCCATAAACCTGCCCAGTCTGTGATGTGTAACCTCAGAGAGCTTCGGGCATCACCAGACTGCTACATGGCTCAAATAAATAATGGAACGCCTTATAAATGTGTTTACCTGAGATACAGCCACTTGGAATTCCTGCTCGCTGCTTCACAGCCTCGTGGCAGTCACGGAGGTGCAAAGCCCTGGGTTTGACTGTGGCTTTTATCATGTTTGATTGTAACTGGGGCTGAGGGTAACAGGGGAGGGCGTGTAAATGTTGACTGAACATGACAAGGACCCTCACAAGTCACCACTTAAACTCAGTGCAGCTGTGGTCACCCTGTCATGCTGATTGTCTAAATGCTTCAGTCTTATCACCCATATGATATCATGTATCATATACAGCTGCCTATTTTATATATTATATCTAATATATAATAACACATGCAGCATGTATATAGTATGTACTAATATATATTATAAATCACGTATATTGCCTANTATATATATAAATATATCTATATAGGAACAGGCAGAACCATAGATACATATGGTTACACATATAGAGAGGACTCTCTCTCTCTCTATATATATATATTTATGTGTATAAATAGATATATTTATGCACTTTTAGCTAATTTACTGCCTCTCTCTGCCCCACAGCTCAAGCCCAGTTTCCTGCAACCAACCCTGTCATGGCCCTGGCCCTGTCATCAACGCCCTCCCCAACAACAAAGCAACACAAAAGTATTTTAAATATTGCTCCTTTAATAATCTACATCCTGGCAGTTGCTCCAAGGGAAGACACAGCTGACAGGATTTTGATTCTGCCCCCGCATCTCTCCACATCAGTAATTCCTTATTGCTGCAGACTTCTCTAGCCCCTGGCTCCCGTAGGCCACGGTTAGATTTAATTCTGCTAATTATCTTAAATATAAAACATAATGCAACCGATCCCTTGACATTGCTGCAGTAATAAAAAATAGAAAAGGAAAAAAAAAATAAAATAAAAACGTTTGTATCCTTATTGCCAGTGTGTGTCAGTAACTGCTTTTCCCTAAAAGCCCTGCTCCATGTGCTGGGGAAGGCAAACGTTTCCCTTCCTGCTGAGGGCTGATCCCACGCCAAAATAAAGTCAAATATTCCTCAGGCTGGAAAAAGGGGGATTTAAAAAAACGGCTGCAAGAAAAGCCCACCAGTTTCCTACTGCAAAACCAGTTCACAGTTCTGGGAAAGGGTCTGAGCAGTACAGTAGAGCTACATTTACTGAAAACTTCTAGTGCTGATAAAGTCCTTTAAAAAAAAAAAAAAAAATTAACCCAAACGAACCCCAAATTAAATTAAACCGGGAGAGCCGGTTGGCAGGCGAGGAGGAGGAGGAAAAAGAGGAGGACGAAGAGAAGAAGGAAGAGAAGGAGGAGGAGGAGGAAAAGGAGAAGGAGGAGGAGAGCACTCAGCAGTGCTCGGGGAGCGCAGGAGCCCCGCCACTCTACAGTTCAGAAAAAGAGGAAAACCAAAAATAAAACATATCCCTTAAAAAAAAAACCCATCCAGTTTGGGATTGTTTGCGGGCCGGGCGCCGAGGAGACCCCGCGCGGGAAGGCACAGCAGCGCGAAGGCAACGTGATGTGTGGGGCACCCCCGGCCCTGCCCGGGGCTCGCTACGGCTGCAACGAGAAGGGGACAAAGCCAGAAAGGTCACCATCGGTGCCAACAACACCCCCCTGGCCCAGCTGACACCCCAGCCCCGGGCCCCACCTGCCCCAGGTCGGGTTTCTGGGCAATGGGAGGTTTCTTGAGGATCCCTCGTCGCGGGGCCGGCGCCGGCCTGGCCTCCCCGTCCTCGGGCGCGTCCTCGCAGCCCCCGGCCAGGACGTAGTGCTGCTTCCTCAGCTCGCCCAGACGGACCCGCTCGCCCTCCAGCCGCTTCTCCAGCTCCAGCACCTTCACCTGCGCCCAAAAAACCATCCTGGGGCCTGTGCTGGGGACAGAGGGACCCCCACAGCGGGGCCGGGCCTGTCTGCAGCCGCGTTGAATCCTCCTCAGGGCCGTACCTGTGTTTCCATCTCTTCCTTCTTCAGCTTGATGAGGGACATGCCCGAGAAGTCCATGGTGTCTGTGGGGGACAGCAGGGTCCCTACTGAGTGCACCCCTCACTGAGTGCACCCCTCTCAGAGGACCCTCACATGCCACAGCAGAGCTGGACAGACACCTCGGGGTGATCCCCAGGCCAGAAAGGGATTTGGGGTGGGTTTTTTTACCCTTTCCTTGCAAAAAGCCCTCACCTTTCTCCTCTATCTGCTCCTGCCCCGACTTGGTGGAAGCCACCACGTTTGCTGCCATCTCGTTGACGTTGCGTGAGCACTCCTGGAGCCTGGCCAGGTTCCTGCTGCTCTTCTCAGCCTTCACCTGCAACGAGCACAGGAATGGCTGTGGGTGCCCACCACGACCCCCCCATGGAGCTCCAGGGAGCCCCAGGAGGAGGCAAAGAGCTTTTGGGCATGAAAACCTGGGAGTGGAAAGAAGGGATGGATGGACAGATGGGAAGGTTTATCCTCAGTGATCCCATCATGGCCAGACAAGGTGATCCCTGCAAAGCCCTTCAGCCCCAGGG
The DNA here is from genome assembly GCA_013397395.1 of Sinosuthora webbiana. Lineage (NCBI taxonomy): Eukaryota > Metazoa > Chordata > Aves > Passeriformes > Sylviidae > Sinosuthora > Sinosuthora webbiana. The sequence goes on from VXBN01000832.1 coordinate 46,065, forward strand.
CACCAAACCAGCTCTGCTCCCACCTGAGCCAAGCACTCAGTGAAGACACAGCTCTGGTTTTTTAACCGCGCTCCTAATTTTAAAACCATCTGGTGTAAAAATCCCTATGGATCCCCCTCCCCACCAGACCTGCATCTTCGTGTGCTCACTGAAACCTCCACCCTCTCACTTCCACCCCCACCAACAGGAAAGGTGGCAAGGACCAAAGTCCTCCATCCTCAATCCCAGCTCCTGCAGCTGCTTTTCTGGATTTCTTGGTGGTTATTAACATTTTCTTTACATAACCAGCTCGACAGGAGGAAGACGGGAGGTTTTCCACATCTTCATTCCCGAGGCAAGCCTCAGGTGTGGGAATATTAACGCACGGATTAAAATCACAGACAGGAAAATGGCAAGAGCTTCTTCCCTTCTCCCTGCAGGATTGGCAGAGAGGATGGGAAAACCGTGGGACAGGATGAGGAGACACCCAGAGGATCCTGCAGGGACACCCACCTTGGAGGCAGCCACCAGCTGGGCTGTGCTGGCAGCAATTTCGTGGGAGCAGACGATCAGTTCCTCGTATTTCCCTGTGTGCAGGACGACCCTGTCCGCGGACTCCCTGCGGTGGGGGTCAAAGGGGGATTGTGTCAGAGGCACAGCAGGGCAAGTGCAGATTGTTTATCTCCTGCTAATGCCCTCAGAAAGCAGCATCTGGATCCAGCAGCTTTGTAATGACAGAATCGTGGAATTGTTACAGTTGGAAAAGATCCCCGAGATCTTCCAGTCCTGCTGTTATTAAAGCTCACACACAAAGCAATTATTCAGATCCAGGCGATTTGGGCAGAGGCAGGATTTGGTTTTTACAGTGGATGAGATTTTTAAAGCTTTGCCCAAAAGATTCCCCCCCCACAACATTTCCTGCACTGGCACAGGGAACACCCTGCCCCAATCCCAACCACCCCATCCACAACCATCTGAGCAGGAACCGGGACAATTGTCCAGGACTGGGCAAACTGGGGATTTGATTTCACATTTTGCAGACAGGGAGGAACTGCCATCCTCAGCTGGGTGACAGTGATCCAACCCAGGCTACGATGCTCCATGAGGAATTATCCATGAACCAAACTGAGGGTCCATAAAAAGCCAGCAAAGGTCTCCATAAGGAGCCAGCGATGGTGCTCCGTGACGCCTCAGCAGTGGGAATTTTGGATGATGGGGTGACAGGGAGGCACGAGCCAGCCCTGGGAGCTGTGTGCCAGGGAAAGCTCCTGGCCTGGGGGTACCTACACGAGCTGTGTGGCTCCCCAGCCCACGGCCTTGGAGGCAGAGATCAGCCCTTCGGTCCAGCGCGAGTTCTTGGCGTAAAACTCCTGAGTTGTTGCTGCCCCCTGTTGTTACGAGAGTATTATGGCCTGGATTAACTTGTGTCTAATATACAACCACATATAAAATTAATATAATAAATATAATATTATCTAATTAATTATTATAATAATTAATATAAAACCCTATTAAATATCCATATAAATATCCATATAATATCCATATATATAAAATATATAAAGCCGTAAATCAAGGGAGGGACAGCATTGCTGTGCTCTTCATGCTGCTCTTACTGACCTGCTTAAATAATTATCAAGAAAAACAACATCAGAGTCTCGAGCCTACAATTCTGAGCTGGGTTTGGTTTAAAACACACAAGTTTGGGCCATCATCTTTAGATGGGCAAGGCTTTGCAAGGGTGACAGCAGCCCACCTCCAGCAACTGGGACTGCCAGAGTGCTGCTAACATGGGAAACCATGAAATCCAGAGTGTTTCTGCAATTTGGGGGAAATTCTCCTGTGTTTCATGTCAGCACAAAGAGGTAAGTGTAAGGGAGGACTCACCCGGCCACTTTCCACTATCTCCTTCTGTAGGTTTGTAGATGTTGTTACAAGAAGTCTGATAGCCTGGAATGAAGGAAAACAGGTTTTGGGGTTTGATGGGGGTCTTAGAGAGGAGGATTGATGCTGCTGCTGGTGGGAGGTTACAGTTTTGTGCACCCCAGATGGGTTTCTGCAGCACTGACCTTCATTAGATCCGTGCAGGAGTTCAGAATCCTGGAAGGAAGCAAGAGAAAAGTGTTCAGCATCCAGGGAAGCTTCGGCCTCAGAAAATGGTGCTTTTTCTGAGACCAGCCAGCCTGTTTTGGAGCAGAGCACAGCCCAGCAGGACACAGACCTGTCACACATCCCTCCCCAAAACTCACCGCTCATTCACTTCCAGCTTAACCCCGGAGCTCTCGTTCCTGGCCTGGCTCATCATCTCCTGTTGGGAAACACAAGAGGAAGGGTTGGATGCCATGTTGGGGTGAGAAAGGTGGAGGAGTGATGGACATTCTGCCACCCCAAGGCCCCAGGATGGCCCATCCTGCAGCTCTGTCTCACCTCTATCCTCCTGACAGCATCCTCGATCGCCTCCGAGGTGGAGGCCATCTCCTTCTCAACCATGTCCCCCAGCTCCTCCTGCTTGATGTCCAGGCTCTTGGGTCTCAGCTCCTGCCAGAGGAGACAGCAGGCATGAGGAGGTTTTAGGCAGAGAAACAGAAGGGAATATTTATAAGGAATAACTACAAGCTAAGCTATCCAGTTCCTTCCTGCCCCTGCCAAATAATTAAAGCTGCAGGAGCAGCATTCTGCAGCCTGCAGAGGTGAAGGCACATGTGCCACCAGCTTGCAGCAAACATGGCACGGGGACCTCAGAGGTCAGAAATGCCCCAAATCAAGGTGACAAAACTCCATCAGAGGAGCAGTTTCTGCTCCAGAGGACTCTGGAGAGCTGAACAGTGGTGTAAAGGGAAAGACTAATAGGAACTTCAGGAGGAGAAATATCTGAAAGATGGGAAGTTTCCTTCCACAGGGGTTACTGGGCTGAAAGACTTCAGCTGATGTGAGGGTGCCCAGCTCTGTGCACCACCAGGAAGGGTCTCAGTGCTCAGAAGCTGAGATGGCACAAGGAAAACACCACAATTTGTGGGTACGGGGGACAAACCACCCCAAAGTGTTCCCTGGGACCCACCCTGCCAGCCACGAGTGGGAAGGTGGCTGTGCTGGGCTCCATCTCCTACCTGGGCCAGCTGCAGGACCCCTTGCAGTGCCCCCCTGACGTCCCCCAGCTCGGCACTGCCCAGCCTCTGCCTGTCCTTCAGCTTGTCCAGGTACTCCAGGCTGCGCTGGCCACACTCCCGGCACGTCTCCGTCAGCCCTGCAGAGAGCACAGCTTGGTGCCAGCCCTGGCTGGGCACGGGGTCCCTTCATCCCAGCCCTGCCCACCCTCATCTTCCTCCTCCCCTCACCCACAGCTGAGCACCAGCAGCATCTGGCAAATGTCTTCCAGGAGATTACAAATGAGCAATGTGGCCCAGGGATGGGCACTAGCGGGCAGGGAATTTCGGGAAGGGGAGCATGAGGAATGTGCTGTCCTTGGTAAAATCTGCCCCTGGCAGAGGGCGGGGGGGCTTTGGTGTGGTCTCCCTAAAGAAAAGGCCCATGAGAAGAAACCACCCCCAGCACCCCCTGCACTCACGGTCAGCGTGGTCCGTGGGGGCCAGGTGGGACGTGGCGCTGCCGTTGACGATGGTGTCGGCCGTCAGGTGTGCAAAGAGGGCCAGAGCCCCCACCAGCCCTGCAGCATCTGCCAGAGACAGCACAGGGTCAGGGGCTGCCAGCCCAGGGCACCCCCTGCCAGGTCCTGGGGGCTGCAGCTCGTCCTTGAAGGCACTCAAGGATCAGTGCAAGACTCAGAGATGTTGGGATTGACCCTTCCAGCTTGAACCAGCACACGGGAACCCCCCAGCCCCGCCCGTGTCCCTCCGTCACCAGGGCATTGCTGCTTGCTGGTGGCACCAGGGGCTGCTGGATGTATGGAAACACGAGCAAGCTGGGAGCAATGGCAGTCCCCAGCCCCAGGTACCTGCCATGGAGGCCACGTACTGCGCGTGCCCCTTCTCCAGGGCATCCGTGGACTCCAGCGCCGCCTGCGCCCGGCTCAGCAGGTAATCTGCAAGGAATTTCATTTCCTTAGCACGGCCAGCCTGGTGGGTGTCTGCACCAGCGCTGACTCCACGAGGCACCACTGAGTGGAAGTGCATCCCTAGCTGGGGAACAGCACTAAGATCTGAGCAAAATAGTGCTGAAGATGAGAGAGAAAAATTCATCCTAGGAAGTCTGACCCAAACCACCTCAGGCATGATGGAAAAAACGCAATGGGAGAGCTGAGATGCAACATTATCTGTCCAGAAGGGAGAAGGCACAGCGTGTTTCAGCCCCTGGATGAGCAGGACGTACCTGGGGAGCTGGTGCAGCGGAGGTGCAGGGGGTCGTCCAGCTTGGCCATGGCATCACGGAGCATCTCCTGGGCTTCTCTCACCGTCTCCTGCAGGACTCCAAACTGGTCCTCCAGCAGCTTCTGCTGCAGGCTCTGCTCTTGGTTGCTCTGTGAGGCAGGAGGAACAGTGAGTGGCACAGCATCCCCATCAGCAGCACATCCCTCAAGAGCCCCTTTCCAGGATTAGACCCAGCTTCCCATGACTGTGATACCCCACTGGCTACATCAGCTGGCACCCCCCAGACATCTCACCCCGATGAGCAGAGGGGCAGTGGGCTCTTCACACAGCACTGTACCTTCTCCAGGAGCCTGCCCTGGAGCTCTCGGATCTCCCTCGTGGCCTTGTCTGTCTCCTGGCTCAGCTGCAGCTCCTTCTCCTCGATGAGGCCACGTGTGGACAGCAGCTCACACTCCTTCTCGCTCACTGACCGCCTCAGCACCTCCTTCTCGGCGTGCAGAGCGTCCACCTGGGCACTGAGCTCCACACCTGCCTGCCGTGGGGGGCCAGGACATGCTGTCACCCCCCTGTCACTGCTGGGAGCCCAGCAGGTTGGGGGGAGCTGTGGACATGCCCAGCTCATGACACTGATGGGCTGGGCCCATGCTCAGCCCTGTGACAGCCCCTTGGGCTGCTGCTGGACCTCTGGCTCAGCAGTGGTGGCAGGTCCATCCCCCTGTGACAGGGTTTGATGGGGACCTGGGCTCGTGCTGCTCCCCCAGCCCCGTACCTGCTTGGCGTGGCTGAGCGAGCGCTGCGCCTGCTCCAGCTCGTCCCGACGGGCGTCCAGCTCCTGCCTCAGCTGCTCCATCTGCAGGCTCTGGTCCTCCAGCTGTGCCCACACACCGTGCCCAGGGCTCAGCCCCTGCCACGCCCCGGCCCTGCCCAGCCCCGGCCCCAGCCGGGATGGAGGGAATGAACCCACCCATGTTTTGCAGGGAGGGGGTTTGGGGGTCTTGAGCAGGGAGTGTCTCCTGGAAGGGCTCCTTTTCCCACGCCAGGGATTTTGGGAGCAGCCCCCATCTTTAGCCCCAGAGAATGAAAGCACTCATACCCATCCATTTGCACTGTGGTATTTTCTTGGGGGAAGAAAAGGCAGATTTGGGCAAGAGGAAATGAGTCATACGTTAACACCTTCCACCTAAGAGGAGCCAGGGCAACTCTTCCAGGGAACCACGGCCAAACAACCACCCCTTCCCCTTGCTCCCAAACTGCACTTCCCAGGCTGGGGAGGGCTCAGTGCTGGCAGGGGAGCAGGGAAGGATGCAGAGCTCACCTTCATCTCGGCCTCTCGCTTGACCTGCTCCACCTGAAATGCCAGCTGCTCCTTGACACGTGCCACCTCCTCCTGGCTCTGCTGTGTGACCGTCAGCTGCTTGGCGGTGTCAGCGTTCTGTGGGGGGACACGGGGCTCACACGGTGTTCCCAGGGGGACCCTCACTGTCCCCACACTCATTCCAACCCGATTCTGGCTTGGGATAATTCCAAGATGCCTTTCTCACAGCATCCAAACTGCTGGCTGCCAGTGGACATGGATTCAAGGGGTGCCCCCTGCCTGGTGCTCAGAGGGTGATGGGACCAATGCAGGCACAAGCCACACCAGTGGTGGCAGAGGGACAAAGGGACAAAAGCAAGACCAAAAAACCCAAAGCAAAGAACAAAACAGGTGAGTGGCACAACTGAGACACAGGATATCACCAGCATTTCCCTGGAGAGCCCCTTTCCAGGACTGGAGCCAAGCATCCCATGATTGCTGGTACAAGTGATATCCCACCAGCTACAGTGGCCACTGAAACCAGCAGAAACAGACCAAAAAACAGCAAAACACCCCAAAAAACAACAACAAAGACACCCAAAAACATCATGATAGAAGAGGGAAAGGGTGCTCAGCTCTGCCCTGGATACCTCAACCCCAAAAACGGAGGGATTTAATTCTGGGCCACTGCCCTCAGTGTCAGTCTCTGCCTGCAGAGGCAGCAGCCTTACCTTCCTCAGGAGCTCAGCGTGGGTGTTGATGAGCTCGCTGTGCTTCTCCTTCAGCTTGGTGTAGCGGATCTCGGTGGCGCTGGCTTTCTCTGCAGGGGTGAGAGACCCACAGTGACCACAAGGACAGCTCACGGGCCCCGGCCACCACAGGACACCCCAGGGCACCTACTCTCGGCCTCGGCGCAGAGTCGCTGTGACCTGTCGCTGTCCTGCTTCACCCTCTGCAGCCTCTCCAGCTCATCCCGCAGCTGCTCGTTGTCCACCAGCGCCTTCTGCTTCTGCTTGCGCTGCTCCTCCACCTCTCCCTCCAGGCTGTTCACCTGGGCCTTGAGCTGGGTGATGTAGCGCTGTGCCTGCGGGGTCACCGGGCATTGGGGCATGGCCCTGCCCTCCCCAACACCCCTGTCCAGGTGCCCCGCTGCAATCTGGGCAAAGCAGCCGTGGGATGCACAGGAAAGATCTCCCCTCTGTCCCTGTTGGTAACATCAGGGCAGCAAGGGACAGGTCTCACATGCCCCCACCCCAGCAGGAATCACATCCTGGCACTGGGAGAAGTCCCAAAACACAACACTGGATGCCAGGACCCCACTCCTGCTGCATCCCTTCAGCACCCCACCCCATTCTCCCACCCCAGCTTCTCCCCAGCCAGGCTTTACCTCCAGTTTAATCTTCTCCATCTCTGCACGGAGCGTTTCCAGCTCCTTCTTCAGGCTCTCGATCTGTGCATCCCTGTGGACAAAGGCAGGTTGGTCCCAGGTGGCAGCAGCCACTCGCCCCTGCTGACCCCCCCGTACCTGTCGTCCCAAACGCCGTTGGGTGGCCCGAAGGTTTGCTCAAACAGATCCGAGGTGATCTGGGGAGGACAGAGGGTGCTGAGCTGAGCCAGGACACGGCAGCCTGCCCCCCCATCCCAGCCCCAGGCCCCCACCTGTGGCTCCGTGGTGGAAGTTGTGCTGATCTCTATGAGGTTCTCTGGCTCCTCATCCTCGGGGGCTTCCTCGGGGATGACGACCACCGGCTTCACGTGCTCGGCCAGCGCGGACGCCCGCAGGAAGTTTGGGGGGCTCTGCAGAGACAAGAAGTTGTTCCAGCCTTGCGGGGGGGTTCAGGAACTGCAGCAGGCTGAGTGCCAAGGGAAGGGAGGGAGACAGCACCAGAGGGTCCCTCTGCAGGGTCCCCAGACCCCAAACCCATCCAGGGAGGCACCCAGAAGCTTTCCAGAGCACCACACCAAATCCTGCCATACCTCGGGCAGCCGAGGGATCTGGATGAGGCGCTTGAAATACAGCATGTCTGATGCCTTCTTAAAGAAGTTTTTAAGGCTGGAGAGGAGGGAAAGACAAAGGGGAGATGAGAAGGGACTTGGATGGAGGGAGGGGAGCCCATGGCCCCACCTGGGCCCCAGTTACCTGCGGAACTGCTCGTGGAAGCGGTCCCGGTGGCCCTGCAGGGTGTCGGCCGGCAGACCTGGGTGAGGAGGGACAGCTGTGACTGAGCCAGGGCTGCATGTGTGTTCACATACACCCAGACCCTTCCACTGCAAAAGCCATCAGGGTAAAAGCCAGGAGGGAGTGGGATGTGAGGGGTCAGGATGGGAGTGGGGTGTTCCCATCCCCGTACAGGGATCAGGGATGCGGCACAGGGAGATGTGGGAACTCCAAAATACCCACAGGAGGCTGCTGGCATGGTGCTGCCCAGCGATCCCATGCAGGGGGGTGGCAGGCCAGGGCACGTGGGTTTGAATTAATCAAGAACAAGTCCTAATTCCTTTATCTGGAATGTCTGTGTGGGATGGAGCAGGCCCCTAGAGCCCAGCTGGGACACGGGGACATGGCGATGGATGCCTCAATCCACAGCAGCCTCACCCCCAGCTCCAGAAGCCCACCCTGGGAAAACACCAGCACGGAGCACACCCCCGGGACTCACAGGAGTGCAGCTTGAACATTAACTTGACCGAGTAGTGGTAGAGGTGGCTGCAGTCCTGGATGACCTGGATGAGGGGGGCCAGGCGGCACTGCACCGCCGACATCTGCGACACGGCCATCGAGGTGTTGAGCTGCCTGAAAACTGAGGGGAGCCGTGTTTGCAGAGCCGCCCGCGCCCGGCCACGGCTTGATCATTAACCACGGCGGATGTGGGGCAGGGGAAATGCCAGGGCTGCTGCCCTGAGCTGAGAACAACCCCACTCCGAGCAGCAAAAACACCCAAAAGGCACCACGCTGGCAGAGGGAAGGGGTGCTCAGCTCTGCCACGGATACCCCAAGCCCAAAAAACGAGGGGTTTTAACCCCAGGATGCGGCCCTCAAGCTGCTGCCTCAGGACACAGCTGGGGAAAGCGAGAGGTTTTGCTCCATTCTATTTAATCATGCAAGAATCTGGGAGAGGATCCCAGGGCAGGGGACGAGCCCGGTGGCAGCGCAGCCTCGCCTGCCCCTGCTCGGAAACAGATCCCTTCCCTTGGCAGGGATCCAGGCAGCACATCCACCCTGGCTTCTTCCCTGCTCAGCTTTAAAGTATTTATGAATATAAATTCTCTGTATAACTGGGTCAGGAGGAGAAGCAGGAGGCTGTTGGGAGCCGGGATCACAGTCTCTCCTGCTGTGCCCTGTTTTCCAGGACAGCTCTGTGCTCCTGACTCTGACAGAGGAAGAATCTGCCACCTCTCTAAGCCATCTAAAAATTCCTAAGGAGGTGAGAGACATGAGCAGGGGCCTCCAGCCCTCCCTAGAGGCATTTAAACGAGGGGAAATGAGTCTTTAAAAAGAACTACAGCCCCATCCCCTGCTTCAGAGGGACAGAAGGGATTTGTGTAATGAATATGATTAATGTGGTCGTACAAAAAAGAAATAAAAACGTATTTCAGAGCAGCTCTGCTCTGAAAACAACACTGCCTTGCTCAGGTGGGTTCAAAGCAGCCACATGCTCTAAATATTTTCCTACAACTGCCTCTACAGAACTTCAACAGGGGAATCCAGCTGAGAAACCACCTCAGAAATCTCACGGGAGGAGGAGGAGGAGGGACCCGAGCCTCAAACCTCGGCCTCCCGGAACTCCATTCCCGACCAAAGAGCGAAACTATTGCTCAAGAGCCCCGGGGCGAGCGGGAGGGACCTGCCCCTGCCGCCTCCTCACCTGACTCTGACAGCTTCAGCTCACAGTCCAGGTAGTCAAACATCTCGACCGTCAGCTGGAAGCTGCCAAAACAAACCGAAACTCCATCACTGGACAGCAGAGACATCTTTGCTCCAGCTGCTCGTGCTCACTGAGAGTCCTCATGATGGCAAGGGTTCTGACTGACAAGAATTTGGGGCTTTTTCTCCCTGCATTTACACCCCACAGCGCTGTGTGGGTGCAGGAGGAATCAGGCACCATCCAAACAGTTCACAAAACCCCGGTGACTGCCCCGTCCTGGAGTGGTTTTGTCAGCAGGGCACTGCCAGCTGGGGGTGATGGAGTTGATGACCACACCCTGGGCACGGGGCCCCACCAGGACACTCACATGTTGTTCACATCTGTCCCTGCAGTCTTTTCCAGCACCTCATCCGACACTTCAAGGCCCGGGGGGAACTCGGGATGCTTTGGAAAAGGAAGGAGAAAGCCATCAGTCGCTGCTAATATTCTTACTGGTCTGGCACATCCCCTCGTTGTGGTGGTGTGGAGGTGACAGAGGGTCTCACCTTGACGTGGAAGGAGATCTTGGTGAGCAGGAGCCGTGTGTAGATGCTCACCAGCTGCCCGTACCTGTCGTGCAAATGGCCCTGCAGAGACAGGGGGACAGGGGGGACAGGGGGAATCCACAGTGATGTAACCAGATCCAGCAGCTCCCACACGAGCCAGTGACCCGTGGCAGCCCCGTGGCTCCACCACACACACAACCATCACCCAAAGAGACAGCAGGTTATTTCAGGCAGTGCTTCACCCTCTCTGTGCCCACAGTGTTCCACAGCAGCCATCTCCAAACCCCCTGGGAGGCACAAACCTCCACTCCGCCCCACTCACCCACAGGTCCCCCGTCTCTCGGATGTTGCTGCGGTACCTCTGGCAGTCCTGGAGAACCTGGGGACAAAAAACGACCAGGATGTGGCACAGTGGGGCTGGCTGTCTGCCCTGATGCTGGGGAAGAGGAGGGATCCAGCCCCTTACACCACTGCAGCTCTGGGAGAAGTTCCAGCTTCCCCACGGCACCCAAAGGTGGGGGATTTGCACGGGGAAGTTTCAAGGATGCGAGACAACAGAGTGTCCCACAGCCTGGGAAAGGTGTCTGGGGTAGGGAAGGGATCCCCACTCCCTGTGCAGAGGGATGCTGGCAAGAGCCAGGAATTCCCCCCTGCCAGTGAAGCAGGAGGGACGTTGCTGAGGGGACACTCACATTGGGGTGGCCGTCACGCAGGACCTTGTGCAGGACGTGGCAGAACTTCCAGCTGAGGATGGCACTGCTGGGCAGGGGCAGCCCGATGGCGTAGGACCAGAAGGTGAACGCTCCCTTCTCGTGGTGTGTCCCCAGGATGATCCCTTCCAGTGCAGTCAAGGCCAACTGGATACACACAGAGCAGGGGACAGGCCGGGCTGGGACTGTTCTTGTTCAGCTTTCATTGAAAAGGGGACGCTGGGTGCCCCCTGAGCACAGGGATCACCAGCACAATGCTGCACCCCCAGATAAGACCCCCATTTGTCATCTTTGGGTGCATCTCCCCCTGCTGAGGGCACACTGGGGCCCTCTCCACTTTACTGCCAAAGAAATGCAATTTCATTGCCCTGCTCGTTGGCCTTTTCACTGCTGGATGAACCTGTGTGATGCCAGCCCCCCCAACCAAGCTCTGCAGGGATATTTGTCTCCCAAATCTCCTGTGGCTCCGGCACCAGGGGGTGACACCCCCACACCCCAAACTCCTCCGTGCTGTCCTGGGAGCCAAGGGAAAGGATACGGCGGGCGTGTTTCTCCTTCACTGGTGCTTCCTGTGTGTTTATGGCTTTGCTGATGCTGATGGCCTGCAAGAGGAGGGGAGAGCGGCTGTCAGACATGGTGTGACCCCCACGGCTACCCCGACACCCCAAAGAGCAGTGCTGATGCTTTTAGGGAATACCCTGAATTTTAGAACACATTTGTCACCTCAAAGTCATTTGTAACACATCAGAATAGGCCTTTTCATCCACAAACAAAGCACCCATTAAATCCCCCCCTGCCATCCCCAGCAGGATCTGTCAGGATGTGAGCACTGCTGCTGGTGCTCCCGGCTGTCCCTGTCCCAGGAAACCAATTTTTGCATTTTTGCAGCCTGAACTCAGCGCCGTGCCCAGGGAACATTAAAGCACAACAGCGAGATGCCAAATTCCAGGGTTGTTTGTGTAATCAAAAGGAGCCTTTGAACCACTGGGGGAGTGGTTTGGGTTCTTTTGAGGATGTTGCTGTGCGCAAACAGCACGTGGGGAAAAGCAGCCCCCAAGCAAGGAGGGAGTGGCAGCCTCAATGCCCATCTTGATGGAGCAAAAATCCAGAGCAATGTGATTATCAGAGGAGGATTATCTATATTTTGATACGTTTGATCACAGCACACTTTCAATTAGGAATTTACTCCAAAAGACGACCCCAGACCCGGGTCGGTTGCATCTCCCATGTGTTTGTGGGTTGCAAATCCAAGTTGCTGTGTTTGATGAGGATCTTCCTCCTCCTCAGACACAACTGAGCTGCTTCACCCTTGCAGGAGTGCTTAGGCTGTGCCTGTGTCCATGAGCCCTCTGTCACCAGCAGAGGAAAAAGGTCCCAGCTGGGAAGGCAGGAAGCGGCCTCGCTGCCAGCACTTGTGCCGGAAGAGGAACTCGGTCCCTCCCTGCAGCTCCACAGCCCTAAAACCTTATAAAAACCCTATCTACCTGCCCAGGAAAGCACCTGCTTCCACAGGGCTGCTTGTCCAGGGACATCCCTGAAGTTAGGTGCTTTCCTGAAGGAGGAGGAACCTGACTCCGAGCTATTGAGTGCTCTTGACTTATGCAGGAGGAATCTGACACCGAAGGGGCAATGCCGAAGGTGTCCATGCACCAAACCCACCTCAAAAGAGCCTAGAACAGCCACCCACGAACTGACCATGACAGCAACGAAACTGGGAATCATCCCAAAGAGTGAACCTGTCCCAAAAGGCTGAGCCCAGCTGCTGGGGAGAGGGGCTGGCTTTGCCTTTCCTGCACCAGCAGAGTCCCGGTGTTACCCCGCCATGTGGGGCCGTAAAGCAGCAGCGGAGTTAAGCCGGTGACTTGCTGTAATCCTCTTAACCCCAAAGGTTAACGAGCCTGGAGTGCCCAGGAACAGGCACTTGCAGCACAGCTAACTCTCCCAAAGTGCCTTCCCAGCCACCCAAAGGCCTGGAGCTGGCAGAGGCTGTGCCCTCTGTGGCAGCTTGGCCGGAGCGATGTGCCACAGGTCCTCAGGGACGCCAGCACCTCCCATGGGATCCTGACAGAAAGGATGGTTTATCATGGACCAGGGAGCAACCAAGCCAAGGCAAGGAAGGATTTGGAAATGCACCTCGCAGCGAAGAGCTGCTGAAGGAGTTACTGCATCTTTACTGAGGTGTTTTGCTTAGAGGCAGCAGGGCAGACACATCTCCCAAACCCGGAGTTTTGCTGCCTGCCCTAAGACAGGCCTGTCCCAGCCCATCACACTCATCCCAACCCATAAATGTTGTCCCCTGTCCCCAGGGACAGGACCTCAGCTGCTCAGTGGGCTGGGACCCTGCTTGTGTGTCCCAAAACTGAGCTGTAATTCCCCTGGCAGTGGTGGTTTTATTGCATTTATTGCCTTCAGTCTCACTGATAGCCTGACCAGCCAAAATTCAGCCCAGGAGCTGCTGGTGGAGAGGTTGGTTTCATCCTTGGTGATTCAGAGCAGAGGTTTCACTGAGCCATTTCACGTCCAGCACAAGGACTGGACCCACGCAGGGGCAGCCCCATCCCACCCACAGCACCACCACGAGACACTGTGTCCAGCATGGTCCCAAATAAACCACAGTGGCACCAAACCAGTGCCAGTCCCTCAGGACTGCCAGCCCAGGTGTGCCTTCACTGCCTCCAAGCATCAGGCTGGCCAGGAGACCCAGGAAAATGGGATGGTGGCACCAGGGATGGGCATGGGGGCAATGCTGCAGCCTGGCACACGCCTGCTGTCAGGATGCTCCTGCTGGCTGCCTGGCAAAGCCAGCCCGGGGAGGATGGCCCCAAAATGGGGAGATTCACCCTTGACCCAACCTCTTGGGACACCATTGGCACGTCCGGGGATGGGCAGGTCCTGGTTGTCACTGCAGGTGCACAACCAGCCTGGCCAAAACTTTGATGCAATCTGTGGACTGTTCCCCATCACTGACAGGCAGCGGGGTGAGGAGCCAACCCCAAAACCTGCCTGGCTGTGGGCTGTGGGGAGCCCACAGGGTGCAGCCCCAGTGCTTTGCTCACAGCCCGCACGTACCAAGCCGGTGACTAAAGCCAGGATCAAAGCACCCAAATGAAGGAGCAGTTTAACATCCACCCTTTCGTTCCAGGCTGCTTTTAATTAGGGCTGGTCCTCCTGCCCATGGCTCCCCAAGAGCCCTGGCAGCCCACGGGGTCCCAATCCCCACCTGGCAGGTGAATGCTGGGTCCCAGCACGATGTCACAGCAGGAGAGAATTTTTGGCAGCTGGGAACCTCCCTGGCCAGGCAGCACGAGAGCTGTCAGAACAGCTGAGCTACGAACTCCAGAGCTCCCTTCCCAACGCTGCTCCTTCCCAAATTACACCAGGAAAACACCACTTGGCAGTCACAGACAATGCAATCCTGCAGGTTCCAGAGCTCGTTGGATTTTTAACCTTTTTGTTTAAGAAAAGCAAAAACTGGCAGCAGAAGAAGACAAGTTTTTCCTCCTGCCAGGCTGCCGAGCAAGCGCCTGCTGTGGGATGGTGATTTCCTACTTCCCACGCATGGCTTCTCCGAGGGGGACACCTACATTGCCCTGACACAAGACATGGAAAAGCATTTTAAGGGAAAGCAGGTGACCTTCATGTCACCCACAAGGACCTGGGGTCACAGCAGGGTCAGCAACTCCTGTCTGTGACCACAGACATCACCCAGGCCCTTACAGAGGAAAAGATGATGGGGCTCTGGATTCTGGTACAGAATCCCAAGGCAGCAGAGGGGATGTGCCAGCAGCACCCCTGTGACACAGAGAGGAAGAGGGGACATGCCACCAGCACCCCCGTGACACAGAGATGAGGAGGGGACATGCCACCAGCACCTCTGTGACACAGATGAGGAGGGGACATGCCATCAGCACCCCCGTGACACACAGGCGACCGGCAGCCGGCTGGGCAGCTGCTATAATTAGAGGTAAAAGGCAGATCAATACTCATGTTCTGACACTGAACAGTTCTGCTCTCCCTGAAGCACCACTACAGGAAACCACACCAGGATAAGGCACCTTTAGGACAGTTTTCAGCAGTTGTTGGGAAGGTGAGTTCTGGGCAGTGAATGTGACCATCAGCCAGTGAGCCTGGGGTCGGAGAGCTAAAAGCCCAACGACCTCCTCGCCCTGCACATCTCTGCCCACAGCACCCCTGAGACTGCGCAGATTTCCAGAGCACAAGTCCCCGTGAAAAGCCCCAAATGCCCTGGAAGGACGGGGGAAGGAGGGCCCCGCTCCGGCCCGGCCGGCACGGGCAGCCCCCGGGCACACGGGGCAGCGCTGCCGCCGCGATCATTTATCAGCGGTGCCCAGTGGGACGATTGAAGGAGAAGCGTCCAGAGGGAACCGGAATTGCCGGTTTTCTCGTGTTGCTCCCCAAACTCAGCAAGCTCCGTTTCCTACCCAGCACCGTGACCCTGCGAGGCCTGAAATTCCCACCTGCCTCCGCTGGCGCTCTCCGCGGCCAAACCAGCCCAGGGGCTGAGGAAGGAACCGCGAAGCAAAGGGGCAAAGGGAAAAACATCCGTGATAAATGCACAGCCTGCAAAAGCAGAGGGGTCAGAGGAGGCATGCGGGAGGGCACTGTTATTTTTGCTGGGGCAGCAGCGAGCCCGTCACTCTGTCCATCCCTCTGTCCATCCCTGCCCATGCTATCTGAGTACTTCATTTCCCACCAGCCATATGCCAGCCCCATCAGTGCCCGACCATTGCCCACCCCGTGGGGGCCACAGGACTACGGACACCCCGGCCAAGCCGGACACGATGGGGCACAAACGCCTTTGGGCTTTGTTTGGGCTTTGTCCACTCTGCCACTCTCCGTGGGTGCAAACAGCCCGATCCCCGCAGGGTGACCCCGCGGGTGACCCGGAGCCGCGGGGCAGGGGGGAATGCAGCCCCGGTGCGAAACATTCCCCGGTGTCATTGGGGAGGGCGCCCGGCAGGGATGCGGAGATGCCCATTCCCGGGGCGGGGGGGCGCGGGGCAGCCGCGGAGCCCCCGGGTTCGGCCACGCTCCCGCCGACACCGTAAAACTTTCCCTGCGTGCTGCCGGCCGTGTTTACCTGCGATAAGGCCCGGGAGGTGCGGGGGGGGCGCACCGCCGGCGCGGGGCCCGGCTGCCCGCGGGGGCGGCGGCGCACGG
>VXBN01000832.1:62549-78537 GCA_013397395.1 Sinosuthora webbiana
CCCGCCCCTGCACTGCGCCGCGCCTCCGCCGCGCCCCTGGCGGCCAGCGCTCGGAACTGCAGCGCCGCTCCCCCCGCGGGCAGGTGGGACCGCGCGGCGCCGGGGGGGACACGGAGAGGGGACACGGAGAGGGGACACGGAGAGGGGACATGGACGTGGAGCGGAGACACGGAGAGGGGACACGGAAAGGGGACATGGAAACGGAGAGGTGACACGGAACGGGGACATGGACACGGAGCGGGGACACGGAGAGGGGTCACGGAAAGGGGACATAGACATGTCCCTTAGCGGCCCCCAGGCACCGAGGTGATTCCCGAGCTCAGGAAACACCAGGAACGGCGGGCACGGCCAGCACGGCCGTCCCTTCCCAGCGCCCATCCTCACCGCTCTCCCCCACGGCACCTGCACGCACACAAGGGCAGCTCGTTCTGAGCCCCGGAGCTCCAACAGCAATTCCCGTTACCAAAGTCAATGACCGGAGCTCGCATCCACCCTGCGGAAAGGCCGCGGCTGAACAGAAGCTTTGTTGTCTTTAAATAATAATTCAGGCTAAGGATACAATAGCAAAGGGCTCCCTGGAGTATTTGAACTGCTTCCAGAAATAAGGCACCGAGTTTGAAGCGTTTCCATTTGAGCATCAGAGTGTGGTCAATAATGCAGTTGGGTTTTAAGTCACTTGTTGCTGAATAAATTAACCCAGTTATTCCCGTAATTCCCATTCCACAAATCCAGGGCAGCCCCGACACAAAATCCTAAGGCTCTGCAGATCCTCACATTACTTGAGCTCAGTTTTCTACATTGATTTTAAAGTCATCATTTTAAACTCTCCAGGGGTTTAACCTCAGTGAGTTCATCCAGTAACCTCAAACACATTTAAATGCAGCTGTTGCTTGGAAGTTGCACCAATTTCTCTGTGTAGCTGCTGGACAGCTTCAGGGTGAGCATCACGGCATTGTTACCATCGGCTTTTTAGGGGGAATTCTAGACATTCCCAGAGCAGGAGATTGTGAGGATGGAGCCTGAGAAGGTTCTGTGCAGGTAGAGGAATAAATGCACTATAAAGGCTTGAGGAAACTTGGAAAGAGCTGGAGCAGCTGAGCTTCCCTCTGTAGGTAACTCTGGCGATCAGGCATGGAAAGTCTGGAGAACAGCAGCTCTCATCAGAATTGGCCACCTAATTCTGGGACCATAAATACCTGCAGTAAAGGCTGCCACTGGAGTAATTAGAGAGAAAGCAGAAAATGAAATGAAAGAGTTAACAAGGGGGATCTACAGTGTGTTGTGCTTGTCTGCAATAATTGGTGGCAGTGGATGGAGCAGAAACTCCCACCCCTGGCTGCCCCCGAGCAGGAAAACCGCTGGCACAGGGCTGTGGGAGGGGCACTGGTGTCCCAAAGTGCTCCCAACCTACACAGGACTGGGCAGCCCACTCGTGTGTCTGTGCTGAGAAGTGTCAGAAATCAAGTGCTAAATGTGTTAAATGGGCAAGGGAGACACAGCAAAGTATCACCTTTATTAGCTTACTTGATCTCTTAGTTAAAAAATACGTTCAGATTGTGATAACAGCACATCTTGCCCAACCAGCAAAGATAAATCCAGTTTAAATGCTAAAAAAAGGTCACATCATACTTGGCTACCTCTACAGTTGCAAACAGAGGCCATACACACCTGATCCCATTAACTTTTGTTGGAAGAACCAGCTCCTGAGTGTGGAAAGTTGTTCTTCCCCGTCTTGTGGGTGACAGCTCTCCCATTTCAGCAACATTGGAGGCAGTTCCTGCTTACAACACTAATTGGGAACTTCCTATAAACATTATTCATCTCTCTCTACAAGGCAAGAAATCCAGAACAAAAACAATATGCTAAAAAAAAAAAGGAGAGTGCTTGGCTGTGTCATAGTCTATAAATATTTCTGAGCCACCATAAAAAAAAAAAAAAAGAAAAATAGTTCCTATGTTGTAACAATTACACACTTCAGATTCTTAAAAAACAAGCTAGTGTTTAACCTGAGCTCTCAGCTATAAAAATAGCTTTGTTAATCTTGGCATAATTCTGTGTTTTATTTCAAGATAAAATACATTCCTGCAGAGTCACATCTTCTTGCCACTTGTGAGTCTTTCAAACGCTCAGGAGGACCATGGAAAAAAATGAGGTAACTTTCCACTGTAGCTGCCGGGTCGATGATCTTCAGTCCTCAGAATTACCTGTGTGCTGGAAACATCTTCTTCCTCTGCAGAAAATGAAAGAAAAAAAAAATTATTAAAAAAGCAGGAACATTTCCTCTGAAATATCTGAAGCAACCACACTTATGTGAATTTACTACACGCATTTTCACACTGCAAACAGAGTAAGAACACAGAGTAAAAATATAAAGAGGAAAAGGTAAACAAAGTACTTCACAGAAAGGCAACAGTCTCAGGGCCACCACAGGGTGTTGGGAAATAAAACCTTTTTTTTTCTTTTTGAGGAAAGGAGTGATCTTTGTGCCCCGGGCCAGCCACTGAGTCACCATTTATGTGCACTGGCACATGCTGCTGTGTCCAAAACTGAATATAGCATTTTACTCACTGCTTTCCTCCTGAGTTCTTCAACTCTCCTCCACCCAAACTCTCTCTAGAGGCAAAAACAACTGACTGATGAGAATGGCTAAATCACTGGCAGCTAGGGAGGAAATTTCCCTGATGTTTGTCACTGAACCTGCCCTCAAGTGAGTTTCAAAGCAATTTAAAACCAAACAAACACAACCAAAATCAATTCAATCACTTCTGTATGTGAAACTGCACGAATGTTTACTTATTTCTGGACCTGCACTGCTTCAGATCTAACTGATCACCGTGATTCAGTCCCTTTTAACACAGAAAGAAGACGAGAATTATGCATTAGCCAGCGACTTGGAGAGCCACTCATTCTTGTCATGGATCTCCAGTGGATCGTGGTGTGTTTGTTTTGAGCTCTTTCTCACTTGAGGCAAATGTGATTATTTCTGTAGGCTCAGCGTGCTCTCCCCACTCTGCTGCCTCAGCACGGGGCTCAGCACTTTTGGGGATTTGCTCCTGAAGCTTTGTAACATCAGTGGTTTCAGGATGCAAGTCACAGGGCTGGCTTCAACCTAAAAAACCTCTGGCTGCTTTTACCTCAGGGCTCTTTTTAGGAAAAGAAGAGCTCTCCCTGTGCACAGGAACGTTGCAGCAGAGGAAGGTTTGGCACTCCAGCTACTCAGCATCCATCTCCTCCAAGTGCCCCATCAGCTGCACTCTGCAGACCCAACGGGCTCTGAGAGAAGCCTCAGAGTCTCCAGGCTTAATGCAGAACCAGCCTGACTCCCCAGGGCACAGCAGGTTTGGCCCCACAGGGCACAAACAGCTCAGGGACTGCAGCTGGAATATCCAAGAGGAACTGAGCACCAGCTCCCCACTGGATCGAGGCTGATCCACAGGAGAAACCTGGTGTCACACAGTATCACACAGTGTCACACACAGTGTCACAGCCCAGCTGGCTCTGGGGTAACCTCCCTTTGCAGGCATGAGCTCGGGTTCTGTCAGCACTGGAAGAATTCTCTTTTTCTGCCAGATTTTCTCCTCCTTGTTGCTGGTTCTTATCCAGTTTCATGTGGTGTTCAGGATTTTAACCATATCTGATTACCCTTTTGTCCTCAGAACCAGACAAGGTGGTGCCTATTGCAAGCATCCAATCCACAATAGGAGAACAAATAATCAGGGAGTGAGAAATTTCCTGATTCAAAAAGAAAAAAAAAAAAAAAACAATCTGCTGTGGGCAAGGCTGCTTTGGGTATTCTGAGCAGCTCTATTCAATACATTTTACTTTTGGGGCTCCGAGCCCAGGAACAGTATCTTAAAACAGCCCTTGGCCTTGGCACTGGAAAAGACTTCCCAATCTCTCATTCAACACTGTTCACATCCTTGATCCTGTTATCTGTAACTCACAGAAGGGTTTCAACTACAATAAGGAGAGTGCAGGTATTGGGGAATGAAGCTGTGAGATCTGACTGCCCCAAGAATGAGGAAAATGCTCAGGAAAAGTTTAATTATTTGACAGAAGGAACTACTTGCTGACTCAATATCTGTTTGCTGTTACAGTACTCACAGGAGTTTTATTGGAAATGCACTTAGAATCCTGTTCCAGGCCCATCTCAAAAAATCCATAAAGTGTATTAATATTGCAGATGCATTTATAAAGAGGGAAGCAAACAAAAAAAAGATCAAGCTGAAAACACCTTCATGCTCAGGGAACATCACAGAGAAAAAAAAGGAAGCTTAGCATCTCTTTCTTCTGCAGCAGATAACTGGCTTCTCTGAAGAGTTCCTGCAAGTTCTGTTGTTTCCATTGTAATGTAAAAAACACCACATGGAAATCAAAGGACTCAGAGAATAAAATTTCCAGAGCTGCCAGGTTCAAGCTGGTGAGCAGCAGGGGTGCACTTCTTAATTCCCCCTTCTCCTCCCCACCCCAAGCAGGGCACAGAACCCAACGTGTACCAATTCCTCCTGATTAAATTTTAAAGGCTGTATCTCACATTTATTACATTCTAAAGGTTCAGTTTAAAACAGCCCCGGGTAAGCCTGACTTTAAGCACAGGTTAGCTGGCCTGCATAGATTAACTCAAACACGCTTGACGAGTTTTTGCCCAGAACTGCTCTGAAAGCAGATCAAAGCTCCACAGACGTGGCTCAGGATCTGCTCCCGCCACTACACACGAGTTTGCTTCATTTTCTACCCACTGAAGCACCCGTGCTGAAGGAGAAGCCAATTTCCAAGCTTCAAAAACGCAGCATCAGGCCCTAAAGCGGAGTAGCAGGAGTAGCCGAGCTGTGACGTGCCAAAGCAGTGAGCAGGAGCCAGACAGCTGATGGGGCTGGGCAAGAGCCACAAGCAAGCACTGTGTGCAGGGAGCTTTTCAGGAATCCTCCTACTCAGGAGTCTTTGCAAAAGACTAAACTGCTGCTGTCTTTGCCACTGAATGAAATCCTGCAGAGGAACTTCTGAACAAAATATCCTTTCAGTTTATGCAAACGCTGGCACACAACCTTTACACTCAGGCCCGGCACAGCGAAGGGTTTATGGTTCTGAATGTTATAAAAATGGCTTTGTCTGCTCCTTACAGCAACGTTGTTCTGGTCAAGTTCATCTAAGGCTAAAAGGAGTGCAACTTTTTAGAGGGAGGTGATATGTGTGAGGATGAGGATGAGGGTTCAGCACTGCTCTGAAACCAGGAGCCTAAACCTTCCCTTTGGGATATACACCAGCACTAGTGTGCTCATTTCCAGGGACAAAAGGTACAATGTGCTTGTCAAACAAGGTAGAAATTCTTATGGATATTTATCCACCAAACAAGTGACCCTTTCTCTGATTACTTCTGCTGCCCAAATACTCAACAGGAACTTTATCAGCACTTGTGCTCATAAAATAAACTGCCATGACAGCTACATACAGGTTCTTTTCTTTGACCACTGAATATATTCTCTGACCCTGCAATGAAGGAGCTAAAACTACTAACCAGCAAGAAGTCTACATTTATTTAAGCTGAGCTTCTGGTTTAAATTCACACCCAAAGTAGCCTATATACCAGCTATTCCCTATACTGCCCTCCCTTCCATGAATATAATAACAAACCAGTTCTGACTGTGAGTGCTGGGACAGCAGAGCAGTGAGTGTGTGCTGGGCCTGAGAAATCATCTCATTTGCTTCAAGTGAGAAAGAACCAGTGCTCACTTTTTTTCTAGACCTCCTACAGCTTGCCCCAAAATGACTTCTGCCTTCCATCTGTTCAGCCACGTGCAGAAGTCAAATCCTGTCATGACCTTGAGCAGCCAAACAGAATCCTATAAAAAATTCAAGCACTAAAGCACGCAGGAACTGTCTCTCCAAAACCAATACCCTCCTCATGCTTTGCTAATGCAGTGCAAGCCAAGCATGAGGGAAAGGATGTTCCCAAATCAGTATTCCTGAGCACCTCAGCCCGGTCCTGGGAGAGCAATCCTTACCTTATTCATGTGGTTGGTGTTGGGAACGCAGGAAGGGCTCGTGAGGAGGCTGCGCTCCAGGTCAGCCAGCATCTGTCGGGACTGGGCCAACGAGCGCCCCAGCTTCCAGAACAAGGAGCTGGTGTCCTGCAGGACACAGAGAGGCAGCCAAAGTTAGGGAAGGATCTTATAGTTTTGGAGGATTTCAAAGAATTACAACGCACCAAGAATCAGCGCTTTGATTCGGAAATGTTCCTGTTTAAAATACCGCAAAGTGACAAACTCTCTAGCTGCTGGTGTTTCTGATGAACACAGAGCTCTTTCCTAGTGCCATTTTTAACAGATCTCCACGTGCTCCATATGGAGCACTCACAGGAGAGGTAATTCAGGGATAAAGGGGAGAATAAAGACATGAGAAAGAGGGAAGACCAAGCAGAAGAGGAAAGAAACAATGTGCAGTAGCTTCTGATAACTGCATCTACATGTGCTCAGATATTTAGTGGAATTACCAATTAGCCAGCATTCATTTTCCTGAAGCTTTTCATTCCAAAACCTTACTCATTTTTAAAAAACTCCTTTACACTTATGCTGTCCAAGACATATTGAGGCAAGAAGGAGTTATTTTTTAGAAAATATGTTATCACCTTTGCCATAAGCCTGCTGTGTCATCATTTGAATCCCCAGTTCTTCCATGCCAGGAGACATTTCCATTCCTGCCATCAGTCATAATTCCCCATAATTCCCCTTAAAATCAGTCAAGGACATTGTGCAATAGGATACTGACTGGTTTCATGCAGTATCTCTTGGTTGGTTTAGTCACTGCCAAGTCACTGATGTCCAGAGGGGAATCTTCATCAGAGAATTTCCCAGAACTTTGAGTCATGTTGCTCTTCTGAGTGGATGTCAAGAGAGGAGAAGCCATGTGGAGGGAATTCAGATCCATGTTTTCTTCGCTGCTAAAAAAGAAAATTAAGAAATGGGCAGAAACATCATCACCATCCTTTTTAAACTTTCAAGGGAGAATTGTGGCACAACAGAAATAACTGTGGGCCCTGAGCCAAGGAAACCAAGAAGCTTGGGAGATTACCCTGTTCCTCAGAGCATTCCCATGTTTCCCTAGATGAATTTCATCCTCTGAGGACGAGGGTTTGACATTTAACCAGTCTCAACCAGCTCCATGACCATGTGCTTGAGTATTTAACCTTGCAAGGAGCACACAAAAGTCACTACTTTCCTCTTCCCAATACTCTGCTACTTGCTCCCCTCTTACACACAAATTCCGTTTCGGTTCTAATCAACCATAAGGCAAATTTCAAGGGAATTTCAGTGTTTTACAGTCATCATCTCACTTCAGAGGTCACAGGAGAGCTTTTCCCAAAGAGGCTTGGGTTTATTTATTTTTAAATAAGGAGCAGGCCACATTCATCAGCTTCTGAATACAAGAGAAGCAGAGTGCTAACCCTGCCTGGACTGGCAAATAATGGAAAAAGATGTGTATTTTAAAGCAAATATTCTCTTTGACATGATGACATTTCTTTAGAGATTCTTTAGATGTACTTTAGTTTGGTGTAACAATGCATTCCACACCTGGCAAGACTGTTAAAAATAAGTGTATTTTTAACTGACATTCAATCTAGGAAAAAGCCCTCATGAGAGTTGCCAGCTCAGAAGTGTCTGCTGCGTCCCATTTCACTTCTCCCATAAAACACTGGGATAAAACAGGCTCTCTTGTAAGAGAAAAAAAGCTCATGTCTGTGTTTTTCTGACAAGGAAAGGTTCTGTGGAGACATGAGGGAACAAACAGCCTGGAACAGGGATGTGAGGAGATGAGATGAGCAGGGCCTGTCCTGGAAAACACATAGGCTGGAAAGGAAGGGGACACAGGTTTGATTTTGAGGCAGGGAAATGGCTCAGGAATGGGTGGCTTAGTCCAGCCTGAGTAGACTCAACAAGTACCTGCTGATGCTCCATCTGTGAAATGGGAATTGAGATAAAAATCCAAAGGCAGCAAACGTTGGCCCAACATAAATGAAGTCACCGAGTCAGAGCACACAGAAATAACTCCTGCACTCAGGGATTTCACAATCCCCTCTGCCACTGGGGAAGGCATTTGACTGTTAACAGCCTCCTTGTTGGCTGCTCCAGAACTCAGGAACTCATGGCAAAAATATTTGCTGGGCTGACAGGGAGGTGCCAGCACCCTTCCCTAAACACAAACCACATCATCAGCACTCTGAAAGCAGCGATGGAGAACTGGAGGATCCAGATTCAGGTCCCAGGAGGAATGTTGTGTTTGGTCTCTGCCATTAATCCCTTCACAGAAGCAATGCCCCTGCCTTCCTCCCGTTTACGGGCGAGGATTTATTGCCTGGCAAATCCGAGTCAGCAGAGGCTGCAGAGCAGGCAGACAGGGATTTGCACTGAGTCAATCCATCTCCAATTAGCAGGGCCCCAGGACCAAATGTGGGCATCAAGGAAACTGGAGAGCTCAGCAGCAAATCCCAAATGGGTAGCACAGGCCCCCCCGAACTGGAGATCTGTTCTAGCTACACCGCCCGGGTCGAATTTGTTTCCTTTTCCCCTTAAAATTCACTCAAGGACAAGACAAATAGGGCAAGACAAAAAGTGAAAGCAGCTTTCATGATCCAGCCTCCAAAGGGATTTGGAGGGATGGCAGTGTGTCATTGGTGCTGCTGGGGGAGTTGATAAGAAAGGTCAGGGTAGACAGAAGGGCAGTGGAGTCTTTTCAATGATTTATGGGCAACTAGGGAGAGCCCACACGGCGTGTGAAGCTCAGCTAAGGCACGTGGGAATGTGCCAGGCCAGCATTCTTTTTTCAGTGGCTGCCCGTTCACCTTGTTCCTGAACAGGTCTGTCTCACTGCAGCGACTATTTCTACAATATTTCTGTCTCAAAAGCCACGCAGAATGAAAGCACCCATACATCAGACCATTCCATTCCATAACATTAATCTGTTTGGATGCTGGGCAGGCTTGCTGGCAAACAGTGTGAGCAGGTTTAAACAGCTGTTCATTTACTGTGCTTGTCAAACCACCAGCTGGAAGGCTCCTCTCCTCTCCTCTGGCTAAAAAGCAGCTATGAAACCGCTGTGAAACTTCAGAAATCCTTCTAAAACAGAGCTGGCAAATCAATTTTTTTTTTTTCGAAAGGAAATAGAGGAACCAACAGAACAAATCCACAGCAAGTCCCAGCTCTGAACGCCTTTTGCTTATGCAGGCACAAAGCCACTTCTGTAAATGCAGAGCAGGTTTTTATCTCGGAGACATTCCAACATCACTGAGGCACCTGAGTCTTCTTCTGACACTTCTCAGCATTAAGAACCTCATCCTGCTCGTCCCCAACCACGTCCTTTTCCTCCCACAGCACAGACAGAAGGACAGAGTCCCACGAGCTGGAGAGTGGACAGATTGCTGTCCTTTAAATCTTGCCATGTCATTTCTTGCCCTCACAGAGGCAGCAGTCTGTGCTCAGAGCCGTGTCCTACATTCTTGCCCAGCCAAGACGTGATTTTTCAATAGAAATAACACAGTCACCAAAGCATCACACAAAACCTTGGTATGTTTCTTGCCTCACAGAAACATCACTGTACAAGTCCAGCTCTGGGCAGAGCATATTTGACCCATCAGAGTTACCAGCAACACCTGAGATTTCAAAAAAAATCGTAAGATTTTCTCAATTTGTTTATTTGGCTAGGTTAATATTGTATTGCAGCTTCTCCTGCCCACACAGCTCTTGGGGATAAGAGAGGAGAAAAAAATAAATGCATAAAAATAGAACCATGATACTTTAAGAGCTATTTTTATTTTAAATTTGTTACTTTTCAGGTTGATAGACTAAATTTAAAACAGCAGTTACTCTAAACATAGCTTGAGATAATAATGAGTGCTTATACACCTAAATTTCTACGTAAATCTAGCTTATGCTTATTCCTTAAAGGCAACAAACCCATAACCCTTTTGAGCAGGTACATTTCATCTCCTGTGAGTCTCCAAAGGTCTGTAATCATCTTTTCCACGGCACGTATTTCTCTCTCTCTTTTTGGGTTTGAAAATCTCCAGCCATTCCAGGTCTGACAGTGGCTTCCACCGTTTATCTTTCTTGACGATGATGTTACTAATAGAGGAGTCAGATTCAGACCTGAAAGTCACAGAAGTCTCTCTGCTTTTTTGGCCAGACTCAATGTCAGATCTCTCTTCCCAGGTTTTGTTTCCACTGTCAGTTTTGTCAGACGTGACGTTGCTCCGGATCATGGTGCTTTGCAAATCGACACGAGATTTGATGTTACGCCAACGATCATACGAAGGCAAGGACACCTCAAAGGCTCTTCTGTTCCTGCTTTTCACTCCTTTCTGTCCAATTTCCCTGTTTCTCAATGGCCTTGTGCTGTTTGCCTCACGAAATTTTTCACTGTCTAGCTCATCAAAGCTTGATGCAACATCCTGCTTTTCTCCTTCTTCCGCGGGGACGGCCAAGCCTTTCACAACTTTTTGACTCTGGTTTAAGAGCGCTGAGGTAGTTTCCTCCAAGTCTGAAGCATTCAGTAACTGGCTATTATCTACTTCACACATCTCAGGGGTGGGTTTTACCCTACTTGCTGGAACTGGTGCAGTTCCACACTCCTCGCACATCCTGTGGCTGCCCTCAGTCCTACCCTTGTGTGTCTCGCTGGGGCTTTCAGAGGTAGAGAATGTGGCCCCTGTGCTACAACAGCACGACAAAAACAAGTCAGAAACACTGCAGGTAAAAGAGCATCCCCCAGTGCACTCCTAAAGCTCCACAGAACACACGGTTCTGCAGCAGCTCACACACCACCAGGCAGCTGTATCCTGCCAAAACCCCACGGAAAATGCGCCCAGAAGATTTGGCTGTTACTTTTCAAAATCAGTCTGAGAGTTCCCTCGTGTTTTACACGAGTGTGGCGATTCTATCTGAACCTCCAGGGTGTGCACCAATTCTCTAAGCTTACTTCCTAAAATAAACTTGGCTTTTTAAACAAAAAGTAGTAGGGAGCCAGATTAACATTCTTACCACCAGACTAGTTCACTTTCTAAAAAAAAAAATCATGAGCTGTCTGGCCTGCTACAACACTTGCTCTGTGACTGACGTTCCTGGTCTCTCTCCTGACCAAATAAAACACAAGGTACTTGACAGCTTCACTGGATGTTTGTGGTCGAGTCCAGCAAAGCCATCCTGACCCAGCACACACCCCTGTTAGGACGTTAGTTGGGGCTGAACAGTGAAGTCTCTCTTTGAGGACAAACTATTCAAGAAAAAAAAAAAAAAAAAATCTGAAAATGTCTTTACCTCCTTCCACTTGCTGCCTTTTCATACTTGTGCCTGGAGTCCTCAGAGCTATCCAAGTTGATATGAAGGAAGTGTAAGTCCCGCTGCTGTTTTACACAGACCTGTTAGAGGCAGTGAGGGGCACTAGTGAATGTCTGGGTGCAGGAACATCATCGTCAGGTAGTACCACAGTGCTTGTCTTCCAAAAGCATCCTCAAAATGTTTTTATAAAGCAATGACTGTAATCAAACTACTAGACAAACTACTTTGTCTAGTCAAAGTCTAGACAAAGACTTCCAAATCTAAGAGGACATCGCTGCATGTATTTAGGAAAATAACATTTTGCAGCAATAAACAGGATTTCCATTAGAAGATTAGAATATTCTTCTAAGATGGAACCCCACTGAGCAATACATGAAATATTGTTACTGTTACCTGATATTTGATACATGTTGTTACTAGGTTGTTCACAGCTACAGAATTACAGGACATGGACGATGATCATGGGATTTGGCGTTCACTGCAGGGGATTTTTTATGAAGCTAATGGAGAAGGTAACTACCCATCAATTATTTGCAATTAAAAAAATGGAACATGTGTTGAGAACCTCAGCTGAGAGCAGGTGAACACACAGGGTTTAAGCCATGAAAAACAGATCTGCCAGGACATTGTGTCCCTTACTCTGCTCAGCCCACCTTGGGCAGGTGTGTAATCCCAGTCCTGCTGTCCTTCATGTGACTTCCCAAGCCTGGAAGCACCATGGGCTTCTCACCTTAACCCCAAATGAAATAAACCAACATCCTACAGGGATCCCAGCAAGGCACAAACAGATGTTTTTTTTTCCTTAATCAATAATATCTAGATCTAACTTTTTTACACTGTTCCACACTGGTCTGATGTTACTAGAAATGCTCCTCTAACCTCAGAGCAGAAACACAATCAGGGCTGTACCTGCCGCAAGCTGGACAACTCCTTTTCAATCCGCACTTGCTTAGACTTGGTGAACTGATAAAGTTGATCCTTTCTCTGTGCTTCCTCCACTGTTTCAAAAGATGATTATTATTTTTATTACTTCCGGTGAATAGACACAAAAGAAATGCATTGCTGTGTCTGTAGCAGTAGAAGGTGGTACCAAAACAAAACAAAAGCATTTTCTTAAGATCAACAGGACCTGTTTCTCCTCCAGATAAAAAGAGCACAAAACCCACAAGAAAAAAAAAAATCAAGTATTTTCCTTGGACTTTTCCTCAGCATCTGGCTTCATTTTACTGGCAGCAATACTGTGCTTCACTGACTGATTTATTTAATGTTTTCAGAAAGGAAAAGAGAAAAGGGAAAACAAAGGAGGAAAGCATAAAGGAAAATCAGTTAATTAATTCTAAATCATGCACGTAGAGGGAAGTGCAGCGAAACAATTCCCAATTCTATTGGTTTTAAAATAATGAGACTTGGGATGAATATCTGGCGAAGGTAACAGCAGACTGAAAATGACAGGCAAGGAAATTGTCTCACAGCAGAGGACACCTGATCTTTCAAGGTCTCTGTGGTTGTCCCCAAGAATATTGCAGTGACCTTCCCTATCCACTGCAGCACCAGTTGTTCTTCCACCCAAAACGACAGGTATTACAGAGAGCAAGATGCAGTTTACCAAGGCCTAAACCATATTAAACCAGCCTAGAACAAACCCATCACCTAAAGAAAGCAACAGAGAAGAGAAAGTCTCAACATTTTCAGGAGAGAATCCCCCAGGCCACTTACTATCCTCCCCGTGTTCACTTTGGTGAACTTTGTGCTTTCACAAGATTTATAGAGTGTCCCTGCAGAAGCCCCAGATATTGCTTCCATAGAAGAATGGCACACAAGGGATATACTTTTATTAAACTGCAAGGAAGGCAGGTAACAAGCTGCCTCCTTCACAGATACCAGTGAATTGCTGCCCAGAAGTCTCTGAGCCCTTGAAAGCCAAGGCATGAAAGGCTAACTGCCCACCCTCACCTGCCAGAATCAGCTCACTCTTCAAGCAGCCATTTTCTTGTTTCAGGTGACTGATTTCTTCCTGGTGACTGCTGCTTTCTTTCATCTTTTCAGAGAGGATATCTGTAAAACAAAACGTAACATTTCCCAGAGTGAAAAGGCATCCTGCTGGCCTACACTAAATGAGGTGCCCAGCAGAAACATTTACCTTTCATCTTGTTTACTTGAACCATGACATCATTCAGTGTCAGCTTGAGGTCTTGGTGCTCTCTGTTGCGACTGAATTCCTCCGACTTTGCTGTACGCAGTGCACTCTCCAGTGTTTTAAATTTAGATGTCACCTCACTAATCTGATCAGTTGTTTCAATTAAGGCCTTGTCCTGAAATAGGAAACACAATGAATTATTTTTTATACCACGGATGGGTTTTGACAGAATAACAGTACATCCTTCTGGAGTAGTTCAGGTGATGCACGGACTTCCTTCTGTGCTTTTGAGGAAAAAACCTGCCAAATTAAATCTTGGAATAAGCTTGTTGATGAAAACAAACCAGTTTATTGCTGACTGCTTCTCCCTTCTCAAAACAAGCCAAAGAATTAACCAAGAGTGAGATCAGAAGCCTTGTGGCACGGTCACCAACAGCTGCACTGCACTTTGACCACACTTTAGTGCCTGTGAGCTGACAGATGTTACAGATGTTACCTTCAGCTGAAGCATAGCAAGAAGCTCCTGTTCCCTCGCTTGCAGCTGGCCTGTTTTAGCAGACAGTTCCAAAATAGAGCAGTGGAGGCTCTGATTTTTCTCCTAGTGAACAGAAATAAGTGTCAGCTATTACTTCAGTGATTCAAAGTTATTATTTTTTTTTTTCCCAGTAAATGCGTCCACAACGTTATTTAAACATCGGGAATGGCAATGTGGGGATCCTGAGCAAACTGGAGGAAAGAGGACTGGAGTAAAAATTGTTCCCCAGTTTGTGTGTGATCAAGGGTCTTAATACCCTGAATGTCTCAGTTTTGGAGGGTTACAGCTCATCACAGGCATCCTGTAAATGCACGGACTACAAAACCAGACCATTACCCAACCCCTACCTCCAGAGCCTGGCACTGAGCAGATGAATCTGTTACTTTTTGAGTGAGCTCTTTAAACTTCTGTTGTGTGTTTTCAAGTGTTATCTTGCTGTCATTATGCTGGCTTTCTAAAACCTTTAACTTTTGGGTCAGTGATTTTATAACCGCATTTCTCTCGTTCAGCTCACCTGAAAGGGAAGGAGAGAAAGTTGTATGTGAGAGAACAGCTCAGAGGCTGTCATGCAATTTCTTAAATCTCAGAAATAATTTAACCCAGCGTTTTTAAACCACACGATTCAGACCTGGATGCTCATGTGGCACCATCTGAAGGAGGATTCCCTGGCTACCCGGGTCAGATGGAACAGGAACTGCGTGGTGAGCTCTGTAGTGACACTGTTCAGAGCCACCAGGTGTTTTGCTGGGTGGTTTGTGCTTGTTCAGAGCTGTGCAGCAGAACCTCAGGGCACACAGTTCTGTAACTCGCCAGCAGGCTGCAAATTTTTTTCCCTTCCCCCACATTTATTTAATCAGATTATTTTTTAAAGAACTCACAGAAGCAATTTACACATTCAGACGAGAAAGAGTTATCTGATCATCACACGCCCTTCAAGATCAGATCACTTCAGCACCAGTGTGGAATTGTGTCCAATTCTAGACACAGTTGTGTCGAGATCTCAGAGGAAGACAATAAAATTTAAGACTGAAGGGTAGCAAACAGTTCTGTATATGATGTAAAACTGTTACTGAGGGGTTGAAGCACCTGAATATACTTTTAAGATCTCATTCTTTACATCACAACACTTACTACTTAATAAGCTGCATCGTTCTGCTAAAGCCAGTATTTTTTGGCGATCGTCCTCCCAGGCCTGGATGTGTCTCTCGTGCACTGCCACCATGTCATTGAGCTCCCTGTCACGATCTTTCAGTTCTGCAATTAAAATCTTGAGTTCCTGTCTCTGCCTCCTGATGATGCTGTTCTTGTGACTGGGGCTAAATGCCTACAAAAAGGTGAGACATGGAATGCATTTCAACACAAGGAAGTGGCAAATCCTCTCATAATAAACTCGAGGGGTTTATTTTTAGTTGAGCTAAGTTTATATTATAAATAGGGACCATTCCAAGAAGTTCCTTAGGGTCGTGGTACCACCTGTGGCCCTTGAGTGAAGCCCTTTGCAGAACAAGGTGGTACCACATGTGGTCCATGACTCAAACGGCCAGCAGCACAATGAGTTACCCTCCTACCGAAAATAGAGCTGATTGTTAACGGCGCTTTCGTGTGTGCGTGTGTGTGTGTTTTTTTTTTTACCTGGGGCGAAGCAGAACGCAGCAGTGATGAACTCATAGGGGACTAGGGGGCCAGAGCTCTGACAGGCATTAGTGGAACAGGGAACGCTTCAAGGATGTCACGTTCAGCATGGAGCCTCCCTCGCCGAGCACGCCCCTCACACGCCGGACTCTGAGGGAGCACAAGCGGCGTTGAGGCGGCCGGGGCGGGGGCGGCCCCGCGGCCTCCCGCAGGCCTGAGGAGGGGCCCCGCGGTACCGCCTCCGGGGAGCGGCCCCCGGGCCCGGGCGGGCCTGCAGGGCTGCCCCGCCGTCCCGCCCGGCTGGGCCGGCTCTTCCTAAGCCCAGGGGCTTCCCCTGCCCCCGGCGCCGCCGCCCCC
>VXBN01000834.1:0-10131 GCA_013397395.1 Sinosuthora webbiana
AGTCCTGCATCCATGTGCTGCTGATGGAAACCCAGGGCTGCTCGGGAGTGGAGTTCATCCCAGAGAGTTTTTGGGTACAAGCTCAGGGATGGATTCATCTGCAAACAATTCCCTCTTGTCCAGGATTCCTCATGGTGTAAGGGGCCTTTGCAGGTGGTACTAAGGGAGCCCTGTCAGCTTGGCAGGGCAGGGCCTGGAGCCAGAGGAATATCAGGATTAACAGCATTCCTGCCTGTGTGGGAGCTCTCATCACAGACTGCCTTTGGGGATGGGTCACTGAGCAGACAAATGCAAAGGGAATACTCCTCTGCCTTCCTAGAAACCCAACCCAGACCCATGATCTGCTTCAGGTGTCTGCGTTCACCTTGGAAGCTTAAGGACTTGGAAAAGGAAGCCTTGATGGAAATGTGGATGGCATGTGCATTCAATAAATAAATTCCCAACATCTCAGGCTTTTTTAATTTTGAATTTATTTATAAGATAACCTTATAGATGGGTTATTTGTACAGGTACATGTAAAAGTTTTTAACACTAGGTAATAGAGCTTCTTGCATTCTTGTGGGGTTTTAAAGAATTTTTGGCCTCCTTTGTTTGTATAAAATGTCTGGTTCTCTGGAATCCTAAGGTTGTATTCCTTTGGTTCTTTTTTTCTCCCAGATTTTGTAGTTGTATTGTCCATGTTGCCATAACAACCACACTGGTGTTCCAAGAACATGTTTCTTTTTAGCATCTTCCATTGCAGTGGCCAAAAAACACCTTGTGTGTATTTCATTTCTAAACCTTGATGGCATGAAGAGCAAGTGCCATTTTAAATTAACTCCTTGAGCTAGATCTATCTTTTTTATCTAAAATACAGTTCTTTTCACATATACAGGTCTGTGTGTGCACACAGGTCTGTGCAATGTAATACCTTGGAATTATAGATAAGAGTTTTTAATAAACCACAAATGTATTTGGATGTATTTTCAATGGTAATATTCCATTGGATAAGAGTAGTTCTCAGCTGGGCTATGTTTAAACTGTTCGGAAAGGGAGAGAGAGAAATTTTTTTGCAGTTTTTTAAGTTAAGAAGGAAACCCACATAGCCATGATATGGACTGTACATATGTACAGTTCCCTGGGTTTCCTTGTTATATGAAATGGATCCCTCTCCCTGGAAAGAGCTAAGATCTTTCCCATGTTTTGCCTTGGACTGCAGCTAGGGATAGTTTCATAGTGCAAAAGATCAGTTGGCTTCCAAAAAAAACCTATTTCTTGTTCCCAATAAAACACAGAATGACCAGCATTTTTTACAAAGCCCCATGCTGTGCCTTCTTAGTAGAACAATGTAAAAAGATTAATTGCTTTTTCTCTTTCGAGGTCTGCAAGAAGGAATGGATTTCCCATGTGTTTACAATACTGTCAAGGTACTAAATCACTANCAGGGTGGTACATTTCAAGGTAAAGTTTATGTTATTCTTCTTTTTCCTGAATAGGCTGAGACTATTTTCCGAGAAATGTTTCCAACAGAGGAATTTTGCCCCCCACCACCGAATCCAGAAGATATTATTTACGATGAAGATGAGATGGAGCCAGAAGAGTCTGGATTGAATAATTCACCAGAGACAAAGCCTGAATCCTGAGCTGAGGAGAGCAGTAGTGGAGGTGGTGGTGCTGCTGTTACAAAGGAAGAATGAATGAATGAATGAACGAACGAACGAACAGTGTTCTCTTAGGAGGAGGATGACCCAAACTATGACATAAGGGAGGAACAGTAAGAAAAAGAGGTTTTAAATCCCCAGAGATGTATTTACCATTGCCTTACTTTTCTTAGCTTGGATCATATTTTTAAGTTAAATTGATAGCTGAGGCACTTTTAAACAGTCCACCAGATCCAGTGGGGTTTGTAGCTAAACAAAAAAATACAGAATGAAGCATCTGAAAGTGCTAAAATAGGATTCATGATTTATTGAGACAATTTGGTTTTGTTTTACATTTTGGAAAGGATCTTCCATCTTTTAAGGAGGCAACAAGTCAAAACTAAGCAAAAGAAAAAAGTGCAAGTTTGTTTACCAGTTAGAAGATGATTTCTACTAAAAATCCTTGGCTCTCTGCTTATTAAACAGCTGAAGGTGAGGCTCACCATCTGTCCTTCACAGTGGTCCTATGAATGGAATTTAAAGGCAATAATACTGACAGTTCTGGAGTGGCTTTATTGTATGGTTTTGAAACTGATGCCATAATCAAGTAGGGAATATTATCCAGATGTTCCTCACATGGAACTATTTTACATTCGGTTTTTTTAGTAAGACCTAGCAGATGACACATTATCACTAGTGACTTCATTGACTAGAGTCAGGAAAATGGCAGAATTTAAACTTAATGCCAGATTTCCCAGTAAAATTCAAAGTCATAAATGGAACATTCCTGTTATTAGTCTCCCTGGACTTGTTTCACTGTTTGGGCCTTTAGGAAGCCAATAGTTACTATTTGAAATTTGGGGTCTGAGAAGTTTAAATGACTATCAACTGAGGGGGTTTGTGGTGGAAAGTTCAACTGATAGTTCCAAAGGTTTGTATTGATCCCAGTTAATAGGATTAAAATTAGTGTGATAGCTGTAAACTATGCATTTTGTAATGACAAATCATGTAGCATTTATACAATAAAATTTATTGAACTATTTATAAACCTAGTTTGTATGAAAAGACTACAAAATGAGAAAGCTGTTGTAAATTACCATGTTAAACTTGCACTTCTTCTGAACCATACTTGAAATCAGATATGAAAAGTGTTTATCATGTTGTTGGGGGGTTAGGTTTGTTCCTTCTTTTTCTAAAGCATTTTTTCCCCTTAAGTTACCAAGGAGACCAAGTGTTGGATACTTGAGAGTATTTAACTGAAACAAAGAGGTGGACAAATGTTGAAGGGGGAGATAACGCAGGTAAAAGACAGAGCTTGAGGCAGCTGTGGGGTGTTCTTTTTTCAGCATTCGGGGAGAGAGAGCTGCTGGGCTGTTGCTTGCTAGAGGAGTTTCACTGTGGCCAAAGGGATCCAGTCCTGGGAAATCTACTATCACCGGTTCGGCCTGAATCCTGAGCCTTCTCTGCCACCCGCGGAAGCTGGGCCAGCTCTGCCTCGCCTTTGGCTTCTTCGGCACTGCTCCTTTTGCTACAGTGTGACCCTGCACCCCCTGCCTGCCTGGACACCCTGCCATCCCAGCTACCAGCCCGAGACTTTCTTTCCACTGTTTCAGCTTGGTGCCCTGAGGATCCTGCAGGGGTACCGAGACCAAACTGCCCTGGTTTTTTTTTGTTGTTGTTTTTTTGTTTGTTTTGTTTTTTGTTTTTTTGTTTGTG
Organism: Sinosuthora webbiana; assembly: GCA_013397395.1. Classification (NCBI taxonomy): domain Eukaryota; kingdom Metazoa; phylum Chordata; class Aves; order Passeriformes; family Sylviidae; genus Sinosuthora; species Sinosuthora webbiana. The sequence goes on from VXBN01000834.1 coordinate 3,336, forward strand.
TTTTTTTTTGCTTTGTAATACATACTAGTAAAGAACTGCTATTCCTATTCCCAAAAATCTTTGCCTAGGAGCCTCTGATTGTAAATTTATAATTGGAAAAAAAGGGGGGTGTCTTACACTCTCCATTCCAAAGGAAACTCCAGCTTTTACCTGGCAGATACCTGTCTTCCCAAACGAAGATACATGTACGTAAAGATTTACTTTGAAATGCACACCCATTAGATCAGTAGTATCTCTAGAGTAGATGAGTTGGGGTTTAAACTTCTTCATGAAGGTACAGCCAGTTCCAGTAGTGTTTAAATACTGTTGGTAAATATAAAAAATGCCATTGAGTCATGAACATTGAGCTCTGTCTGGCCGTGCTACAGCCAGGCTTCTGTACAGTCCTGTGGTGTCTGTGCCTGCCCTGAAACTGGCTCCAGGCCAGAAAGGGGAATATATATATATTTTTTTTACAGCACAACTGATACTCTTCTCTTTGTCCTGCATCATGTCCACTGTCTAGTTTGCATTTCAGGGTTAGTGTTTGCACCCTTTGTTGGATAGGTACCGGTACGTGTGTGTCTGTGTGTGCATAATCCCAAAGTCCTCAGAAAAGCACGTGGCTGGAATGTTGCCAGTGTTCAACAGCTGTAACCTCTGGATGCTTGTGATTGAGCAGTTTTATATATATATATATATAAAATAAGCAGGCTGCCTCTTCATTTACCTGTAATTTCTCTGTGTATTGGGAAGCATATGAGGGAAGCATGAGTGTATGGTGATTTTATTTAACATCTGCAGATCTGTAAAAGAACTAAGTGGAGGGACCTATCCCTGTGTCTCTCAAAAACAGGGATCATCGCTGAGTCTCTCAGCTATGTTTACAAGGAAATCGCTTGATGAAAAGTAAAGGTTTGCTTGCAAGTGCATTGTCCTGTGCTTCCTTTCAACTTTTTTTCAAAGAAAAGCAGTTCATTTTTAGCTGAGATTTCCTGAGAATTCTCTTGGCTGCTTTCAGCACAAGGACACCTGTAATTGCCAGTATGGGTACCTGTGTTATCAAGTTTATATCAATTCATGTCTGAGTGCTCTGTGTCCATGTGAAGCCAGGTTTGGAAATAGTGCAAATTTGATTTGAGATCCAATGGAATGATGTACACTTTGGAGGCTATGACTTTACACTACATTGATTGCTTAAAAACTGTTTTCATGTCTCTTCATTGGATGAATGGAAATATTAAATGTTTTTCCTATGGTACTTGAGTACCCAATAGTTCACTTGCAGGAGCAGTAGATCAGACTGTTGATGTTGGTATTTTACAGAAATCATGCTCTGAAGTGCATTTTGTTCTTTCTTTAAATGATTTAAGCATGCAAAGTGAGGGTTAGGCTTCTTTGAAGTAATTTTTAAGGCTTGTCATATAGGATGTATTCAAAAGATAACATGACTTTTTAAAAACTGGCAATTTATCTGTAGGATTATTAATAAATCAAGTTAAAGAAAGATAAGGTTAATTGAATTTTTAAACAAGTAGCTGTATTATCCTTCAAGCACCTTGGATCTCATACAGTATTCACACCTTTTTTTTTTTCCTAAGGAGTGTTTTGATATGTTTGAATTCCTTTTTTAATGAGTACTTTCTTTTTAAGTTGGTTAATTAGATTAACCCTTCATATTCAAAGAGTCCATTTTGTGCCATTTTCCCTTCTGTGGCATTGCCTGGGATGTAGGACTGCAGGTGGTTACTGCTCCTTTGGAGGCATTTTCAGCCATGAAGCTGCTTCATCTGCTTTTTCTGGTGATGATGCTTAGGGCCATTTGACAGGTAATCATTAGAACTTGGATCTTTGCAGACTATGGGGTCTTTTCTCCCATCATTGCAGGGAGATTTATGTGGGCAACTCCTATTAATGTTAATGGGACTTGCATGTGTAAATCCTCCTTGCATCAATGGGAAAATTGACCCCTGAAACAAAATATCTGTGTGTTAGACTTGCTGATTCAGAAACATTCAGGCACTGCCAGCTCCTGTGTGGAAATGTGCTGGACGAAGCATGTGCCGTTTCATGGGAATGCTCTGGGAGAGTTTTCAGGATTTTCTCTTTTACATTGTGTTTTGTATTTTCTATAGATTGAATCTTGTCAGAGTTCCCCCAGTGATTCTCTTTGTGTAGCGGGGAAATGTAATTTCCCATTCCATGCTGAGCAGGTTGCACAGCTCCTTGGATTGAATCTCATTTTATTTTAGCCCCCTCTCTCTCCCCTCTCAATTTTTTTTGCTTCATCAGTGTGAGTTGCAACAGTTTAATTTCAAGAATAATTTGCTAGTGTTGTATTGATTAATGACAAGTCAGAAATGTTAATGTACTGTTTTCACACAATAAGAGATTGGGTCACTTACAATCCATAATCTCTTCTGGAGAAAGGATAAAATTAATTTCCTCAACACTCATATATGTGCTTAAATACCTTGGCAGTACAAACGAGAATGTATTTTATCTGTAGATAAATTTATTCATTCTGTATTGTGTATGGTGTCAGTTGCTTCTGTAGATATTTTATATAATCTCTGCAGTGCATTTTTGGGTTTTATTTATCTGGTGATTTTATATTGGTAGCAAGTCATGCCTGAAATGAATGGGCAAGGAGACCTGCTCCTTTTTAATGTCTTTATTGAGGGTCAGCTCTTTGTGGGGGCCCGAGGAGTCGTGCACACCACCGCTGCTCCCGATGGATGACGCAAAGGAGGAGGTGTTCAGCTTTGCCGCAGGGCAGAGCTAGGGAGAGTCCTAGGGAGAATCCCTGGAAAGATACTAACTTGTTAAAAGTTTAGGGTAGTCATGCGGAGAGGGTGCTGTTCAACTCACAGTGACGAGACACGGAGCCCCAGCAGGTAGCCCAATGCTTTCCCTGCTCACTGACATAGTTTGGAGTCCTGTCCGGGCCATGGCTCGCTTGCTCTAGGGGTTTTTAGATATCAATTCCACTTCTGCTGGGTGCTAAGGCCCATGGCAGTTCTCCTCATTTGCATGCCAGGTGGTGTCATCGGGTGCTATGCGGGGAGCAGCGGAGGTAATACTCGATGAGAAGGATACAGTTACAAAAAAGGGGTACAGGTACCAGGTGAGTGGCATTTAACAGAGAAGGCATTTAGAGAAGGCATTTGCAGTTACAATAACAACAGGTACAAGGTAAGTGGCATTTAACAGAGAAGGCACTTTACAGTAACAACACTCAACTGAGTTAACACCTTTTGTATAATGATCAGGGATTTGTATTTTATTCCTTACAATGCCTTGGATGTGAAAAGTCTGGTGTGGAACTACAACTTCCCTAAACTGTTCCAGAGATCTCTCCTGGCTTTTCTGCCATAGTGAGTGCTCTCTTCAGCCACTAGTTATCAATAAGCTCTGCAGATTCTGGTGGGTTGTCTTCTATTCGTGTTCCTTTTTTAATTATTTTTGAGGATTTTGTGCCTGCCATTAATGCAGTTGCTGATTTTCCAGCAAGAGGAGCAATTTTCTGAGATCACATCTCAAAACAGTGGATCTGTGTGTGTCTACAGTTCCTAACAATTTTTCTCTAATGGGTGTCTATATAAGTATTGTATGACAAAATTATTAATTCATGACAGTATATCACTTAAACTTTTGCAGAAACCAACCACTATAGAACATCCAAAAGTTAGAATTACCTGTGTTGCCAGAATTGTCAAAAATATGTGGGAGAGTTGTGGTGGCAGAGCAACTGTCTGCGTTCCTTGGGTAAGCAATAATGCCAAGTAACTGTGGTGAGATGTAGAAGTGGTTGTGACACTGGAAGTTCGAGACACTGATATAAAACATTCATTTATTGCAACCCAATTTAATATTAAGCTTGCTGCAATGAACAGATGGAAATCTTAGCTCAGGTGTATGATTTCAAGAACTTTTTTAATGTGATGAAAAGTTGCCATAGAAGGATTCTTTGAGCTGCAGAGGTGAGAGGTAGGAAATGGTCAGCCATGTGGAATTCATGTTGTCAGCCTCATCTCCAGCAACAAAACAACTCATGGTGGAAATAGAGCTTATTAGCAATTCCACCATTATGTTTATTTACATGCTGCCAGTTCCTGTTTGTAAGAGTGAATGGTTCTTCAAAATCTGGCTGGGGAGCCCAGCAGGAATGTTGTAAATCTCACTGACATCTGAGATTTAGAAAGTTGACAGTGAAGTATCAGGAAGATGCAGTTGTTGACTGCATGGGAGTAGTGAGCAGAGGGGACTTTAATAGAAAATACTCTTCCTGTCACGATTCGAACAGACAATTTATTTTACACTGCTTGCATACATTGACAAAAGAGATGGAAAGTATCAACCTGAGTGTATATCAGACCCAGATGGGTTTGACTAAACAATTCAGGAAGTCTCAGAACACCCACATTTTTAGATGGAGATTTTCAGGGTCTCATACTTCTTTCTGAAGTGCCACCCTGTAATTCATTCTGTATTTGGGTCTCTGGAGAAGGCCTCAGTGCTGTTCCTACCTCTGTAGGGTTAAGACTTCAGGAAGTGGGGCTGGCCGAGCCCATGGACCCTCCATCTGCCCTCTGAAAAAGTGCAGGCTTCTCTGCTGGCATGACAGCAGCTGGTGGCAAACAAATGCACCTTTGGCTTTCAGAGGTGCTTTTGTGCTGCTCCAGCTTCAGGAAGCTTCTCCCATGGGCTCTCTCACTCCTTTTGGGGTGAGCAGGAGCTGGTCTGGGAAATGCTGCTCTGTTGGGGGTGGTTGTTGGCTCAATCCTGGAACTGTGGTCAGCAATGATAAAATGTCTGGGTAATGCTGTACCAGACTGCAGCTCACCAGCACCTCAAAACCAGTTCACACCATAAAACCAGTGTGGGTTTTGCTGCTGAGCTGGTAATTGTACCTGAGCTGGATGTGTAGAGTGAGGAACAAGTTTTGTATCACTGGAAATTTGAGAAAGGATACAAGAGTCTTCTCTGAAAAAAAAACCCAAAATTTTTAAATCCCAGATCCAAATCCTCCTGGACTGTTTTAGACTTTGTTTGCCTAAGAAACTCAGTAACGGCTAATGTGGAATTCTGCATCTCTTCTGCCTCAAACCCAACATATTTCTGGAGCTCACCCAAGGGAAAGCCATTTAATCACGATGAGAGACCAGCTGTCAGCCCAATGCAACCAAACAGTTCCCTGCTCTGGAAACTTCTCCCTAGCGTGAAAGTCACTGCAAGTCATGGTTGATTCCTTTGTTGTGAATAAATTATCCAGTGAATTCAGCCTTTTTTTCTTGCGCAAAAATTTGTGTAAGCCCCAGCTAAGTACCTTTGGTGAATCATTTTTAGAATGTAGATTACCCAGAGAAAATCCACTATGGGATTCTTACAGCAACTTATTAGCTTAAGTCATGGGGTATTTCCCTGCTCCATATTTAGATGCTAAAATAAAACATAATAATGAATATACCATTTTTAAAATCACATCAGACATTTTTAAAAAAGAAAAAATGGCTTTCTGAAAAATATACAAAAATATAATTTTACGGTATCCCCTGTAAAAAAAAAAAAGCCCCCCTCTTATTTTGGTGACATTTGTACATGATGTATTTTCTTTCCATGGAAGTTTTAAGCCAGGAAGCGTTTGGTTTCTTGCCAGACTCCCAGTCTGATTCCAAAGTGAAAATAGGAGCATGGTAAAAGCCAGCAGCCCTCTCAGTTGCATTGTGAGGATATTCCTGTCTGCTGAGGGATCACTTGCAATGCACAGGTCTGAAAACAAGTGCACAAGCGTCATGAGAGGTGACAGAGCAGGACTCACAGGAGGAATAACACCACCAGTGGATTATGGATCCACTTGGGACTTCAAAAAAATGGATACATTTTTTGGCCCTGCTTTCCTCACTAACGAGGTTGTGTCATTTCCCTTTAATGCTGTAGTGAAAAGGTGTAAAATGGTGACAGGTATTTTCTGAAGGCTTTTAGGAGGTCAGTGAAACACAAAAGTAAATGTATTTGATAAGGAAAATGAACAGTGGTTATGATAACTGTGAAAATGGATAGCAGAAATATTTGAGTAGAGGGGCAAATGATGCGAGGAAAAAAAATCCAGTGTAAATCTTGTAACGTGACTGGGATAGCAGATGTTTTGTTATTCAGGTCCCTCATTCCATCCCTGACATTTCCCGTGTTTCTCAAGTGAGGTTTCACCAATCAGCACAAACTCTTTGTTTACTGCTTAATAAAAATAACCAAATTATCCTTATTTTATGAAATCTTTTTCTGATTATGCATATTTTGCAGGCAGATTGTAATGCAGATTGCTTCATTGTTTAATTGGGACTTAATGCTAATGCCATTAACATTCTATTCGATAATTCAGTAGGTTGCCTATTTATAGACATAATGAAAGTCGTAACTTTTTGTAGTGAAGTGCTTCTGATTGTGCTATTAAATTAAACTTACTCTAACCTGACATTAGCTTTCAGTTTCATTGTCCATGGTCCAGTGAGTCTGAAAAATGCTGCTGCATGCACTAAACATGGGGGGGGGGGTTAAATTATTTTTTAGTTGACTCTAAGTCATCCTTTACTTTGAGGAGAAAAAAGAAAAAAAAAAAAAAAAAAAATAGACCAAACTAAGCAAGAATATCAGAAAACTGATCTGGAGTTTGAAATATTGTCCCTGTAGACAATTGGGATTTGGAACACTGAATTTAAGCAACTGGAATCTTGTCCAAATTTTATTCTGTGATACTGCTTCTAAATCAAGTAATTCGACAGCACTTCACCTCTCAGTTTCTTATCACAAATATGGA
>VXBN01000836.1:0-13788 GCA_013397395.1 Sinosuthora webbiana
ACTGTACACCAAGGATCACAACCTGACACTTTCAACAGTCTATGGAAGGCTCAGAAATTTCCTCTTTAAAAAAAATATAAATCATAATAGTAATAAAAAATTGGACTTATGAAGTTCAAATAGCCAAAAAGTCCCAGTGACCAATTAAGCCTTGCTAATTACTGTACCCACTTCTCCTCAGTGCTGCATACCACTGATACTCTGGGGCAAGGACCACAGATTAAGGGTAAAATCTTCATACAGCAGAAATGCCGACACGGATGTTGTGTCTCAGATTTCACTCAGCAGTACAGTAAACTTCAGTGCTTGCATTTAAAAGGAGAAAAGAGAAGAAAAGAAAAGCCACAAATGCTCTTGGTTTCAGACAGAGCTTGTCACTGTCTGTAGAGATGCTCTGTTTGTCAGCACTTCTCACTTTTGATGCCACTATTGAGCCTGCATGAAACAAATTTCTCTGGTTGAAACACTGAACGGTGGGGAAGCTTCAGGAGGGGAACAAAAGCCTTACACCACATCCATTTCACTTTCATTTTAAAGCAAAGTTGCAGAAGAAAATAATTTTGAAGGTGAGGGCCTAAGTTAACAAATAAATATATGTTATTTTCATTAATGGTCCAGTAAAAAAGTCAAATTAAATTAAATATAAATTCTACATTTTATCAAAAATACTGGCTGCCTTCTGCTAAGGTGAAATCTGTCTTTCCTCAGATCCATGTTCTACAGTGCCATTAGGATTTTTTCCTGCAATATGCACTAAAGAAAAAAAGAAATACTTTGTGAAAAATTCTGCCTTCAATTTTCTTATCTTATCACTGTTATTATAAAAAAATTATTTCTTCTCCAGAGGAGAGACTTATACTTATGACTCAACTTCCAAGCATTCCCATTTTGTCAAAGCCAATCCTCTATTATTTAACAGCAGCTACCAGAGCTACCTTTGCACAGCAGCTGGATTCCTGTAGACCTACACGATTCCTGGGGTCTTCCCAAACAAAATTCGCCAGGCAAACCACTCCCTGCAAGGAGAGGTCCTCAGGTCATCAGTCAAACTTGAAAATGTCAATTGTTGCACTTGTTACAATGGAAGCCAAACTACTTTAAGAGATTGAGAGCTCCAATTCCTTTTTGACCTTAAATTAGGATAAGGAAACTGATGATGTTCTTAAGGTTTTAACAAACTTGAAAGGAATAAAAAGCTGTTTAGGCAGCGATGATCAAAGTGACTGTAAATGGTACCACTACTCCAAATGAAAACTTTAATATTCCAAAGGTAACTTCAATACTTGAAAATATTTAAAATTCATGTGAGAAGCAAATGAAATGTCTGCCCATGGACCAATATAAGTGTCCTGTGAATAAAGATCCATTTAGTGGATGCCCGTGTTTAACTGAGAGGTGGTTGGAATCACTAGACCTAGTTAAATGTAAATGTGTCTTCACTAACTTTGTTCCCAACTTCAATTTCCACTTAAAAAAAAAAAAAGTAGAAAAAAGAAAAAAAGAATTCAGAATTATTTCAGTAAAATATGAAGAATGTAGGAGGGCATGTGAGAAGATCAGACAAACTGCCTTCTGAACTTCAAGTACTCTACTTCATGATATCTAATTTTTTGTGTTTCCAGAAAAGCAAGATTTCACTGTCTCTGAAAGACTCCCTTGATCCTCCCACGCACACGCTCTATTTCTGCCTTCTGAGAGAAAGCACTTCCTTCCACTGAGCCCCTCTCATCCCATGAAGTGACAGAACCACATCTTACCCAGCTCCAGGTCCTTCATGAATATTAAAACAAAAGAGATCGTGGGAAGGAAAGCGGAATATTGGAAAGGACATTTGAGGAAATCCTCTTAAGAATTACTGGAAATACCTCGTAAGAAGAAGAAGAAGGAAACTAGGTCACATCTTCCCCGTTTCTTATTCCTTATCTCAGATAAAATATTTATTTTAAATAGTTTAATAAAGAAAACAGAGGGAAGAACCAAGGGAACCTGTAATTTCTGACGACATATAGTTTCCTCAGCACTTCAGAGGATTTTTTCTTAAGGCAACGGAAGGAGCTAGGATGAAGGAGCGAACGAATATCTGAAGAAGAGAAAAAAGAGTTTTGAAGACAGACGACTTAACTTGCATTCTGACACGTGAGGGATTTTTTTTTAACTTTCACAGAGTGCAGGTAGAGACACTGAGGTGTGTCATTAATGAAGGAAAAAAAACCCAAACAAATAAACAAAACAAAAAACCCCAAACAAAAAAACCCAGAACCCACCAAAAAACTCCTAATGACATTAATAGGGGCATGCTGTCCTGTCCCTATTACAGTAGTTTAAGCAGTAATAAGCTCCAAGAGGGTCATTTGCTGAAATATTTGGCATCTGAAATACCTCCAGGGATATGAAGCTGTTTAGTCTCACTTTCCTTATGTCCTCTTCCTCCTGTTCTCCCCAGAGAATATTTGTTTGGTGTCAGTTTTACCACACCCTGGAGGCAGACTGGGCTCCACAGGGTCACTGTAGCCAGAGGACAGATGATTGTCATTTTAGGTGTTTTCCTTATTACTTATATTAGAGCAACATGTAGAGGCATTAACTGAAATCAGAATTTCTCTGTAAGATGGTAGGAGATGGCATTTTCATGGACATTAATTGGATTAGATTAGATTAAATTCTACTGAAATTCATAGTATACCTTTTTTCCCCCTAATATTTCAGGTGTTTGAAAATCACTGTATCATCTGTAAAAGGAAAAAAAAAAAAAAATCATTCATTCCCCTTAGAATTCCTCCTGTCCCTCCCTACTCTTTTTTCTGGTTATCTGTAGTTCTTGCAAGAAACAGAACCTGTAAATCTGGATTTTGGCTGGAGAATGCAAACGTGGAACTGCTGCAACCACAGGTGATCACAGACAGAGGTAAAACCATCTTCAGGTACAACATTTTTATAGTTTCTGGGGAAATATATACTCCACATCCAGCTGGCAGCAGCTCCATCCTCCATAGCTTCCACCAGGTAGGTCACAAAACCTTTGTTATTAAGAATTTGAAAAACTCCTAAATAATATATATAAACTTTCTGGGATGACATGGAAGTTGTGCATCATGTGGGTGACAATTAGTGTTGTCTTTTTGATGGTGTGAAACAGAAACCACTCAGATTTTAAGCACAGAGTGATTTTCCCACCCTTACTGCAATCAGAATTCATTTTATCCATTTTACTCAAATTACCAGGAGTAAAGCAGTCGTGTAAATAATCAAATAAATTTGCCTTTTTATTATTTTTTTATATTAGGGATGTATTTAGCCTTCACTAAGTATCTTGGAAATTGCTAGATACGGGGAAAACAATACAAAAGCAAAGAAGCCAGACAGTTTTATATTTAAAACAAAATAATTGCTACAAATTTTTGAATGAAACAAAATCTATACATAAATTAAAATGTCAGACTAGCTTGCTTATTATTTGCAATTGAGATACATGAAATGGATGATTAGGAAAGGTGTGTAAGCTGACAAATTTACATGGATTTTACATAAATGTCCTAGGGTTTGCTCCCAGGTTTGCCCTAAACCAGGACAGTAAGATATTTTTTTAAAAAATCCCAGTCATTTTATCAGCACCAAAAACCATTTCAGACCCACTTTGTGACAATCTGTGAAGATAGTTGCAAGAAAAATATATTTACAAACCACAGGAAAACAATCAGCACCCACCACAGAGCAATTTTCCTAAAGACTTTGTTCTTTCTATTTTCTTTATAATACTCCGTGTATTTTAATTGTTTAAACTACACTGCACTCTTACTGTAAATTTATGTCTGCAAACCCGACAGCTGGGACTTTATCTCCTCTCTAAGGAAATCTCATTTTCCTTTTATTTGAGAGAACGCTCAAGAGTCACAGCTCGAGTGACTTTCCTGCAGGCACCACGGAATCAATCCCCAGAAATTCCTCCCATTTGAAACCCTTGCCACACCAAAAAAACGGGAGGAAAGACAATGACCAGCCACTCAAACTGCACCACAGGGTTAGGGATGAGCGTTACTGAGCAGAACAAGCATGAGAGCAGGATGTTTGCTCTTCCTGGTAACTTGTGTGGGGCTACAGTTTGGATTTGTGGTGATCCCTGTGTTGATGACACAGGGGTGTTTTTGTTACTGCTCGCACAACAAGGAGGCTTTTTCTGTTTCTCACACCATCCTGCCAGGACAGCCGACCCCAAAGGACCACAGGGATATCCCAGACCTTCTGGGGTCATGCTGAGCAACAAAAGCTGGGGGAAGAAGGAAGAGACGATGTTCAGGGCCTGGCATGTTTGATCCCAAGGCACCATTCCATGTGAGCGAGCCCTGCTCCCCTGGGGAGGCCTGAACACCTGCCTGCCCTCGGGAAGTGATGAATTCCTTGCTTTGCTTGTGTGTGCAGCTTTTGCTTCACCTATCAGGCTGTCCTGATCCCAATTCCTGATCAGGAATTTTCTCCCTTTTACCCTTACAATTCTCTACCCCATCCCAGTGGGGAGGAACAAGTGGCTGAGTGGCTGAGCTGACCTGCAGGGATAAATCATGGCATGTGCTGCAGCCCAGAACTCAACTGTGTGCTCGAGTGAGTGGATCCAGAGAAAGCCACGGCTTCCCACCCCATGAGATTCAGCAGGCAAGCTGCCAGACCATATTAACACCTCCTAACAGCTCAGGTCGGATGAGTTTGCACACACTCTGGAAGCCAGAGCCAAAAAAAGCTTGGCTGACCTCAAAAGGAGGTGCTGAGACCACAGTGAATAATATTCATGAGGCTTGGTCGGCCCAGAACAAAACAGCCCCAGTGAACCACAACCGTGTATGAATGACAAATCAATTTGCTGGGAACTGCTCTGAAATAAGATATTTCCCTCCAGAGAAAGGTCACACCTTCAGAAACCTCTCCTTTGCTTCAGCAGTTACCAGGCAAATAATGAGGAGTAACTTCTCAGTGCTGCCCCTGAGGGAACATCATTCCCCCATCACCTCTGAGAGAAAACAAAAGGCTTGGGATACAAAATTCATACCTTGTGGACCTTGTAACCCCGAAACTGAGAGCCCTTGGGAAGCAGCAGGCTGTCTCACCCAATAAGCATAAAAACAAGTAGTGTTCTTCCAGGAAATGGAGAGCATAAATTCATGATAAATATTGTTTGGGATGAATAATTCACCCAGCTCTAATTATAAGTACGGGGCTCTGGAACATTATTGATGAAGAGCGTCCCATAAGCCTCTAATAAGAGCTGAAAAAGAAGATAATATCTGGCATATTCAGTGCTAAATTACACATTAATAAAAAACACTTTTGTATAGGTACTTTCCCATCTATTTGTTTAGGAGTTCTCCAATGTATTTTATACATGTGGAACTGGAAGACTGCCTAGCAATAAAATGTACTGGAAATGGGAAATTCAGACACTTCCTGGGAAGGTCACCTGTCTTCCCTGAGGCCTGGGCCCCATCTGTGGTAGAATTGCCTGCCTTCCTGATTGAGAAAAGAAATTTTTTCAGAAATAACAGAGAAAATTCAGAAAGAGGGAACCTTACAAGCAAAAATATGCACCAAAAATTGTTGTCCAACCCACAGTAAATATAGAGCACTAAAGGGCTAAATGAAAAAAAAAACCAAAAACTAAAGGGCTAAAATGAAAAAAAAAAAAAATCAGCATTACTCTTCTTTCCTATTTCAAAACTGTGAACAGCCATTAAGAAAATGCTGTACCCATGTGGATTTTCTCTTCCTTTCTACTCCTGTAGCATCTGTGGTTGGATTAGTGGAGAGTGCTGATTTTGGATGCCACCGAAAGTCATTGTACCACCATGAGTTATAGGTTAAGGTGTAAGATGGGCCACAAGTCACAAAACCAACACAGAAATATCCCCTTTATTTCATACTACTTTTTTACTAATATTAATAGTGGCTTTCCACTAATAGTATTCTCTTTTTTTAAATAAATTCTCATAATAAAATTTAGTAAGACAGGAACACAAAGAACCCCTACATTCTGCTTATGGGCTGATATTTTACTTTTCCCACTACTGCATTACAGGTGCACAGTGCCTGCTTTTTTTTGTGGGGGAGGGATTTGCAGTTTTAGAAGTGCAGAGCTCAGATATCTTATTTTCTGATTTAACTGCGACTAATTGCAAAGCAGAACAGATGCAGTAACACAGCTTTGGAATAGCAGCTTCACAAATACCACATATGCTCTTTTATACTTTTAATTAGCTCTTCCTTCCGGAGTATATGTGACGAGATTATTTGAAATAGTGGAAGTCCCACAAGACCTTGCACTATCATCCTGTGCAAATCCCTTCTAACATGTGTTCTCCATGTCCAAGGTGCAGAAAATACCTCAGAACCCTCCCTGAATGTGCAAAATACCATTGAAAATACTCTCCATTAAAGTGCACTGCCATTTCCCTGAGGATAAGATAGGCAGAGCAGCTCATTGGACAGTTTTTTGGGGCTTTCTTTAACTAATTTCAAATCTTCTTCAACTTTTGAGCTCTTTCATTGCTGGTGGAGGAGCACTGAACATATCACAGCACATGCTGGGCTCCCAGGTGCTGGGTTTGGTAGGTGTGTGCCAGCCTGCACCCAAACTTGTTCAGGTAGATTTCAATCTCTCCACCGTGCCAACATAATCCATCAATTTGTGATAAGCCTTTGTGGTTACTCTTCTGCCTTTAGACTGATACTTGGAACATTCCTGTGGCCTCCCACTCCCTTTGGGAATTAAATCTCAATGTATAAGTAATCCCATAACAATTTCTCTAATTATTTTCTCCTGACTATCTTGGACATTGTCAATTATCTTGCTCCCAGCTCGGTGGCAGCATTAACATTTACACTTTTCTCTGAGGGTGGATTCACATACGTTCTTCCCTGAACTGTTTTTGAACTTGACAAAGTCTGAAAAGCGACCAAATGTCATTTGGGATGAGGGGACAGTGAGCCAAAATACACTTCTGTTGGATATATGATGACTTTTTTCTTTCAGACTGAAAGGAGCTAAGTTTCTTTTCTGCAGCATCCCAGGAAAAGAGGACGACAATCTTGATATCTAGAAGAATTATTTAACCAAATCCCTCTTCACACACCAGCTATGTAGCAGTCAATCCATAGTTAGAGTCATCCAAAAACTCCTCTTCCTGCTGAACACAGCCCTCAAACCCAACTGTTGATTTCACTTATATTCATGTTATTATACAAAACTACCACTCGCAGATGCCACCACATAAAATTGCAGACAAACAGAAACAGATGAACGTGTAGATAAATGCATAACACACATTTAGATACGGGGAAGAAGGAGCAAAAATAAAACACAACACAAGCTGTGATCCTCATCGTGGAACTCACCTGAAAAATGGTGATATCAAAAAAAAAAACTCTCCTGGGGAACATTTTTTTTCTGAAATCTGCCGTGGAAATTGCAGTATGGCTGTGCCATCAGGTTTCTGATCTCTTCCAAAAGCAGAGATGTGACAGGCACTGCCACCCCCTGCCACTCGTTGACAGGTTTGGGATGTATGCTGATGGGGAAAATGCAAATATTGAGGAGTTTCATCATTTGTTTTCCTTGAAAAAAGAAAGTTATGTAAAATAACTGCTTGCTGCTTGGTTTTTTCCTGTCACTTCTCGTAAGCAGCAGTACAAATAACTTAAATTTTACAGCTTTGTTCTGAGGGCCTGTTTTCTCTCTGACAAACACTGCAGATGCATTTTTGAGGTGGTAATGTGACCTCATGAAAAACAATAATACCACAAAGGCAACTTGTTAAACCAGCTTAATAAAGGAAATACAAGCAGGCTTAGTTCAGTTTAATATAATTTTTTTTATATCTTGCCCAAAGAAGTCATAGAAGCCCCATATAAGGCAATATATTGACAGCAAAGCCTTCATTTCTGGACCAGATCTCTCAAATTATCTCCCTTTCAGCTAAATCCTGCTCGTCATGTCCACAAGTGTAGAGAGAGCAGGATGGATGAATTTACTTCAGACGTGGGTAGCTGGTATCAGAATTTGGCTGTGCATATTGGGGAATTATAGTTAAAGGATAATTGCCTGCATCAAAGCTGCATGAATCAGTTCTTTCAACCACAGAGAGTAGAGCCATTTAAATATTTCTTTTAGTGAATGGCTCGCTTTGCAGACACTTGCATGTAGTGTATGTGAGCTAAGAGAGAGCATTTCTTAATTAAAATGCTTTTCTCAAAATAGGCATTGAATATAAGGTGCAAGAAAATCAGAATTATCCTACTTTTGCACTGGGGTAGCTGAGCCATTGGCTTCTCGAGTTTCCAGCAATTTTGTTCCCCCTAACTTTTAAAAATTTGCTCTGAATGCTGATCAAATAGTTTCCTCACTTCTGCTGTTGTTTACAAAAGAAAATCAAACCAGGACTGCCCAAAGTGAAGTCACTCTACAAACCCAGGAGCACCTGAACTACAGCACCACATACAGAGCAGTAGAGAGAGAGCCCCTTATTTGTAGCAACTCATAATGAATGAATGAATGCCCAAATTCTGGGTGACCTCTGAATGGTCTGCAAATCAGAAATTCCAAATTAGAGATCCCCATAAATCAATCACCTGTGTTTGGAATGGTGGTGTTGCTCCTGCTTGTGCTCTTGACACCAAGTCCCTGGTAAAGCCATCAGTGCCCTGAGCAAGGGTTTGGTGTCACATCGCACCGGATGAGCGTGGCGATAAACAGAACAGCTTCAGAATAATCCAGCAGGAGTTACCAGGGCAAAATTCAAATCAATCATCAGGCATTCCAATTCACCAGCCCTACAGCATTTTTCGGGGCAGCGTTCAAAACACTCCCTTTCCACCCCCACCGTTTCCCCTTTACAACCTGTTAAAATAACACTGTCTACAATTACGGGGTCATTTGTTATGCATGATATAATAGACTGCAAATATAAAAAGGCATTATCATTACTTTTGTCCTTTGTTCTTCCAGGCCAGAATATTACATAGTCCTTTACTTTGACATTTATTGCTTTTAGATTGGTAATAGAATGGTTTGTGTTGCTCATTACCTTGAATGATGATAATATTAGAGTTTGGGGAGCCTGCGTTCCCTGTTAAGTAAAGTAAAGGCTTCATATAATTTACCAAAGGTTATTACTGGACAATTACCCACAATACAGTTCAAGTCTAATAAACGTTAGCCACATTCACTCTTAAATACCACATCTGGAGTGTGGCTCCTAGGAAACTGCAGAGGATGATTTAAGGCACTTATGTGGCTGGAAGAAGGAGGGGAGTTTATCTGTGCATGTGCATTTACATGGCTTTGTATGTGTTTTTTTGGTGTTCTCTAATTGATACGTGGCTTTGGTGTTTATTAATGGGGGTCCTTAGGGAAAGGAGTTAATTGAAAGGCATACCTAGCTGGGATCCTGAGACAAGAATGGAAGGGGAGGAGGGATAAGGTATAACCGCAGTTTTCATCCTTACTATTGGGAATAACGGAGTAATTTCATATTTAAATTCCTAAAAATCATATCAGGTTTTGCCCTGAGACTTTACATAAATTCTTGTACAACAGCCTAATGTATGAAATTTATCAGTCAGCAAGGCATGAAATTCAGAGCCTGATTTTATCCTTTCCATCCCTGACCATGGTCAGGGAGCAGTAGCAGAGCCCTGCTCTGGACACACTTCCCCACCTGCAGCCAGGGAGTGGCTCCATTCCTGGGGAGAGTGACTGAGGGTTTTCCACCTGGGAAACTTTCTGGGCTGGGGATCCTTGACAATCCCCTCCGTTTCTGAGACTCTCAGATGTTTGCATGAGGGTAACACTCTGTACACAGGCACACACATGTATACAAACAACTTTTTTTTTTTTCCCCTGTCCCTGTTCTGTTTGCTACTCCAGTTTGCCTGCAGCCATTTATGTTCAATTTATGTTTATCAGTTCATTTCTCCAGCAGCTGCACTTTCAATGAAATGTTTTTATTTGGTGCCAAGTAATAGTAGCTGGAGTTATTTGCCCTATGAATCTTGGTAGATTAGTTTTTGTAATTTACATACATATCCAATTGCTACCAATTTTCACTGACAGTTTTCTCTTTGGACTTTGTTTCATTTCTATTTTTGAACTGTAACAGTTTCAGATGTACAGCTCTCTGCAAACTTTATGATATGCCCTGCATTATTATAGTTATCTAGCAATGCAAAAGTGAGAGAAAACCTTTAACTCAAAAATGTTAAAACAGTCTGCAGAAAATGAAGTTAATGTTTCATGAAATAAATGTCATAATACAAAAAGACTTATTTTAATGGAAATTTGCTCAAAGCTTCGGATGTTTCTTTCCTGGCTGACACCAGTTACTATTCTTCACATGAGTCACGGAGCCCAGAACGATTAGGTCAGCTGGTTCCTCCACAGGACAATAAATAAGTGTAAAACTGCCCACATTTGCAGTTATGATGGTGTGAGATTGAGCAGGAGCCCGCGTGGGTGTGAGTGACACACCTGCAGTGGGTTTGCTCTCCAGAGGGAGCCCAATGATGCCCGGGATTCCTGATGCTCTAAGAGGCAGATGAGCCCTAAAGCCAGGATAATGCTGTTCCATGCTGTGCTGGAAACGCTGGAGCAGATGTTCAGGGGAAGCAAAGAGAAGCACATGATTGCTGTTATTACATCACTCGATGCTGGGATGGGTGGGCAGGTGCAGGCAGGAGGGCCACACCCGCAGGTTTGCTCAGCATGGGCCCACCACAGGCATCTCTCAGGGTAAGGGGAGGATTTTCCAGGAGCTGCTGTGGGATTTCAGAGAGCACAGAAGCTGCACAGACCCGTGCAGAAGGAATTCACCCCCAGGACACAGCAAGCCTGGCCCCCACCTCTCATCTTGTGCACAGCAATCGAATGTGATGCCTAAAGATTTCGGTTTTTACATGTTTTTCATAGCTTTGTAGACTATTAATGTGTGGTTACACAGCTCCTTGTATTTTTTCTACCCTTTCTCTTAGATTTTAGAGTAATAAGCTATTCCTGAAATACCATTTAGTCTTATTTTCAAGAAGAGGACCTGCAGGAAGAACATTTTGTTTGCCAATCTGAGGAGAAACAACAAGAAATGGGACAAAGAAGCTCTGGACCAACTCCAGTGGAGCAGTGTCTGCGGGAAAAATTACCTGACCAACTGCTCTTCTAATTGGACAATGTTTGTTAGATATGATAATTTACTAAACTTATAAAAATTGTAGAAATCCTATAGTGAGTGTGCCCATAGCACATAACCTCCCATAGCACATAGCATCCTCCTCCAGGTGGATGCACCTGGGAGCTCCCAGCAAAGAACTGCTTTTTTCTCTTACCATTTTAACACTGTTGCAAGGGTTTTTATCTTTTGGTATCAGACAACAGATGCATAACAAAATCTCAGTGTGTTTGGTGTGGGGCACACCTTGCTGAGTGCAGCTCATGATGCCTGACAGGAGGGGACCTGCAAAGAGAAGTTTTTGTTAAAATTTGGAAAGCAGCAGGTGTTGGGGACCTGGAGAAGGCACTGAAAATTGCCCTCAGAGTGTCCCTCCCAAACCTGAAACAACACAGAAGGAATTCAGGTGGATTTCCAACATGGCCTGAGCAACTTAGAGATACAAATTAAATCAGTGTGCTTGTTACTTCCACCTGCTTTCAAGACTTCAACTTAATTTTAAAAAGCACAATGGCAGCATGCACAATGAACAGGTCCAGACTTTCAACTTTGCTTGTCCTCTGGGCTAGAAACTGGGAGTGAATTCCACTGCACGGCAAAGATACAAGGCAGCAGACAGCTTTCCTATATGAGAAAAGAAATTAATTCCTCCAGGTCTGTGTATCTTGACCAAAAAAAAAAAAAAGTATGAAACTTTTCCTGTACTGTCATCTTTCAATAAATGAAAATAAAAAATTCAGAACAACGTGCGATCAAATCTAAGCAATAAAAAAAAAAAACAAAAAATGCAGCTGCATTTTGATGAGCAGTGTCGCATTCAAAAAAAAACAACAGGAACGTTCAGCTGTGGAGTTTTACAATCTAGCACGTTCCAAAGAGAATTTTTTTTTTTTCCTTCTTCCAATATTGAGGCAGGATACTCATAAAGTTGGGGAGACTGCTCAGAATCTTATAACTGAGCTGCACACGGGCTAGAATTCAGCCAGGAGAGAGAGCAGTAACTTAGCAGCCAAGCTCCAGTCACTAGAGAAGACTCTAAATCAAGCAAGGTTAAGTACTATTGATGCTGCCTTCCCCCAGATGTATCCTGGTGATGAATGCATTCCAAATGCCAATAATCCCAACCTTTGTTCGGCACGATACAAGCTTTGCATTGCATTATTGGCAAACATCTTGTTGCTCTTTGCCACCTCTCTGCCATTGGGTGCCTGCCCAGCTGGGCTTGCAAACTTCTTTGTTTTCCCTTTCCACTGTTCTTATCTCCCCAGTGTCCAGGCAAACATGGTCAGCTTCTCAAATGAAAGTGGCCTTGATGCCTAAGCACATTTTCTTGGTCTTGTTCAGCCCTTTTTAAATTAAAGTTCTGCTGGTAGCTATGTTCATGTTAGTTTTTATTAGTTCGTTTTCATGTAGCAGCTCCCAAAACATAGGGAAATTCTCTTTGATCTGTTTATGCCATTTGCACTTCCACATCCCCTGAATCAAATCTTTTGAAGGTTTCACCAGCACTGTGCACCTCAGCTGCAGGAGTTTCTTGTTTTAGGTACCAAAGTGGAGTTTTGAATTTATTCTTGTATCCCTGCAACCACAGTTTCTAGTGCCATTCTTGCCCTTAGATCATTAATATCATGGTTTGGAACAGCAGAAAAACCAGTTCAGTTCCTCTCTTTTCCTGGGAGAACCTGAACCTATACTTCTGCCAGGACACAGAATGGAACTAAACCGGTACAATTATCCTGATTTTAGTGCTGCCCTTTCCTGCTACAAACAAGAGAAAATTCCAATTTCCTCTGGTTAATTAATTATGTTCTTTTTTTAGAAGTGGCATGACAAATTCAAGCATTCAGGCTTTTCTGAGACACAGCTTCAGCCACAATACCTGAAACAACATTGGGCACCATAATGAAACACACACTTTTACCGCTGCAAACAGATCACACAGCAGCAGCTTCAATTTGCTATGGAATAAATATATTTATATTTAATACACATCCCTCTCCTGCCTACAAACCCTGCAGGAGCAAAGGCTGCAAAGGGGCACCTGCTCTGCTGACTAGAGGAGCTCAGTTTTCTTGTGGGAAGGAGCTCGACAGATATGCTTGGAATTTAAGCAGTGCATTTTTGCTTCTCACGGTTGGTTTAAAATTACATTTAAATTACATTAAAGCAATGAAGGGTTATTGATCACTATCAAAATAAAGTATCTAGTCACTCATGTATAAGGAATTGAGTAAGCAGGGGTGTGAGCAGAAAATTACAGTGTTCACAAATGGGAAAGTGATATCCTAATGTATCCCGGCATAACAGGGCTTGAACGAGTCTTACAACTGCGATGAAGTTCGACTTCACAAGGGAAATGGTTTGAAGTCTGGCTTAAAAGAAAAATATTATCATTTCCTGAGGAAAACAGTCTTATTGGGAAGATTTTTTTGAACCCTAAGGAAACATAAAAACATTTACCACCTGGGGAATTTTACTATAATACGTCTGTTTCGCTGCCACACGCAATATGTTTTCTAATCTTACTCTTGTTACAGCAGCAATAACATGTAAAGCAAGTAAACTTATATATATATATATTTTTTTTTTT
>VXBN01000836.1:22401-34578 GCA_013397395.1 Sinosuthora webbiana
TATATATACACTACTGAGCACTAGTAAGCTTGATTTGCTAAAATAAATATGATCCAGGACAGTAACAGAGAACAAATTTAATATGAGTTTGGAATTAAAAAGACATTAATAAAAAGAAATAGAAGTAGGAGCTTCCTGCCCCACACAGCTCAGATGCTTAGGGAGCACTCTCTGGGCAGGCCCTGAGCACCCCAGTAGTGCTGTTTGAGAGACTCTGGTGTAAGACTCTGTCTTGAATTCCATGTCCTTCTGGACAGGAGACCTGAAGTAGGTGAAAAAAAAGTTTAACATAAGCCCAGTGTCCAACTAAAAAGGGCTTGAAAAGGCAATTTAGGAGAAAAGTGAAAACAAAGAGAACTGGCTTATAACAATTTAGGTCATAAGACACCTGTTTACCAGTAAAGCACTGAAAAAGCAAAGGGTTGCAATGAATTAAGGTCAGTTATATAAAATAAAAAGAAGGGAAAACCCCACAAAATCAGCATCAAGGAATTTTTCACAGTGAGACACAGATGTCTGTCAGTCGAAAATCTGAAGACCCCCTCAAGAAACTCTTTTTAAAAAGAGTTCCACAAAGCCCCTGTGTCCAAAGGGTACATGACAGAAAACAATCTGGTGCTGTGGGGGGCTGAGATGGATGAGCTCTCACGTTTTGCTACGCTCCCAAACTAACAACCACAAGGATTGCGGCTGCAAGTCAAAAATCCCCTCACAAACAGAGACACAACAAAACACCTGATCAAAGTTTTACCACGGGTGCTTGAAAGAAAAGAGGGGTGTAACAATTATTTCTGTTGACTGGGGGAAATGGAACTGTCAGGGGAGAGAGATGATTAATTTCCTGCATCCTCTCCCCAGGCCATTGGTGGGGATGAGAAATTCCTCCAGACTGGTCTTTCACCCACTGGTGGAGATGTCATTGTACCAGAGAAGGAATAACCAAGCTGAGCAATTGAGTCACACCCAAGAGACTGAAGAGAAAAAGATTTTGTGTGTCTGCTTCAAATAAAAATGCAAGTTAATGTTATCTGATTTTTAACTTAGAGAGCAGGGGGAGTATTAAATAGTGACAAGAATTGCAGGATGTGTATCTCTTTGGGGGCCTCCCATCTCCCCACATAAGGAGACACAGGAAAGGCAGTGGTCTTCCCAAATCTAGACAGAGAGGAGCCCAAGGGACAAATCAAATATCAGCCCTGTTTTCTCAAAGAAAAGCACGATTTTCTATACCTGAGTGGTATTTTAAATGCATCTATTTGTCATCTGACGCTGTGGAAACCCCAATGCCTCTCATCCAGGCTTACATTCAAAGATCTTCACCATGGGAAAAAAATAGATGTCATTTGGCTAAACTGCAAAGAATATCAATTAAAAAATAAAATTTCTGAATGCAAAACATCTGATATAAAAGTATCAAAAATGCTTTTTCCCCCACGAATATTCATTTGATCACAGAAGCGGAGAAAACAGACCCACAAGGGAAATCATCAGGTCAGTTAGTCCGTGCTTTTTCTTCAAGGTAAAAAATCAACTATTCCAAAAAATAGAACCTATAAATTAGCCTTCAGTTTAATGTGTAGTTGCCTTTCACTATTTTTCATGCTGTGATGAAAAAAATGAAAACAAGGACCAGAGCTGATGAAATCCACATTTCAAACCAAGAGCAAATAAAACATTTTTCTCTTGAGACTGGTATGCAAAACCCTTCAAATTACTGTAATGAAATGAGGGGTGTAGAAAAAATGAAGAATACCACCTAATGAAAGGAATGAATGTTGTGAAATGAGTGATTTGTTGGATGCTGTGAGCACGAGCAGCCATGAATCCTCTCCAGAAGCAGTCAGAAAAGCTTACAGTGGCTCATAAATCTAAAGCTCGGGGTGGGGGGGAAGAAACAGAGGCTGAAATAAAGCAAAGCAGCTGAAAGGGATGTGAACCTCAGTCATACACATTTTAGTTTAGGTGCTCTCTCTTTTCCTGTATTTCTCTTTAGCCAGGTAAATTCCAGTACACGGGTGTGGTTTTGTACACCCCTCACATCCTGGAATCGGCCTGCAGAAAATGTACACTCAGAAATAATTTCTCTCATTGATAACAGACCTGCTTTTAATGTTCTGTCTTCCTAGGCAGCAAAACCAGCAGATCATCCAGCAAATATGAAGATAAAGATGTTATTTGGAAGAAATAATAGATGCAGACTCTTTTTCCAATTATATACATGAGGAAACAATTGAATCTGTTCTTCCAAACACACTTTCGTACCAATAATGTCCTTTATAACTTTGGCATTTTGTTGCCAGTACCTCTGGGCATTTATCATTTTTGGGACTAACGACCTGCATGCAAACATTTAAATTTATCTGCGTGATATTTATTGGGGAATACAAAATACATGGAACTTTTGTGGTTTTACCCTGTTGTGAAATACAAATGTCCAGGAACCCAGTTAACTGCTGGTAACACATCCATGCCTTAACTATAGTGGCAAAAGTGATAACTGAATTTTTAGCTAAAAATAATAAATAATTATATTAAGATCTCAGCAAGCTTCACTTTTAACATTCAACAAATACAAAATTCAATGAAAGTTGGTTTCAGTGTGAGACTACCTTGATGTAAAAAGGAAAGCCTCCAAGGATTAGCGTACCTGATTAAATAAAAGTTTGAACTGAATAAACTCAAAATGGAAAGAAGCAAAGGGATATGAATGCTCAAACAGCACAATGAATAAGAGTGAATTATGCAAGCATGGAGGAAAAGATGCCACTCTGCTCACTTTCTTTGTCTCATTAGAGACCTGGGGAGAATATTGAACATGCTGAGAGAAGGCTGTTGGTGTGAGGTCCAGTGAGCTGTAAAAAGGTGAAATCACTGTCATTCTCTGGCTGATTTTAATGTTCATGGAGGATGCTGGACATGCAGGACACCAGGGCTAAAACATCTTCAGTCAGTTCGTGGTCAAAATTACAGGGACTGCCAGGGGCCTGTTTGCCATGCACCAGGCCACTTCCATCACCTTGGGTTAGTGCATCCCATGCTGGAGTGAAAAAAGCTCTCTGATGGCACTTGTCACTCAAGGATATCTGAATTACCTCTCCAAAAGACAATTTTTCATCTTTATGGAGCAATGTAATTGCCTATACTAACCCCCATTGTTACACTAGAACAATTTCAGCTGTTCGAAAACGGGGCCTTTGAGATTGATGTTCCATGACATAGGAGCTATTGTAAAAAGACTACTTTCAAGCCTTAATTAGGTTTAATTAGGACTAATTTGTCCTGGCTCCTCATTGCTGTCTCTATGCAGCACTTTTTCACCCCCTGAGTTTCTCTGTTACAACCTGTTTTAAATCAGGCTCACTTAACAAAAAAAAAACAACCAAAACAATCAAAACAAATCAAACAAACAAAACCCAGCAGGCTGAGAAACAATTTTTTAGGCGGGATTTTTTTTTTTGTTCTGACCAAAGATAATTTTATTTTTTTTTTAACATATTCAACAGTACAGCCCACAAGTTAACTCAGTTGATAGAGGGCATTATATTTCCTAGAGACCAGAATATGCTGCCAGGGGTAGAAAACAACTTGCACTAAAACCACGAGAAAAAAAAAAAATTACAACCTAAGATTCTCCCTCTCATTAAATCAGTGCCTTCCTAAACTTACTGAATGTAAATTTCCATGCTCTGGGTAACCATGGAAAGAGATTAGCTGGTTTCAGGCACGAGCTGGAAGCTACAGAGCGTCTGCAGGTCCTTGCCTCCACAGCAGGTGATTTCAGATGGAAAAGGCCATCTGCACAGTACAACTCCCCCCAAAGCCTGCAGGTCACTTCCCAGCAAGAAACTCTGCCTCCAAAGTTTTCCCCTTCTCCTTTTCTCAAGGCCTTTCCCATCACTGCCTCTAACCCAGCTCGTGTTGAATCAGAACTGAAAAAAAGATAACAGAAGGAAACGCATTTTACGTGTCAGCTGCTGCAGCTACTGATACAGCTCCTAACAGCAATCCTTCCTTCCCGGAGAAAGAGATGAAACAGAAGCAGCAGCAGGGCAGAGCAATGTGCCTGCTCCCTGGCCTCCCTGCTGCAGTAACAACAGAAATGTTTGGCTCTATCCAAAGCAGCAATTCAATCCCATTTGCCCCTTTCTTCTGTGCATTCTGTAAGCTGCTCTCCTCCGTTTCGAGGCACTCAGCTCTCTCCTGCAGCTGGGGAAACAGCCACAGACTTTTCTCCAAAATGAAAGAGTCAGCTTGTTCCCATTTGTTCAGATGTTGGTTTTGAACCAATTTTCTTTTGTCTCCTCTTTCTTTTGTAAAACTGGCATTTGTATGGCTTTCCTGGGCACATTCAGTGTCCCTGCTGATGGGTTCAGACCTGGGCAGGGCACGAGCTCCAGGCCTGGAAGAGCCTCTGTGCATTTCCCCTCAGCTTCTATGTATCCAAGGTCCAATCTGAGTCCCCAAATGTGGGACTGTTCTGCTCTACTCCCTGTTTGATCTCCAAAATTATGAATATTTTACTGACTGGTAGAATTATGACATCAGCAATGGCCCAGGCAGACATCACCAAGGCAGAAAATTCATTTGCTCTCGGCTGTTCTGGTGTTGAAAGTTCTGTACAACCCCCTTTGTGCTTTGATAAAGCCACAGAAGTCCACAACTATATCACAACTCTAAATTTGACCCCCTAATGACATTGCACTCATTTTTTGTCAGCTGGCAGTGGAATTTTTGCTGTGTACATCAGAGATAAAGATCAGATAGATTTTGGAGAGTGCACACAGCAAACACTGCAAGCAGTGGCTCTGGAGCTAAAGGGAGCCTCAGGCACACAACACACACAGAGGTTATTTTCAAGCTGGGAGAATTAAGCACCCTCCTCAATCTAAGATAAATATTTAAAGAGTCACTGACCACATTTTGGTAGAAACATCAGCATTGTTGTTGAACATTAGCCCGAGTTTTTCTCTTCTTTTTTTATTCTTTTGCCCTGTCCTAAGCAAACATGCTTGAGGATCAATAAAATCTCCATTTCTCTTCATCATCATCTCATTCCTTGCATTAAAAGGGTGAATAAGATATTTTAGAGGGAAAAAAGCCCCAACCAAAAGGGTACATTATTTCAATGGAGATAGTAACTTGGTTTGCTACGACACTTTTTCAAATAAAATAATTGTGAAAAATCACACTCTTACACAAATTAAGGTGTTGAATCACCAACCAGGAGCCTCATGGACTCTGAGCTCCTTAAAATTCAGAATGGCAGGACAGCATTTTTCTATTAAAAAATTAAAATATAAACAAAATTCCTGCCTCCTTCTGGTCCACTTTTATTTTCTATAAGTGTGTGAATGCACATTTATATTTTAAGGTGTCTGTAGGCTACCCTTTTCTTCTTTCAGTGCTTTCTGTCTTTGCTCTTTTTGAGTGACATAAATCCACGACTTTTATCCTACCCTATATGGCACTCAAGGGCACCCCAGAGTATCTGGAGAAACTCCTTTGTTAGTGACAGTGCAGGATCACACAAAAAAAAAATCCTTCTGGAAAATCATGTGGAGCACAAGGACATTAAGAGAAGAGAATTCTTCCCCCAGAGATGGGAGATGGGTCCGTGACACAGATTTCTAATTTCAGAATTCTGAAATTGTCCAAATGTTAGCTTGGGAGTACCCCAAGTAGAGAATTAAGGGACAGCAGAAGAGACCACAAATTTATGGCAATTCCTGTGTAATCCAGGCATGTTCTGGTGACACCTGTGACCTCAGGACAGACCCCCCAAAAATGCCTTACAAGGCCATTTCTTTTTTCCTCCTGATAACTGGAAGATTTCAGAGGCTCAGGTATCCAAATTATACTAATGTATTCATACTACATCCTTTCATTTGGGGGAAACTCAGGCTGTTTGAACAAATATTTAATTAAGCCTCATATGGCACAGCAGGGAGGGTATTTTTAATGATATCCTGCGGTCAAAATCAAAATTTCCTGTCAGTTCCCTCAGAGTAGTGCCCCAATTCCATCCTGTCTGTTTCACAGAGAGAGGAGGGTTGTGTTTAGCAGCACTTGGCAAACCCTGACCTCTCTTAGTTATTCCTCACAATGCTGGGACAGCTTTGGGATGAAATGTGGCAGGTGTTGGAGAGGGCACAGCAACATCCTCAGCAAAAGGGTTCAGGATGGGAAGCACTGGGCAGGCAAATGCATGAATTGATCTCCTCCAGCACCTGGATAAAAAGACCATTGGCATCTGTAACTCTGAAGCCATGGTCTGAGTTCTACCAGAAGCAGTGAGATGACTTTAATTTTATCTATATTCAAAGGTTTAAAAGTTTCTTTAAAGGTTTTATCCATATTTAAAGTTTGTGTTTTTTTAAAGGGACCAAGACTCCATCAACATCCAAATATACACAAGTTTAATGTTAGAATATTAAATTAAATTAGAAGCTGAAGGCAATTGCTGAGAAGCTTCATTTGTGTGTCTGTTCTGGCAAATTTTCCATTGCTCAGAGATTTCAGTCAGCCTGTGGTTAGAGAAGTTAATCTTTTCCTGCAGGACAAACCAGGGAGACTTTGGTTGTAAACTGGACTGAATAAGGAAATTCTCATCCTGGCCTTTCCCTTTTACAACCATTTCTCATCCTTAGTGTCATTGCTTCATTTGCAGATTGATACAAACCAGAGTGTTTTCAGCATCTCCCCCAAAGGGATTGGAATATCCAGAGGAAGAGTTGTGCTGGGAATTGACCCCCACTCCTCAGATCTTGCAGGAAACTAAGATGTGTCCTGAAGGAAGGGAAATCAAGATTTTGATGTAACCAAAGTAAAAAACTGGTTTGGACATACCACATTAGCAAGGAATAATCCTTACTGCTGTTTCAACAATGCTGCTGGAACAAGGAAAGAAGCATGATGCTGATCAGATAGCAATTAACAAAGAAATAATGACAGGGCCTAATTTACTACAAATTATAAAAATCTATTTTAACCAAGTTCAAAAGGCTCCTTTCTTTTCAGCTGCCACTGAGACCACATTTTAGAAGCATCTCTGGTAAAATAAACTAGAATCCCTTCTTTTTGAATAGATGAAGATATTTCAGGAAGTTAGGAAACACTTAGTCATACATACTGACATTTGACATTACTTTCATAGAGTTTAAAGCATAAGCAACGTTTCTTAGCAGGTAGCCACAAGCTAAAAAAAAAAAAAGAAAAAAAAAGAAGAAAAAAAAAAAAAAAGAAGAAAAAGAAAAGGAAAAAAGAAGTTCTTCTAATGAAACAAGAATTAGCTGAAGACTAAGAAAGAATCTATTCCCCAAAATTAATAAATTGCATAAAAATACAATTTGACATCCTACATAATGTCTCTGAGTATTTCTTTGACACAGATACATTCATCAAATTACACCAGCCTTTGGATTTTTGATTTCATCAAGAAGAAGGAGGAAAACGTCACCTTTGAACGTGACAAATGTCACTGTGAGCAAAAATGGACAATGACTGATCACTCAATAACCAGAGATCCTTCTCCTGCTTCCTTCCCATCATCTGTACTGCAGCAGCAGAAACAAATATTGAGCTGGCCAGGAAAAGAGATGGATTGTGATGTGTGCATGTCTAATGCACTAAAAAGGTGCTCTGCAGACAGATTTAGAGAAGTGCAGGCACAGCCAAGCCTAAGGGATTTGGCTTTGCAAACACTGACGGCAAGGTGGCCAGACTTTTATTAAACACAAGCAGAGAATGATGAGTACAAGCCTGGGACAGTGCAAAGACATTTTTTCCTGCACATGTACCTGCTGTGTAATTGTCAAATATCAATGCTGACCCCCCAAACACCATTCCCAGGGCGGAGATACCTGGTGGGAAGGAGAGTGCCTGGAGACACCAAAGTGTGAACAGCCATCCAGGAAACCAACCTGGCACAGCTGATTGCTTACATCAATTCCAGATCCACTGCTACTTATTACATCTACATATGCACCCAATCCCATACCAGTTTGAGCCAGTATGTCAACAAAAATATAAAGGCAAATGCAAAAATAAATTTTTCATTTTATCTTTCAGGTTTTTTTCAGATCATTTTTTATTTGATGTGGTTTAATTTTGGGTGTTTTTTTTTTTTGTT
Organism: Sinosuthora webbiana; assembly: GCA_013397395.1. NCBI lineage: Eukaryota > Metazoa > Chordata > Aves > Passeriformes > Sylviidae > Sinosuthora > Sinosuthora webbiana. The sequence continues at coordinate 30,530 of VXBN01000836.1, forward strand.
TTTTTTTTGGTTTTTTTTTTTAAAGACAGTTTTTGGTGACTACTTCTGGTGCAAGTCTCACTGCTGAAAACATGATCACCCTGGTTTTATTCATAGAATACTAGTTTAGAAGGAAGAACAAAACCGAACTAAATTTTGGCACTCACTTTTATTTCTGCCTCTTAATTTCCTTTCTATTAAGAACCTGAAAACATAACTGAACCAGAACATTTTAAATTTATGTAGCCAGAATTTTCACACTTTTCTAGGCATCATTGCTATGCTCACAATTAACCAAATTAATCCCAATTTCAAGGAGCTTTTAAGAGCACCGAGGAGTAGTTGATTTATCATGTTGCCCACTCTCCGTTTATTAACCCCATTGTCCCACTCTTCTGCAGTTTACTAGCAGTAAACAAATCCCATGTGAGACCCAATAAAATGCTTCTTTTGTAATGTTGATGCTGCTGCCTTTATAAATCTTCGATTCAAGGTGCAGCCTTAGCTCCTTACTGCCTTTGATTGACAAGTGGGTTGACCTGGGCCTAACCCTGTCAGCTTTGGCTCTGAAACATTCCTAAGGATTCCAGGCCTCTGATCTGGCATAAAAAAAGAGAGAAACACAAACTGAAAAGAAAAAAAAAATAACTGAGGAAGACTCTCTCTGACAAGTGATAAAGCCCTGTTCTTTTCAGGTTACAGCAGAGATGGGGTTATGGTCAGAATTAATTGAGAGAGACACAGGGACAGCAACAACAAAAAAAAAGTCACGTGAGGGGGAGGAAAAAAATAAAAGAGAACACAGAGTTTATGGGAGAATTATTGAATAGGAAAGAAGGAGGGGTTGAAGAGAAGCAATCATTTCCCATTTATAAGGTAGGGAGCCCAGCAAACTAATTAGCATTAGAGCCAGATCAATTTTCTTACACAAAGTATTTTATGAGATTGTTACATGACAGTGTGCTAATTAAAACTGATCGGCCTAATTAGAGCAGCATTAATAACGTGGCAGGCAGTGGCAGAGGCACCCTCAGCCCGGGATGTGCTGCACAGATAAAGATCCCGAGAGTCATCACGGGCAGCCCCTGTTTAACACAACATTTTGGGTTGCAGGGAGCCAAGCCTGCTTTCATTTCCATAGTGGAGGAACAGGGAGAAAAATGGGAAATTAGCCAGCACAAAAGGGAGAGACAAATTGAGAGCTGAAAACAACGGTGTGTGTGAGAGAGGCAATTAGAGAGAAATAATTATAAAGCACGGGGCTGATTGTCACGTGCCCTGAACCCTGGGAAATCATTCAGTGGGAGATCACCCCAGCAGTGCTTCAGCCAGGCTTTTCCTTGTAGTGAATAAAAAGCTTCACACAATGCAAGGCAGCAGAGAAAAACCTGCTCAGCTCAGCAAGTTCCAGACCTGGGAGTCTACAAACCCTGATCAGGTTTCCAGGCTTCCCTCAAGGACTGAGTGGACAACCAATGTTTCACCAGGCTGGCCATGAGAAGCTGTCCAGATTGAAGGTCTGAGGAGCTCTTTCTTTATAAGAATTTTTTTCTGAGCATGAAGAAATCAGGAAAAGATGCCTTTTTGTTTTTGGGATTTTTTTTCCCCTGGGAAAGCACCACATGGCATAAGCGATCCTGATTTTATAAGTCCAGAAAATGAATGAAAATTCATTAAATGTATACTTTTATTTTGACTCTGAATACTGAGTAATGGATGAATGAAGAACCTTCTACAAGAGTTTGACAGAAGACAAGTCATCAAATAACCTTATAAACAAAATGTTATTTAAGTATTTAATAGATGATGAGTCTGAAGAAATCAGGACCCCTCATGGACCTTTATTGAGCACCATGTGCCTCAGCTTTGTGCTGTTTCACAACGCACAGCATCTGCTTAGGTGTCACCCAAAGAATTTCTATTTATTTTACACAAACCCTTCTCAGAACTGTGGGGGGATTTTACCAACAGCCATTTGACAACATCTGATTAACTCATGACCTGGAGAATTACAAATCATTTATTACTAAGTGGGAAAAAAAAAAAGAAAAAAAGACAGTTAAAAGTCAAATGTTACAGAGAAATGAACTATTCTTGCCCTCATACCTGAGCCATTCTCTAGAACTTTCTGATGGGTTTCACAGCTGAATGCACATTGTGGAGCTGAAGCTCATCCTGGAGCTCCTTGTCACCGAGATCCTGCACCACTGCCTTCATTCTCCCAGCTCACAAGGAACATAAATCTTCAGCTTTTGAGGGATTTGGAAACTGTACCTGAAAACCCATCACTGAGAACCTCTGCTGAGCCCCAGATCCATCCTGTTATTTAAACACATTTTTTTCCTCAAAGAAGCAGCTCTGCTGGCAGCCTGGGTTTACAGCTCTCCTGTTTGGAAGTACATAATATTTGACACAAACTGATTCAAGGACTGCAGAGGTTGCAAAAAACTTGTCAGTGCTACACACAGTACAAAAGATTGAATGGATATAGTGGGGATGAAATAAAATCATCTTTTAGTGATCTGCCTCGATTTTTTTGCCGGTCCTATCCCTTACACTTTGAGAGATCTTAGTAGTTTATGTTTCTTTGTACTGTGCATGGTTTCTTTTCCAGTCAACAGTTTTTTCCTGCCCATAATTCCTTCATCCTTGGATGGCCCTATACCTAAATTATTCCTCCAGCTAACAAATAATTCCCTTTTATTGCTTTTCAATGTGCCCATAATCACCATTCATTCTGCTCCCTTTTCACTTTTGCCATTCCATAAGCTAACAAACTTGTATCTAGCAGTTTCTTTTCTCTTCTGCAGATTTTTCAGTCTGCAAAGTGTTTTACTAGAGATTAGAAAATGCAGCTTTTTCATAGGTTGCATCCAGACCCTTCTTCCTGATATTCCCCTCTGAGACTGACTTGGCAGAATTGTAACTGGTTAAATTTAACAATTTATGACTAATCCCACACACTCTAAGTACTGATTGATTAAGATACATCACAATGCTACTCAAAACTCAGTACATGCAAAGCAAATCCGCTCTCCAGTCATCTCTTCCTTTCCTGAACCTCAGGTCACCCTTATTTTTGTGCCTGAGTATGGATTTGATAGCTAAATTTATGGAAAAGTTTCGAAACTGTGGTTCAACTACAATGGAAAATTACAGTGCTACCATTCAGTCCAATTTGTTGACAGTGCCAGATGTTCTGGGGAACAGCACAAAGAGTGTCCTTCAACTCTTAGGATGATGCAGAGAGAAAGGTCTTTTTACTTCACTGTCAGCAAATCATTTAAATGTTAATAAATATAACACTACAGCTGAGGAATCTGAACCTTTGAGTTTTGCAACAGAAATGCTGTTTGTAGTTTTAGGCAGCATTGTGAAGCCTTAAATCTGCTCAGATTTTTTTGAATGCTTTCCAAAGGCAGCTGCCTTCCCCTTCAGCAGAGCCCTGAAGTCTATTAAAATACCACAGGAAGGGCATTAATAAAACAGAGGAGGTGCATCAAATGCATAAAAATAAGAAAAATGCTGAGGGCTCTGAAATTTTAGAAACTATAATCATGTTTCCAAGTTTTATTTAGTTTTGTTTAAATACACCACTAATGGATGTTAAATATAGCGGTCCACATCCTCAGCTCAGGAAAAAAAAGATCAATAAAGTTTAAATAGATCTGGATCAGTTGTGGTTCTGCCCTTCTATCCTGATATTTACATTTCTGGTTGTTTATTTGTTTTCAGTCTGCTTCTTGAAGACTTTAAGTTTTGCAAACCATGAGAAAACCATGATCTTTCTGGTGACTACTTCTGGTGCAAGTCTCACTGCTGAAAACATGATCACCCTTTCATGGAATCCCATTTTGACTGGACTTACTCACATGTTCTTACTGCTCAAAAGGAAAACTAAAGTTCACACATTCCATGACAGGCTGAGGGCAATTGAGTATAAGCCACAACAGAAAATCCTACCTCAGGGTATTTATTTCTCTGAAAAATTGTCTCCTCAACCCCAAATTTTTGTGAGGATAGACTGCTTTTTGTGGAACAGATTTCTTGCTTTTTTTTTTTTTTTTTTT